>OY735252.1:6172221-6772221 GCA_963457715.1 Argyresthia albistria | reverse complement strand
CGTAATACCTAGTTGAACTACATGCAAAATATACGAGTCAGTACCGCCGAAATGCAGTACCTCTTACCTACTATGACGTGCTAGCAACCCAATCGAAATTGCAAATTTGTGTAGGCTAGGGGCCGCTTTGCTTCGTTAGCGACTTGTGTTTACGCGTTACCAACTAGGGATGGCACCAACCAATCGATGCTCAATTCTGATTTCCAATAGCCTGATTGATCTGTGTTGACCACTTTTACACCAAACTCGATGGTCGAAAGTGTTTTGGGTGTTTACACTGTGACAATGTTTCATGGTTATGTTACAAGCAGGTTTCAAAATGTTGTATAAATTACTTATGAGATAATGTAGAGGTATTAGGACATTGCATTTGGAGAAGGCTTCACAATCTCTTTATATTTTGTAGCACATCCTACACCCACAGACCAAGGGAGTGGATAGAAAAGAGATTAGACATTAGACATTATAATGTCTGGAAAATATGGAAACAAATCGAATTATGCAACCGAAATTTTTCTTTCACTGTCGTCTTTATAGTAAAAGGGAGAAAACGTGATACTGTTGCTTTCATTCCCTTCGTTACCTTCATGGCACACGTTTTAGATTAATGTACCTCATAATTCACAGCCCTAAAAACAAAACTGTACACCATAATAGCCTTTCTTTTGCAGAACACGTTTTAATATGCTGAATTATTATGATTTGCATATGGTGTAGCAATCCATTACAGGCGTTGGCCATCAGACCATTTTGAGGCGATGGGCGACGAAGGCTGATTTGCATAAGGGTTGAGAATCAAGAGCCGAGTTTCTTCAGCTGAAATATGGCCTTCCAGACGACATGGTTCGTTTGGTAACACACACCATGTAGTTAACAAGGTAATTAAAACTTTTGATTTTTGGTCGTTTATTTTATGAGCTCCGTGGTAATGTGGGATTACATGCTTCTCACGGAGGAGATGCAGGTTTAAATCCTGGTTCTGACCATGACCATCCTACCAATGATTAAATAAAGCACAATATACGGAAGTTTTAATGGTAATGGATATCATCGTGAGAAAACATTCATTATTTCATATCTGCGGCGATGGGCTAGCCCACTGTCACGCAAAATGGAGTATTGAATAACTGGCTAGAAATGAGCACATTTGCACTCTCCCACCCTGTATAGAATAATTCACCAAGTTAAAAACTTAAAATTACCGACTTCACCTATCACTTAGTCCTAACTCTTTACGTCTGTGCACTTAGTCCTCTTCGCTCGCTATACAAATGTCGTCTATACTTACCCGAAAACAAGTCTACGTAATCTGTCTCCTGACAGTGAAGTCCATACGTATTACAAAATATAAACTCCAGGTAAAAACAAATTAAACTTCACAGTTTTTTCATGTAGTAAACCAACTACCATTGCTGATTTAAAAAAAATGGGACCAAACTATTGGGTTTCGTATTAGTTTCGATGTAACAAACAAAAAAATACAACTGAATTGATAACCCCCTCCTTTTTTGAAGTCGGTTATAAAGGTACGTGACGATATGTTTGTTTTGTTAAACAATTTTCGTGGGACGAACATTTATCGTATTGAAATTATTGGCTTGGCTTGTAGCCGTGCTAAAGTTTGAAGTAAACCAGAATATGCAAACGAATGTATACAAAATATACCCAGAAGGGGTTGCTACGGATAGGAAGTTAATAACAGACTCAACAGTTTTGATGAATGTTGCCCCATTCAATGTCCAAGTGCGACCAAACGGTGAAATAGGTAATGTATTATTTTTGCAGGCACGTAGCTGTTATTGTTTTATTTAGTTTAGTTAGAAGTACTTTGTACAAAATATACAGTTTTAAATTGACAATTGATTGGCTAAATTGCATTTTTGTGACTCATTATTATATATCCTTCATATGAAGTCCTGTGACAAATGTTGATGGCCATGATTAGAAAAAATTGAAAGTGAAGACTAATATTGACCCCAGAACAAACATGAAGAGTTACAAAAGTGGCTGTAGATAAGTGACAGCCAGTGAAAGTTACATAATACTCCAGAGATATTTAGAACTTCAACACAGTACACGTTCATTTTATTGCCTCCTCTCTACATTTGACCATTATTCTGGGATGAGAAAGGCACAAAATCCACAGATAATATTCACGGCCAATGAGGATACAACGTATCGTGAAATCTACAAGTTTTCAGCGGGTACATATGCAAAGTTTGATGTTCTGGAGTCGTACGACACAGCCTCTTGAACTACTGTGAATACTCGGCCATCATAAACCTACATGCAAGGGATGTAGCTTAAGTTATTTCGCAAATATAGTATACTACATAGCTTGTAGAGCATACGTTATTGTGTTCAACGATTCACGTACGACTGTTACGATGCTCGTACAGAGTATTACGTGCATATTTTATTCCGAAACCGCGCGAAGTCATACTATAAAACGGATACCGCGTTGATAGTGCGTCCGAATAGCTACTTTAGATGTTATTTTATTGTTCACGCTTTATAGTGGAAATTGTAAACAGTTTAGACATAGTATAAATAAGAAATAGTAAGTTCACTAGGCCCCTGTTCGCATGATAACTACCTACTCTTGCTTAAACGGCTAGGGTTGTCGCGTAGCGCCGCGGGTTGGACCGCGCCGGACGGACGAATGACGTTGACTCGTCGCATGCATTGCTTGCATAGCCCTTTCTCGTAGCACGCGAAGGACGCGAGATTCGGCAATGTGTGCGTGTGGCGGCGCGTGCTTATACGGAATGCAATGTAGCTGTGTGTGTGCGGCTGTTCTCGCTGATTTGTTTGAAGTGAACCTGGCGTGGTTTAGATGTTGCCGTTTATGAACCTCGATTCGCAATAGCACTAAGATTACACTTTATTTGCTGGGTGTTAAAACAAAAGTCATATTGTTAGAATAGGGGGGTGTAGGGGTAGATGGGTGAGACCGTAAAGTGGGATCTGTTTCTTGGGGCTATTTGTTCGCGAAGTACCATTTAACTCTACCTGCTTAGTTTGTATTAGCTTGTACACTTTGTAAGTGGTCGCAAAGTTGACATTGTAGATATTATGCTCCTCAGTTTTGCAATAAACGAAGGAATGTTCATTAAATTTAATCGTTTGATCACACTTCTTTTAAAGCTTCTAGACATAATTTTACGACACAAAATAGAAAAAAAATAATATATAACATATATCGTAGCATTAGCACCAAACATACAATTTACTTAGTAGCTCATTATTTGTAGCTGTAGCAGCGACAAGGGGAAGTAAACATTATGTAAAAAAACAGCTGATGCAGGACAGGCAGACGGACGGACGGACAGCGGAGGTTTAGTAATAGGGTCACTTTTGGGTAGGTCACCTTCAGTCGCGGAACCTTCAAAACTAGACCCCGAATAGTAAAGACTAACATAAAACAGAACAAAATGCACACTAGCATCCGACCCAGCTTTGTGAACTGTATCGAAACAGCATTCAATTCGAAGTTTACCGTCAAGTAATTGAAATGCTGGTCCATTGGTAGGTTGTAAGTTATCGCGTCGCCCGTGGGCTGTATACTGTCTACTACGTCGTCGTACGTATCTAACATATGATATGGTGGGTTGCCAGCTTCTATCTGCGAAACGCTATTTTTGCCACAAATAAAATAAGTTGGAGTCCATGTCAAAGTAATTTATTTGCAAATATAGGTAGGTTATGGTGTTATATACATATCTATATTTTATTCTCTAAGGATGTGCAAATTATTGAATATAATTAAAATTTTAAGTGAACATATTTTGCACAAATATCTCTAGCAGAAAATAACCAATAACTGAGCACAGTTTCTCATAATTTTATCAAATATGTGCCTACGCTGTATCTACGCCACTAATAAAAAAAATATTTGATATCATTATACTGATGTCAAATAATACTAAGTAAATAGTAGTAAGTAAATGTAGCCCATTAATGTCCCCACCGAGGGGCACAGGCCTTTACCCGGATCCGAGGAAGAGCCATACTCCACCACGCTGGCTCAGTGCGGGTTGGTGAAGGGGTTTTACGACTACTACATACTACGAAGTAGTGATACTAGCCGGGATCTACAGCTTAACGTGCCATCCGAAACACGGAGTGTCCGATAATGTACTTAAGACAAATTAATCATCTCATTGGTACATGGTCAGCACTGGGATTCAAACCTGCATCTCCTGCGTGAGAAGCAAGGTGAAAGATAGATAGATAGATAGATAAATTCATTTATTCACTGAAAAGGTACACACACAGACACATAATAAAAAGAAATACAAAATAGAATAAAACCTGGAAGAACATAACACAAAACAATTTACAATAAATAATCATTTTCACTATGTGGTATTGTGAATGTACCGCGACAATGAAATGGCCCTGACTCAGCAATGTCACAGACGAATCTGTGACGCTGGTATTCTGCCAGGGCCAAAAACCCAGGGCCAGAAACCCACTAGACCACGGAGCACTTACGATAATTATGAACCGATTTCAAAAATTCATTCTTCATTCGAAAGGTCAATCCAATAGTCAATCCAATATTGAAAAACACAAATCGGTCCTGTAGTTAGGCTTCTGCATAAAAAAACTGTGAAGTTTTTTTTTTTTTTACCTGGATGACATTATACATCCAGCCTTGTGTGACTCTTCAGTGTTTATTTTTATTTTCACTGTCACAAGATAAATTCTCGCTGTTAGGACCGTAATATTCGTTTATTGTATCATGCAAACGTATGGACTTCACTGTCGGTAGACAGATTTCGAAGGCTAGTTATAGGCGACATTTGAAGTGCCCAATTCTACGATCGGCCGCCTACATATACATACCTAGGTACCGAGCGGGGAGGACTAAGTAATAGGTAATGAAGTCGGTTTTTATTTAAGTTTTTAACTTGGTGAATTATTCATACGCTTTATTAGACTATACGTAACATCGTGCAACAAATCTTGTCGATGTCAAGCTTGTCTTTATTCACCAAACAAGACATACTTTATTTACCATACAGAAATCAGAAATTCCCGCTAAAATATTGTATATCTAGCAACCCTCGCCGTAAGATTCCGTTCAAAGAAGTCGTTCCCAAGTGAATTTTAACACCGCACACGTAGCAGAGCGGGATGTGGACTGGTCATGTCAGGTGAGTATTACCTTCATACGAGGAAATTCTACCTTTATAACCGAATTCACAAAAGGAGCGTTTACAATTCGTCGGGACCCATTTCGATTATTAAAAACTTTCCCCCTTATTAAATAAACGGTCAAGTGCGAGTCGGAATCTCACACAGAGGGTTTCGCACCATCGTCGTACCAATAATGTACAAAATATCAAGTTTCATTGTGTAGTTTGGTATTTGTTGTTGTAGCGGATATACACAATCTGTGAAAATTTAAACCTTCTAGCTGTAACGGTTCGTGCGATAGAGCCTGCTGACGAACAGACAGACGGACAGAGAAAGATTCGTAATAGGGTCCCGTTTGGCGCCATTCGGCTATGGAGCCCTAAAAAGTCACTCACAGCTGTCTATATAGCTCTATCTCGTAGTTACTCCCGGATTAACTTTTTACTCCCGAAGTGACTTTTTATTAATTTACATTTACTATTCTTTATACAGGACTACAGAGACTACGGAGCAGACAGAACTTACGTGCATGAAAGGCCTATAGTGGCAAAATGTCTAGGAGTAGGTGTGAAATGTAGACCGATATGTAATAGGAGTAGGTGTGAAATGTAGACCCATATGTAATAGGAGTAGGTGTGAAATGTAGACCGATATGTAATAGGAGTAGGTGTGAAATGTAGACCGATATGTAATAGGAGTAGGTGTGAAATGTAGACCCATATGTAATAGGAGTAGGTGTGAAATGTAGACCCATATGGTATAGGAGTAGGTGTGAAATGTAGACCGATATGTAATAGGAGTAGGTGTCAAATGTAGACCCATATGTAATAGGAGTAGGTGTGAAATGTAGACCCATATGTAATAGGAGTAGGTGTGAAATGTAGACCCATATGTAATAGCAATGACGGTTTCGCCATACGAAAAGTGTATTCGGGCAAAAGATAGCTTTCAGAGCTGAAAGCCTTTTTAGGGTCCCTATTACTAAGCCTCTAATATACATAACTTACTTTCGAACTTACTTACTTACTTACAAATAGTGAAACACACGAAAAAATTAGAAAGACTAGAATAGTGTTAGGTCAATTTCAATATAACAGCGCCATAATTTTTCAGATAGCAAAATTACGAAATGAAGATTGAAGATAATCTCGTAATACATATCAGGCACATGTTTCTTGTACGATGCTGCGGAACCCTTCGTGTGAGAGTCTGACTCGCACTTGACCAATTTATTATTGTTACTTGCCTATATAAGTCACGATTCTAGGCTCGTTATGAGCTAGTGTTTGCACAAGGAAGGGTGTATGCAAGACAGCTGCAGCGAGGCGCCGCCCCAGGGGGCCGCTATCTCATACAAACAGAAATAAGCTGACGTGATCCGCTTACTTTCATAGATTACTTCGCACGGAGGAAAATGCGGCGATATTTGTTTATGAGTGTATAGACGCTTTGTGTGAAGGGAAACATGCATGCTATGTTTAGCAGGAGAACCTATACAAACACATTAGTCATTAGGCTGAATTAGTAAAAGTCATTACAAGTCATTGCTTTATTGATTGTATATGTAGACGTAAGACGAAGCGTCCGTGGCCGACCGGTATCCGCACTATGGAAACGATCGTGCGGTTAGAGCAACAGCTGGCCCAGACGGGTATTGGATGGGTAACCGTTTCTATGTGGCATTTGTTTCGGGCGCCTTGGCATATGTATGTTTGTAGAAGTATCGACTGGGTTGGCCGTGACAAATTGCGGTCAAAGAGCACTCTTTAACCGCAATAAATAGAGCTTGGCTATAGACTGGTTGATTAAAAATACATACTCCGTCTCACTGCGCGGCTCGAGTGGGAATATGAAATGAACAGAATAAAATTATGCCACGCAATAGAATTCATAATTCATAATTCATAATTTCTTTATTGCACACAATTAATTGCAATGACAAAAAGTAAATAAAAACAGTGTACAAAGGCGAGCTTATTCGAATTCCTGTCATACATTAAAAAAATATATGCTTAAGTTATAAAGTTTGTGGTCTAAAGCTCTCTGTTTAATTTGTGGTAAGCTTAAAGTCTAGTAACCTAAATTTAAATACATTTCTAAGGTAGCAGAGAAGGTGTTTGATTTGCACCAAAAATATATTACGATTAGCGTCGTAATTCTATTTAGCAGTTGTCAAAATGTATGAAATATGTCAAACTTAATTGCGATTAGCGCGCTAATCACAATTAGTGTTTTTGGTACAAATGGCCCTAAGTTTCTTTAAATATACACAACAATTTAAATAGCAGCTGAATCTTGCTGAAGTCAATTGAAAGAAAATAAAGTGCAGGCAGACCAAACCTCGTGAGTAGATCATGAAAGAGCAGCCTTTATACCAGCGAAGCCTCTTATCTTATCGCAATGAAAAATAGTTTTGTAAGCCAAGCAAGCTTCGCATGTGAAGTATTATTTATGCTGTGCATAAAATGTATTTGCAGACTTGACACAGAAAAGGAAACTGCACGAAAGCTTCTTGAACCAGTTCTCTTTGTGAAATGTTCCGAAAACTTTATGCCGGAAATTAATTGCGCTAAAAATATGGAATGAACTTATGCAAACTATGTCCTTCGAGTAGTGGTTGTTTCAAAAATGTATCAAAAGGTACTTTATATCATACCTAGCTAGATTTACCACTCTGTTTTCTAGATGGCTGCATTGCAGGGAAGTATTCTATTTATTTACCATTTACAGAAAACTGCATCAAAATTGCATTAACCTTTTTGAGCGCTATATAGTTATAGTGCCCCACACACACAAAAAGGCGCTACAAACTTATAATATGTCCTTTTTCGTCATCATCGGTGGTTTGACAAAGCATTCGGAAGCGGAAAATTTCAGTCTTCAGACTTGTGGAAAATTCATTCAAAATTGTTCCAAGCTTAGGTATTTCGTGTGTCATACGAACTGGGACCGAATTCTACTGTTCACTAGCATACGACAAGCCTGGCACAAACTTCAATACGAGGTATTTGGTATTCTACTAAAACCGTAATCCAATTCACAAGCGCCAGCGTGAAGCCAGCGTACTTCGTATTCTACTTTCCAAAACTTACTTACGCTGGCGTCAAACTGGCGCCAGCGTAAGAACGTTTTGGACAGTAGAACGAAGTACGCTGGCGTCAAACTGGTGTTAGCGTGAGTACGTTTTGGACAGTAGAACACAAAGTACTCTGGTTTCACGCTGGCGCTTGCGAATTGGATTTCGGTTTTAGTAGAATACCAAATATCTCTAGTATTGAAGTTTGTGCCAGACTTGTCGTATGCTTGTGAACTTAGTAGAATTCGGGCCCTGTTGTCTGCGATCCTACTGCAATGAAGTGGCACGTACGTACATCGTGACCGTCCTACCCTCTCCTTGGTATGCCGGTCTTGTTTCGGCCTAGTTATTCAAGGTACAAATTGGCCCGTTTTTTCCGACCACTGAGTACACTATTCCGAATTGATGAGTAGCTGCTGATTCCTACATTTTTAGGGTTCCGTACCCGAAGGGTGCCAAACGGGACCCTATTACTGAGACTTCACTATCCGTCTGTCTGTTTGTCTGTCACCAGGCTGTATCTCATGAACCGTGGTAGCTAGACAGTAGAAATTTTCACAGATGATGTATTTCTGTTGCCGCTATAACAAAAAATACTAAAAATTAAAATAAATTTAATATTAAGGGGGGCTCCCATACAACTAACGTGTTTTTTTTTTTGCAGTTTTTTATACATAATGGTACGGAACCCTTCGTGCGCGAGTCCGACTCGCACTTGGCCGATTATTTTATCTTGTCGAAGATTTTATCTTGGCCGATTATTTTATCTTTTGGGCTATTTTCACAAGTGCCCTTTCCGACCACAAAAGCAAAAGGACCACAGAAATGAAAGAGGCATTGAAGCGGTATAAAAAGATAAATGGCTGGTATACCACAAAAATATTGATTAAAATGTAAATCCCAAGCAAAATAATAATAGGCACTTGTATTTGTATGGTTTAAAAAGCACGTTCTCAAAATAAACCAAACCCAAGCCGCTTATTGGAATGAAGCGAAAACGTGTAACAAATCAGAATTAAATCCTACGAAATTAATACAGTATTGACCTCTGAAAATGGGCTCGGTATGCGTTGTGGGGGCGCCACCGTCGACCACCACTCTGCGGTTACGTATTCATTTTACGAAATTATCATAATTTTAACAACAAGTTATTTCGATCCGTGTGAAACTTCCGTGTTTATGTTTTTACGTTATATATCTGTATACTTACATGTCACAGAACTTAAAAGTTAGGTACCGGCAATGCTAACAATACGCATCCTGTGCTGTATGATATGTTACATTGCTTTGCTTTTCTTTAGGTACTTTAAATGTATGTAATGTGTGCCTGCCTACCTACCAACTTGTATTCTGCTATCACCCAAAACATATCTCGTTCGGTACCTCGCTCTCCGCCTCTTTCTAACGCTAAAGCTATGTTCAAGTATCACTTTCTTTTGTTTATACCCACACTTAGATAGAATTGAAGATCGCATCTCAGAGGGGCTTTGCGAACGATTTGAGATATCAATTTCATAACCATGAACAGTAGCCACTAACCGTTAGGGTACCTACCTACCAACTTGTATCACGCAAAACATATCTCGTTCGGTACCTCGCTCTCCGCCTCTTTCTAACGCTAAAGCTATGTTCAAGTATCACTTTCTTTTGTTTATACCCACACTTAGATAGAATTGAAGATCGCATCTCAGAGGGGCTTTGCGAACGATTTGAGATATCAATTTCATAACCATGAACAGTAGCCACTAACCGTTAGGGTACCTACCTACCAACTTGTATCACCCAAAACATATCTCGTTCGGTACCTAGCTCTCCGCCTCTTTCTAACGCTAAAGCTATGTTCAAGTATCACTTTCTTTTGTTTATACCCACACTTAGATAGAATTGAAGATCGCATCTCAGAGGGGCTTTGCGAACGATTTGAGATATCAATTTCATAACCATGAACAGTAGCCACTAACAGTTAGGGTACCTACCTACCAACTTGTATCACCCAAAACATATCTCGTTCGGTACCTAGCTCTCAGCCTCTTTCTAACGCTAAAGCTATGTTCAAGTATCACTTTCTTTTGTTTATACCCACACTTAGATAGAATTGAAGATCGCATCTCAGAGGGGCTTTGCGAACGATTTGAGATATCAATTTCATAACCATGAACAGTAGCCACTAACAGTTAGGGTACCTACCTACCAACTTGTATCACGCAAAACATATCTCGTTCGGTACCTAGCTCTCAGCCTCTTTCTAACGCTAAAGCTATGTTCAAGTATCACTTTCTTTTGTTTATACCCACACTTAGATAGAATTGAAGATCGCATCTCAGAGGGGCTTTGCGAACGATTTGAGATATCAATTTCATAACCATGAACAGTAGCCACTAACAGTTAGGGTACCTACCTACCAACTTGTATCACCCAAAACATATCTCGTTCGGTACCTAGCTCTCAGCCTCTTTCTAACGCTAAAGCTATGTTCAAGTATCACTTTCTTTTGTTTATACCCACACTTAGATAGAATTGAAGATCGCATCTCAGAGGGGCTTTGCGAACGATTTGAGATATCAATTTCATAACCATGAACAGTAGCCACTAACCGTTAGGGTACCTACCTACCAACTTGTATCACCCAAAACATATCTCGTTCGGTACCTAGCTCTCAGCCTCTTTCTAACGCTAAAGCTATGTTCAAGTATCACTTTCTTTTGTTTATACCCACACTTAGATATAATTAAAGATCGCATCTCAGAGGGGCTTTGCGAACGATTTGAGAAATCAATTTCATAACCATGAACAGTAGCCACTAACAGTTAGGGTACCTACCTACCAACTTGTATCACGCAAAACATATCTCGTTCGGTACCTAGCTCTCCGCCTCTTTCTAACGCTAAAGCTATGTTCAAGTATCACTTTCTTTTGTTTATACCCACACTTAGATAGAATTGAAGATCGCATCTCAGAGGGGCTTTGCGAACGATTTGAGATATCAATTTCATAACCATGAACAGTAGCCACTAACAGTTAGGGTACCTACCTACCAACTTGTATCACCCAAAACATATCTCGTTCGGTACCTAGCTCTCAGCCTCTTTCTAACGCTAAAGCTATGTTCAAGTATCACTTTCTTTTGTTTATACCCACACTTAGATATAATTGAAGATCGCATCTCAGAGGGGCTTTGCGAACGATTTGAGATATCAATTTCATAACCATGAACAGTAGCCACTAACCGTTAGGGTACCTACCTACCAACTTGTATCACCCAAAACATATCTCGTTCGGTACCTAGCTCTCAGCCTCTTTCTAACGCTAAAGCTATGTTCAAGTATCACTTTCTTTTGTTTATACCCACACTTAGATAGAATTGAAGATCGCATCTCAGAGGGGCTTTGCGAACGATTTGAGATATCAATTTCATAACCATGAACAGTAGCCACTAACCGTTAGGGTACCTACCTACCAACTTGTATCACCCAAAACATATCTCGTTCGGTACCTAGCTCTCAGCCTCTTTCTAACGCTAAAGCTATGTTCAAGTATCACTTTCTTTTGTTTATACCCACACTTAGATAGAATTGAAGATCGCATCTCAGAGGGGCTTTGCGAACGATTTGAGATATCAATTTCATAACCATGAACAGTAGCCACTAACCGTTAGGGTACCTACCTACCAACTTGTATCACCCAAAACATATCTCGTTCGGTACCTAGCTCTCAGCCTCTTTCTAACGCTAAAGCTATGTTCAAGTATCACTTTCTTTTGTTTATACCCACACTTAGATATAATTGAAGATCGCATCTCAGAGGGGCTTTGCGAACGATTTGAGATATCAATTTCATAACCATGAACAGTAGCCACTAACCCTAACCCCTATCATTTAAATAGAGTATTGAACCAACCCAACGTGGACGCATGATATATAATCATCATCATGTATCACGAAACCTAACTTCTGTTTGTAGTCTTCGTGTTTGCTACAGCTTGATACAAACGCAATTTGGTTGAAAGTCCGTCCATTGTTGGCCGGACCGAGTTGTCTGCAGTTTCTTCGCGTCCGTGATCAAAGTCTCAAAGAGTTTCTTTTAATCGGCTGCTGTAGTTGTGGAACCGCTGGTTTCTTATTTTTGTTAAGCCTTTGCAGTCGCTTTATGGAAATGAAGAGAATATTGAGACGATTTCTTTGATATTCTTGAAAGTTTTACAGACATATTATTCTGTTTTTATTGCATTACGTTTTCCGCAATCATTTCCTGTTACATGTTTTGCAATTAACATAGCTTTTATATCAATGGATTGCCAATGAACACTTCTCTACCCACTAAGTATAGAACAAACGCAGTTAAGGTAAAATAGGATCTCATAACCAATACAGCAAGGTGTGGCTTATCGCATGCAAAAGGTCATTAATTAGAGTGAATCGCTTTACATTCTTCCAAGTTGAATAGTCGTGAGATAAGTTGGTCGAAAAGCAGGAAGGTAGTAGTAGTACTTATAACTGTGTGCTCCAGTTTCAGCGTACATTGATTGCTATCACCAACGGTTGCGGAGTTCAGCTCTCTAGTTACTTTGCTCAGGTACTTTGCTAATTAAAATATACATTTACCTTGTAATTACTGGCTTCACTTCAATTAACAAGTATAAACTTACCGCTTTATTTAATATGGTGATAAGATTGCAGACACTTTATCAGGATTCATGTACAAATATATATTGTTATAATAATATATTTACTACATCAAGCGAATTATTATTATTATTATCACACGCTTTGTTAACGGCCCAGTCGCCCCTCCAATTTTATTTATTATTGCCATGGAAGCTTTCGTAATAAATGCAATAAATCTTATTCTCTCTGGTGATAGAACGCGGGTATAACGTAAGTAGGTAAGGAAGGAAGGTCGCATCGCATCGCCTTGGGCCACGCGAAATCAATTTCAGCGAGTACTCATTTTCTCGATACTCTTATTTCTCTACGAAGCAGAATTTCAAAAGATAAAGTTAAGCAGCCTCCGCCCTGTTCTTGTTGTGGCACAATTTCATTTGCTGATTTACCAACTTCTGTTCTGGCCGTCGGATTGAGATGCAAATGGTCTTAAGAAAGAAAACATTTGTAAACAACTGAAAAGCTTTACTTCAAGAGAAAATCTTTTGTTTGTTACGAAAAACAAAGAAACTGTTGTTGAAATCATCATGTAACTTGACCTCTAAGTTTTAAGATCTAAAAACAATATTCTAAAACTATGCCATGGCTGTTGAAAAAGTATAACGAAACCTATGTTGGAAAGCAAGACACAAAAGACCGACAAAGGAAAGGAACATGGTTGCTTTGTAAACGTCCTGCATAGCTTCAGCCAAAGATTTAGAGGGACCGTAAAAAATAAACGTGAACAAGATAACAGGAAAGACCGCGAAATTCTGACTTTTGATAAAAACGTAATTTCCGCGGCACCAGAAACACCGCTCTTTATTCCGCGACAGTAATATTTTGCCTCCGGGCAGGTTCCCCCATTGTGCGAATGTCACGAAATCCGACAATCGTCTGAGGGCACATTCAAATGATAATCTGGCATACGCTCTCCTCTCGCATGAGTCGCAGGTAGTGGCGGAGAATCTGCCAGAAATGTCACATTAGCTTGATTTAAGCGCATTACCTGACAACCCTGAATGCTACTTGGGTACACATTTGCGTGTATAATTTCCATTGTTGTTAATGGAGAATGTGTTTAGTTAGATCTCTTCACTAGATTTCATAAATGAAGCGCACGAAACTTGGCCCTTTTTCTGAATTATGACCGAAACTGAAACATAGCGCTGAATCGTATCACTTTTTACATTATATTGTAAGATCATAGACATACAGCCTCAATTTTTACTTTGCTACGCTGTGTTTTTATTTTCAAACATTATTTTTGCGTCAAAGCCTTAGTTCTACAGCGTGCCAAGATAAAAAGCTCTGAGCGCACCATTGCAGAGGGGACGTATTCATAGTCACCTTGCATCATAGGAGCACGGAATTTCGTGTCATAAAAATGCGCCACAGATACAAGCCACAAGTGCGGGGGCCCATTAGAGTGTCTATGGGCATGCCATTAAATAAACATCTCTGGCAGCTCTTCCCCGCTAGTTATTAGCATTGCCACCCCCATCCACTCGAAGCGCGCTGATACGGCACGGACTCTGATGTGGGGGCAAAATGGGGGCAAAATCAATTATATTTTTCGACACGTGCGCTATTGAGCTGGCGGTGAACTCTTGCGGTGTTTGCCAGTATAAAGTTAAATTCGAATCAATATTGGGTAATTCGGAGAGCTGGGACTTGGGGAGTAATCGATCGTTGCTGCCAGTGAATAATATAGGAAAACATGTTAAGACAGATAACTTTTAAAATAAGTAAACATTGAATAAAGATAAGTTGTTGTTTATGTACATGTTTATGCTACAAAACAAGATTTACTGTAGTCACTTAATCCCTTGCAAAATTGAAGAGTCCACCCGATTAGTAAAGTCGATAAGTCATGATACTCATGATTCATGATCATGAACGATTTCAACAATGAAGTCTTGAACCAAGGTCCGTTCTGCTCATATCAGTTCACTGTGAAGGGCACGACTTAGATGTTTTACTGCGATTGATTCCACAAGAGGCGGCCGAGCCGGGCTATTCCGTACTTATCTAATTTTATTGTCACCCGACGACGTCCGAACCCTCTGTTATCGGGAAACTAGAAAATTCTTTCTTCCCCTTCGGAAATTTTATCTCGAAAGGACATCTTTATTCGGCAGCAGTTAAACTCTACGTAACATCTAACGGGTGTAGATAAACGACGAGTTGGTTTCGATGAGAGTTTTATATCCTCTGTGAAAAACTGATATTTTGCTACGTGGGACCTTGAATTATTGGCGGATTACACCGATTTATTCGAGTGTCTAAATAAAGTTAGACTCATTCATTAGGTATATTCTTGCGGCAATGTTATTTGTAAAATCTTCTATACAAATAAATAAATAAATTATCTAGTGTATTTTCAACTTAACCTACTTATGAAACTTACTTACAAACAATTAAATTAAATAAAAAATATCCTTGGGGTCACCGCCGCGCCGCCATCGAGTGGCAGGCTGCCCAACATGCTGGCGCCACCTAAAATATCTAATTGTTAATTGTTGTAATTTCCCGCTGTTCGAGAATATACTAGCAAAAGAAAGTCTATAGAAAATACCTCTAGAGCTTCTGGAAATATAAATTGAATTACGAACAGGTAGTGCGAAAATAGAAGTACTGCAGCCGTCCACTAATTAACAATTTCAGTTGCCTCGAAATTTTAATAACCTAATTTCAAATGCCACTCAAAGTATGATTAAATAACAGACGAAACGCTTTTAGTGCAACTGCAACCATTTCTTTATTATACAATACCTACCTAGTTTAAAATGTGTGTCACCTTCCTTTCAGAAAGTTGCAGATATTTTTCATGTTACCAGGGGCACTATTCTCAACAACTTTCTCCAATGCTTGGCCGCTCGGTCTTCTCACTTTACTATCGCTGAATTTTACTGTTCGACAAAAGAAGGGGTATTATGTTTGCAACGTATAGCTGTCTATGTGTGTTTCTGTCAATTTTAATTACGTTTATTTTAATTAGTTGTATACTTCGATTCCTTTACTTTACTTCGATTGTTCTAAGCTATGTACGTACCTAATAAGTATTAATAGCCAGAGTTCGTAAATTTGCAAGAAACAAAGTTATATCTAAATTTTGCTACATAATTTTATCTAATTAGCGTAACAGGAGGCTAGCCCATCGTCGCAACTATGGAGATATGAAATGAAAAACAGTGGACTAGTGAATAAATACTGTTCCGAGTGTAGAATGTAGGCATCTACAATAATAATTCCAGTATTTCGTGCGGCTCGTGGGTTCATCTGTGCGCCACATTAGCTATGATAATTGGAACATTTGCCTCGCGTGTGACATTCGGGGTACGCGATGTTATAATAATGCCGCAGAAAATGCTGTTGTTAAACAGTAGAATCATGATTGTGACATTAGCCCCTATGGACTAAATTAATTGAATGACTTACCGCTAAATATAATCATTACACAGGGTATGCTCACTTACAACCGTCCGCAATAAAAAGGAACCCTATAAATGAAGTTATAAGTCTAAAGCTGACTTGTTTTTTAGTTTAGTTTAGTCTAGACTTTCAAACTACAAAACAGATTTTAATAAACATGCCTAAGAACCATCGTAGGGAAGCTTACCTACTACAATTTAGAAAATAACCGTATCAAAATCTGTAAAAAGTCAAGGATTGACCAGACATACAACTAAGGACACCCTTCATCGAAGGTTAAAAATGCGAACAAATAACGACAAAGTAAATTGAGTAAAAGATACGGGCGTGCCCTCTCTTAGGCCAAGTGGACAAGAATAAAGAGGGTAGCGTATGAAATAGCAGTCGCGATCTCTTTGTGTCAGCACTAAGAGGTGAGGACCACTCTAGCTGACTGATGACCCGAGCGCGAGCCAGGAAAATACGTCTCTTGGCGTAGAGTGCGGCTTTCCTAGGAATACCTCGCGGAAGGGGTAAAAGTGTTTTAAACATAACTATGAGCATCGACTAATAATTAAACATTTTTTAATAAAAACGTTGCAGGTGAAGATTTGTTAGGATTCCGAGCGCAAACCGAAAACTTAGTCGAAAGTTTGAACTTTTGAAGGTATGTTTTGTGTTGTATCGCGTAAATGGATTGGCGACTTTTCCAAGCTTGCATACCACAACCCAGACTGTGGATAGTCGGTTGATATTTACAGTTAAAGTTATAGTGTAGGTATAAAAAGTAAAAGTGCATCGAGGTATGCAATCCTTCGGTGCCGACGTGGTCGAGTGCCAGCCACTAGACTTGACTGATGACCCGTGGCCCGACCGGGGAAACACAGGATTTTCCAGCCATGAAATGAGAATAAAAAGGGAATAGGGATATTTTTATTTTCCTGCGTTTGTACTGTACTGCACGTAATCTTGAATTCTTATTGGCCCATTTGCCGAAAAAAGTACTATATTTCGGTGACGATTACAGTCAACCTAAGATGCGCATTTCCATTTCTAGGTAACTTTCCCGGTTAACTAATGAAAATGTTAAACTAAAAGTATGAAAAACAAGTTTATACATACGAAATACGAAACAGACTTTCTCCCCATTACAATTATAATAGGACGCACATTAACTTTTTCATAGTTGATTAGTACATTTTTGATATTAAGTTCATTTTTCCTATGAAAATATTCTAAACAAAATACTGCTTTTCTCTGGACTCCCGTGATAGATTTTTATGGGCTTTGGATTTACATATTAGTGATAATCTGAGGAACAAAATGCACTTTCATTCTAGGCAGCACTTGGTCCTATTCTTGGCAATGTCCTTTGATTCAATATTAAAATACGAATATCTATTGGGTTTAATTTTCACTAAGTTTCTCTGCTGCAGCATATAACCAGTAAACTCAGTGTCCATATCATCCAAACTTCCTGAATGCAAACATTGCCAAGACTTATTAATGACTTCCCACATATAACAAGTAAACGCAGTAGATAATCTTTCATGTCAACTTCTCTGGGTAAACAGGCTAAACAGCCCTGAAAGTCAAAAGGCAGTAAGCTGGGTATCTTGTCTTCAGTTATGATATGAGTTTATGACTTCTAAGGCGTGAAATGAAATTAGGCTAGCTACGACAAAGTTGCTTGTCGCTTAAATTCCTTCGTGCTGCTGCAGTTAAGACCTTTTGACAGTGAAACTACTTTGGAACTCTGACGGAGTAGTGGGAGCCACAACATGGTAATAATTTGATCAGCCGCCTAGTACGAGCAACTTTATGCCAATTGAAAAGTTATACTACACTGAAATATGTTGTAACAACTGGGTTGAGTGACATAATTTCTACGTTGCTCTTACTGGGTGTGTTTTAATTGAGTTTTTTGCCGTGTTGTGTTTTAATTTTTAGGTGTTTCGTAAACGAGTTTTGGGAATAATGCTACCTATTTTGTATTTATTCGACTCATTCAGACCAAACGTGAGTTTCGTCGAAGTTTTTAAATGTTTAATAAGCCATTGCTTGTTTCAGTTCTGTTCATTTCTGTTTGCTTTATGTATTTTATGTTTATTTATTTCGTGTTTCTCGTTGGTTTTAATTCGTTTAATGTCTATTTCAGCAATAATTTATTATATAAAATAATTGAAGTCACCGAGAGTGTGGCGTAGCAGAAACATAGTTACAGGTATGTAATATGCTCTTCCGAGTATTCTCAATATGAGATATATATATATCCAAGATCGCACAAGATTAATATACCTAGCCACGTTCAACAACAAAGCACGGGGAGTAAATTATTAAAAAAGTAATGTACGAAAAATACATATAAATGCAAATCTCGTATTAGTGAAAATTGGCTAACAGAACCCTTGATCCCTTAGATCCGAAGTTTGCTAATCCTATATGTATTGGCCCCGATATAACAACGGAAGTGGCAACGAATCCACGATCTAAGTAAACAGAAGCAAGGTAGGTACGGTAACTTTGCAACTTGTCAGTTGAACCGTTTGGCAGTCCCAGCATGCCTAGTGAGATTACTTTAGTAAAGCTATAAATCACATGAACAGTGAACACCCTGTAAAAGTAAGGGTTCGAAGTATTATTTATTAGAATATATAATTAGAATTTTCGACGGTCTGAAAAATCTGCCGCGTCGGCTATATCAGTCCATTTTCAGAGCATTCACTTTTTTCTAGCGTCGTCGTCGGGTTAGGATTATGCTGCACTTAGGCAGCTCACATTTTACTCTGTGCTCTACTTAAATCAGAATTCGGGCAATAGGGTAGAAATTTAGTTTTGTTTCAACATCATCTGGGAATAACTTTCTAGAATTAAGTAAAATCCCGAGCGTTTCTGCAGCATTACCATAGCTATCGGGCGGCATATCAAACGACTTTGGAAGTAAAGTTCGTTCGTCGGTTGTCGCGAACAAAGCCGCAGGATTATGTAAACAAGCAATCGCTCTGCCGCTGACTCAAAAGATTCTCTGTTGTATTACTGATAATACTTCAGTTTACTTACCTATTATAATAGTTTAAACAAATTTTTACCTTCCGGTTCGTCCAAAAATTTTCGCGACTTTGTTTATGCTTAACTCGCCGTATTAATCGATTTTAGTCGATATGTACTTCTAGGTTTCTTAGATGATATTTAAAAACGACCACGGCGTGACCCTTTTTTAAACCATCAAATAAGTCCTGTCCTGCTGTTTGTAAGTTCGTAGTTTATTTATTTTATTTCCAATTTCTTTATTGTGCTCACATGACATAATAAACAGATAATTTGATAAAAAAACATGTAAAAGCTTATGTCTAAAAATATGTTGATGCATCTATTTACGTCTGCCGCATTACTGCGACTTGCGGTGAACCCCTCAAGAGTAAGTAATTTATTAACGCAATACCAAAATATAATTAAAATCAATCTTCCCCTGAGATTAAAAACTAAGCATAGCAGTTGCTAAACTAGCTACGACCTACCTATAAAATCAATTGAATTATGGCCATACATCTAAAGCAGATGAGTTAAGCAGCGTCCGAGGTACATAAACGCTCGTGACTATGCAGTCCGATCCTGGAGTGACAGACACGTCCACACGCACGGCACGGCACACATGTTGTGTCGCTGCTGATGCTGATGGTAGAGCATGTCTCTTTTCTCTTTTTATAGCCAGAGCATCGAACCAGGCCCTGTCGTATGCTGTGCGACCTTCCGCGACAGAAGACTCATCTATTCTAAGTACCTAATACCACGTATAAAACAGCAGCATACACGTACGTAATCATCAACATTCTGACAGAGTTACCAAGTGCAAGCTACACAGTATTAACTCGATCAGGCAGACGCCATCAAAGTTTGTGTCTGGCGAAAACTTGTAGCAGGCGGCGAAGTAGAGCAAACTGTAGACTTAAGTCTACATTGATACTTTGACTACACATCTGCAAATACTTTGACCATTAAAAATACCCTTGGTTCGACCACGTTGGACTAATCCAAAGACGGTCTTTTTTCCGTAACTATGTTATAATTTTATAAAGCTAAAGTAGGATACTCAATTAATATACTTTGGAAACTACCAATAAATAATAAATTGAATGTCTCTATGCTTTTGTCTGAATTTTGTAACAACTTCATTGATGATGGTACCTCATTAACCGACTTCCCAAAGGAGGAGGTTTACAATTCGTCCGGATGTTTTTTTTATGTATGTGCCCCGATAGCGCCTAGACGGATGGACCGATTTGGAAATATTTTTTTTGTTTGAAAGCGTTTACCTTCCCATTGGTCCCATTGACACCAGGTCAGGATCTGATGATGGGATCCTGGAGAAATCGAGGGAACTCTTCAAATATTATAGGCAGACCTATAGTGAATTTTGTGTTTTTCATAATAACTCGTGCAAATACACATGGTAAGCATAATATTGTGATGCGGAACTGCTGATAAAGACCACATATGGCCACCAGAACTGCTCAATACTAGGTACAAATACAATGCGTGGCTGACGGGCAGGCAACGCATAGCCTATTCCGGTGGACCTAGACTCTAGGTCCTAGAGCCATGAAACTATGTACAGAGGTTCCTTAGTAGCGTGGGGTAGCACTGAGATGGGATTTGACAAAATTAAGTCCCCAAGGGTGGGGGGGGATAAGGGGTTTCAGTTTGTATTAAACTCAATCTGATCAAATAGGGTTTGTGGAAATCGGTTTTTTCTAAAGTTTACTTTTTGTTACAATTATTTATAGTCACAACTTATACAATGTGTAACTCTAAGTATGCAAAACCTTATAGACCCCAAGTGATTTTTATTACAAGAAAATTATTGTTGAAAGAAAATTAAAAAAAAAAAAACTAAAATTTTAGAAGATATGAGCAGATTTTCGTTTTCCTAACAATTCTAATAGTTTCTCTTAGCTCTGCCGCCTTAAAAACCGCCCGCAGTATACCGCCCGCGATAGCTCAAAATAGGAACCTAGACCTGGGCCCGAATTCTACTGTGCACTGGCCTGGCCATGGCCTGGCACAAACTTGAAAACGACGCATTTGGTATTCTACTAAATCTCACAAGCGCCAGCAAGACGCCGTTCCGGCGCCGTCCCGGCTTCGTCCCGGCGCCGTCCCGGCTTCGTCCCGGCGCCGTTCCGGCGCCGTTCCAACGCCGGTCTGCCGCCAGGCTATTTTTTTTTTTTTTTTTTTAAATCTTTATTTTAGGAAAGGCCAAGGCAATCAAATCCGTTCAGCCTGAACCTCTTATTTTATCAGCCGTTTTGAACCGGAATCCCATTAAAGCCAGAGTAAGTTACGTCTAAAGATATCGGCGGAAAATCGTTTCGCAAGTTTGATTTGTAAACAAAACACGCAGTGCTTTTTTTGACTGAAGATGTCCCGACGGCTGAGATTGGAACTGGAGGTATTACGCCTCGCATCGCAGCCGATGTAGACAGGAGATGGTTGCGACGGCGGCGTCGGCAAATGCGCGCCGAGCTGAGACAGATTGTGGACCCATTTGTCATAATGACTGACGTGGAATTTGTGAAGACTTTCCGTCTGACAAAGGTATTGGAGCTGGCTCAGGACCTGTCAGCCCTTATCCCTGAGGAGCAGAGAAGCGACGGCATATCCATCAGAATGAAGGTGAGTGTGTGTATACATGCCGTGAAAAGCCTTCGTTCACAGTTGTTCCATTGCCTAGTTCCATGATGAAACTAATGCGAATATTTTTTCGCACTAGTTCCATCCATTCATGCGTAAAAACCCCAATGATGGAACTACTGCGAATCGCGTGGTGCTATGTTTTAGGTCATGTTCTAAAATATGCATTCATACTTATACTTTATTGCACAAAAACAGAATACAGACACTTAATAATGAAAAAAACATGTACAAAGGCGAGCTTATCTCTAATAAAAGATCTCTTCCAACAAACCTAGGATGGACAGGATTAATTAACAAAAGATAGACCTACAATATGTGCACAACGATAAATATTAAATTAATAGACTACATACTTACTAATAAGTAGGTACATACATACATTCATCCTTCGTTTTCAAAAAACTGTAGTATACTGACAAGAAAAATATCTTTACAGACTCTTATAGCACTGGCTTTCTACGCAACCGGCTCATACCAAACGTTGGTAGGACAGAGTGCCTTTCACCTTTTGCCATGCCAACGGTCTGCAGAGCGATCAAGTGCAAGCAAGTGACCGAGGCACTCAACAACCCTGCTACGTACCGCCGGCACATTAGATGGCCATTGGAGACTTCTCACAGGACTGCAGTTAAATCTTGGGTTATTATAATTATAAAGAATAAATGGAAGTTGTTTTAAAATAAAAAAACCCATACTCTAGCTATAATAATGTCGTATATATATACATTTACTAGGAAAAGCGATAGGCGAATCGCTATCCAAAATATGAGTACAGTGGTAGTAAAGATCAACGCTCTCTATAATTGCCAAGCTCCAACTTTAGACGCAGTAATTGATTATGGGAGGGGTTGTCTCTACTACTTACTTAACATAAATTAAATCGCATGGTTGGCAATGGGGTTTGGAATTTGCATCTCCTGAGTGAGAAGCCAGCATGATACCTGCTAGACCCCGGAGGTGAATAAAGAACTGAAGTTCATTAAAAGACTGCCAGCTCAGCCGCCAGCAGAGAGGAGACATTTTATTAAATAAATTTTAGGCTGGAAATAGTATAAAAAAGCTTTATTTCTTTATAATTCATATAACACTCTGAGCACTATCTAATCAATCACATATATAATAAAATTATTACAGATAGAATCAACTTAACATGATTTCATAATCAACAATGAGTTTCAGCCGTTACAAATATCAATATATTTCTTACTTAATATTATTACCTACTCTTTTCTTGAGTTTAGACTGCACTTATCTGGTTTAATTTGTACTACAGCCAATGCTACACCTGCCATGGATGGCTTGCAAAACCTCTACAGGGTAGAGAGGTTGGCTTGTCACTTGAGGGACAGAGGATTTGACAACTGCTGCGTCCTGCAAAAATATAATATTTGTGATTGATGTACAAGTTACATTCATACCTACGGGTATTTTTTCCAACACTGACACTTTCGTATGAGGTTGGGGGGGTGAGGGGGTGGAGGGGGGGGGAGGAAGTAACCCCCCTGTAAAATATCCAGTCTAGGAAATGTATGGTTCTTGAGATATTTTACCTAAACTAAACTAACCTAAAAATGTATGAAACTACCAAACCTAAACATGTTTTCTGCTAATAAAATCCATATTTGCTTATGCTTCTGCTCCGGCGCAACGGAGCGCGGCGACTGTCACCGTACCAGCTCGTCGCAGGCTTCCTCACTCGCCGTCGCCGCTTCGGCTTTCTGGTCGCCTCCGGCGACCAGCCTCAGCCGCTCCGGCTTCGTTCGTCTGGCCTGCTCCTCACCGGCACGCGGCCGCCGCGCTCCGCAGCGCCTCCGGCTCATAAAAAACACTCTAGGGAGTAGCCACAAGACTGCCCAGGAAGGACTGCCCATATGTCGGTTTTGGTACCGACACTAACCTAATAGTATCCTATCCTAACTTGTAGGTTTATGAATAAAACAGGAATGCAATCTCAAGTCCAGATAACACAGCCAATGTCCAACGTTGTAGCGATCGAAAAACAGTCCAAAAACACAGCAAAAGTCGTCGAATAGCACAAAACAAGTAAAGGTAAGACCGCACTAGGCGGAACTGCACTGCAGCGGAACTGCGCGACACGGCGCGTCATTTTTTGGTAAACCGCACTTGAACTGCAGCGACGCGACAGTTTCTCCCGCCATTTGAACAAAGAACGAAAGAGATAGAAAGAGGAGAGAGGGGCGGGGGCGTGAGGTAGCGTCAGTTTTGCCTAGTTGCCCAACTTTGTCGCGCAGTTCCGCTGCAGTGCAGTTCCGTTGCCGCGTAGTGCGGTTTGCTCCATATGTTTGCCTTGAAAGAATATTTTGTCGCGTCGTGTCGCTCAGTTCCGCTGCAGTGCAGTTCCGCCTAGTGCGTTCGCACCTTTAGGAGAACATTCACGCAACTCAAAGAAAAACGGAATGACGGCAAGCAACGTTTTTTTTAGGTTCAAACATCGACGTTCCGTTCCACGCATTCTAAGTCAAATTGACATTCATTCTAAACAAAATTTTACGAAAAACGTTCCGTTTCTCCTGATAATATTCGTAAGTTTAATTAATTCATAATTAATTAAATACTTAACTCCTAGTATTAAAAACTGGATAAATGGTTCAAGGTAAACCCTATCTACCCCCTAATAACCAATTTTACTAAGTATCAAAGTGTCAGTGTTGGATGGAAAACCAACCCAATAGCTAATAGTTCTGATAAAGTGCTAGATTGATTGGTCAAGCAAGTGTCAATTAGGGACACGGTATCGAAACAAAAGTATCGATACTGTACTCATATGATGTATCGAAAAAAAAGTATCGATACGGTATCGGTATCTGTATCAAAAGTATCGATACTTCTAGGTATCGAGTACTTTTACGTAGAAAAGAATAAACAGCTGAATGGTCTGGAAAATGACAAACTTTTACGTAAATCTTCATACTTTATATATTTTGAAATAAAACAAGACAAGAAATAAATCAATCATGCAATTAAATTTATTTTTTAAATAACATTAACAATATATACACCGTGAATTTTAAGACACTCTGAAGCCGAAACCTGGTTGGTGTAGACCATCGAAACTTTCGAGTGGTTCCACAATTTTTCAAAACGGGTTAAAAAAAACTCGAAAATTGACTCAACTTTTAGGTAAAAGTTTATTCAATTTTCTAGTTTTCTAAGAAAGAACTCGAGTTTTCGAGTTTTTTTCACCCGATTTGGAAAATTGTGCCACAACTCGATAGTGTCGACGGTCTACACCAAAAAGGTTTCGGCGAGTGTCTTAATATTCATTGTGTATAATTACACTTTTTCATAGGCATAATTTTAAATTCACAGCCAAGAACTTATCTATCACCTATCAATTTATTGACATCAATTAAATATTTTTCTGGCAGGTTGTGGGGCGCGGTTGGATTGGATTTTAGTTCCGTCATGTTGTTAGTCATAGACTAGAATCGATACTAACTATAAAGTACTCATATCGGTAAAGAATCGAAAAAAAAGTATCGATGCCAAAAGTACTTGGCATCGGAAGAGAAGAATCGATTCCACCTAGGAATCGATCTTTTTTTCGAGTCCCTAGTGTCAATTGAATTTTTGGTTATAATGGCTTCCAGTGACTAGGTATTTGCTTACTTTTTGATGTCAAAGAAGCGGGTCAGGAAAAGCCTTACCTTTAAGCATTTATGTCTGATTACGGCCTACGATCCTGTGGGCTGATTAAGATGATGGCGTGGCGATAACGATGATATATGAGGGAGCACAACATGAAGATGCATCCTCATCATCTGGCTGCTGCTGTCTGAAGTTCCCACAACATAGCTTATGGTTTTTCAAGCAATTCCATCCGATTGAGCTTTTCCAAAATCGCTTTTTGGCCCCCAAAATGTTTTAAAATACCTACACGAAATACGCGAAATGCTTATTGACATTTTTGACAAACAAACAAAACGAACCCCATGTTCCGAGTCACGCCATAATCGATTACAGCGTCTACGGTGGTTGGTTTACTTTAGTTATTTCCATAGTATTATGTCTTACGGAATACTGCTTTGGGGGAGAGCGGCAGATATAAACACAATATTTGTCTTACAAAAAAGGGCCATTCGGGCTATCTATCAACTAGATGCTAGGCAATCACTAAGGGACAAATTCAAAAATATCAATATACTTACTGTTACCTGTCAATACGTTTATGAAAATATCATGTATACCAGAAAAAACATAGGTTTATTTAAGACTTTAGGTCATAATCATAGTATTAGCACTAGAAATAGAAATAAGATTGCTATGCCCGCGTTCAGACTCAGTAAGGTTGCTCACTCTTTTATGGGAGTATGTGTTAATTTTTATAATAAAATACCTAATGAAGCAACGGACCTACCAGAAAGGAGGTTCAAAAACTATGTCAAAAACGGCCTATTGAAGAAGTCTTATTACAGTGTAAAAGAATATTTAGATGACAAAACTGCATGGTCTTTACCATCTCAGCGCACAGAAATCCAAAGAGGGGCGATGGACTGAGTCAGTACGTCTCTCCTCGGTGTATTTCCTTAGACTTAAGTAGAAATACATAACATTGTATTTTTAAGGCTCTGATATTTTAAAAAGAGGTACGGGGGAGGTTTCTTGCCCTTCTTTGCTCCATCCCTAAGCCCACAACTTCCGAACGGGCGGTAGTATACAAAAATATTAATATTATATTGACGCTGACTAAGTAATATGTATGATTTTATGGTCAATAAAAATTTTGAACTTGAACTTGAACTTGGTGCCATCGTTTTGTATCGCCGCCGAAGCCGACTCGGAACGTCTTCGTAGACGCTGTAATCGATTGTGGCGTGACTCGAAACAGGGGGAAAATGCACAATATGCGTTTCGGTTCTGTTCTGTTCTGAAAATATGAATGGCTAAAAAGGTACAAACGAGAAACTAAACGCATATTGTGCATTTTCCCCCTGTTCCGAGTCACGCCACAATCGATTACAGCGTCTACGAAGACGTTCCGAGTCGGCTTCGGCGATACAAAACGATGGCCATCGTAGACGCTGTAATCGATTATGGCGTGACTCGGAACATGGGGTTCGTTTTGTTTGTTTGTCAAAAATGACAATAAGCATTTCGCGTATTTCGTGTAGGTATTTTAAAACATTTTGGGGGCCAAAAAGCGATTTTGGAAAAGCTCAATCGGATGGAATTGCTTGAAAAACCATAAGCTATGTTGTGGGAACTTCAGACAGCAGCAGCCAGATGATGAGGATGCATCTTCATGTTGTGCTCCCTCATATATCATCGTTATCGCCACGCCATCATCTTAATCAGCCCACAGGATCGTAGGCCGTAATCAGACATAAATGCTTAAAGGTAAGGCTTTTCCTGACCCGCTTCTTTGACATCAAAAAGTAAGCAAATAGTCACTGGAAGCCATTATAACCAAAAATTCAATTGACACTTGCTTGACCAATCAATCTAGCACTTTATCAGAACTATTAGCTATTACCTGCGGCCTCACCCATGGCTGGGCATAGGCCTCTCCTCTCTAAAGCCAATCCTCATGGTTTTGTGCTAATTGAAATTCAGTCGACTTGATGAAATTGTTGGACATTTGGCTGTGGTCTAAAGAAAAGTAAATTAACATGTGCACAGTTATATCTTTGCCACCTCGCATGAGAAAAGGCGTGGTGCTATTTAACTGGATCATTTAACTGAACTGCATCCACTGAAATTCAGTTGAATTGGTGAAATTGTTGGACATTTGGCTGGTGGTCTCAATTAAAGTAATATTAACATTGTAGCAGCATCGACACAGCGACTCATACTGAAGATCGAGAGGCGCGGCCGGTTTATTATATGGTGTGAGACAGCCTATCTTGCATTCCACTCGCACCCTCCGCACATCGTAATCCTCTTGCGCGATCCTTACAGGGTCAGCTATTTTGTATATATTGCATTATAATATTAAATAAACTGTCTCAGTTCGCAAATAGCAAAGCATCGTTTTTATTCATCAGCTACAGCATTCCTGCCTCAACAGTGGTGACCCCGACTTTGATTAAAAACACGCAACAACAAATTACGCAAAATGGCCAATCAGGATCAAAACCAAGGATCTTCAACCGATTACAAAGAACTCTCCGGCATATCAGTGAATATGAGAATACCACCCATCTGGCGTGATAGACTTCGCCTTTGGTTCGCCCAGTTCGAGTCAATCGTCTCTTCTCACAAAAAAGGAGACAAGGCTATGTATGACCTCGTAGTCGGACAGCTGGAGCGCCAGGACATCGATGAAATATGCGACATTATGTTAGACCCACCGGAAAACAACAAGTATCCAGCAATTAAGAAGCGCTTATTAGAAGTCTACGAGGATTCAGAGCAGCGCCGAATCCAAAGATTATTTTCTGAAATGGAGCTCGGTGACAACAAACCCTCCCAGCTACTGCGGCGCATGCAGTCTCTCGCCGGCAACAGCATTCCCGAGTCAACGCTACGCATTATGTGGATCAATCACCTGCCTCAGTCAGCACAAGCCGCACTAACGATTAGCGAAACAATAGCCAAGAAAACGGATCTGAACGAACTCGCACTTGTCGCAGATAGAATATTGGAACAAACCAACGTTTGCTCAGCCGCACGCTCCGTTTCAATTGCCGCCGTCGACCACCAACAACCATCCACGTCATCCAGTCCGCAGAAAAGTGCTGAAAATCATGAAGAAATGACCATACACGAAAAAATTGACATGCTTGTCTACGAAATCGCGGAATTGAAAGCACAGCGACGAGACGACCAACGCAGAGCACCGTTCCGCCGTGACTGGCGCGGGCGCAGTGAGCGCACTGGCAGCGGCAACGCACGAAGACCGCACCTCTTTTACTCCAGCGCACCTCACATGTACTCGCAACAGGGCCCGCTTACCGCCGCCAATGATACCTGCTACTATCATCGTCGCTATGGAAGGAATGCGCAGAGATGCACACGGCCATGCAAGTTTGATCATAACAACTTTACTTCGCCGTCGGAAAACTAAATACAGCGTTGGCTGAGACGGCAACCGGCGCTTGGAATAATTCACACCGTCTATTCGTCTACGACAAGCAGTCAAAGCTATCGTTTCTGATCGACACCGGTGCAAATATTTCCGTCATTCCCAAACAAAAGGGAAGACGTGCGGAACCAACGAAACTATCATTGTATGCAGCCAACAATACCGTCATACCAACATATGGCGAGAAAACATTGGACCTGGACCTCAGCTTAGGAAGACCCTACCGATGGAAGTTTGTCATTGCAGCAGTCAGTAAGCCAATACTAGGCGCTGATTTCTTACAACATCATCAACTTCTCGTCGACATCGCCGGTCGATCACTGATCGATAAAGTCACCAATCTTTGCATCAAAGCACCGTTATGCAGTTCATCGGTGCCTACAATTCGCACCATTGACATCGGACAAAAGTACCACGACATTTTGGCAGAATTCCCAGACGTCACACGATTATCATCAATGAAGGAGTGTCCCAAGCATGACGTGGAACATCACATCGAAACCACGGGTCCACCTATATATTCAAAGGCGCGGCCAATTCCTCCGCATCGCTATCATGCAGTCAAGAAAGAATTCGAAGACATGATGCAGCAGGGCCTATGCCGTCCCAGCAAAAGCCCTTGGTCGACGCCTCTTCACGTTGTACCCAAGAAGAATGGAGACCTTCGAGTTTGCGGAGACTACAGAAGGCTTAACTCCGTCACAAGACCAGACCGGTACCCAATACCGAGACTGAAAGATTTCACCTATCAACTCAGCGGGAAGGAAATATTTTCAACGTTGGATTTGAACCGGGCGTACCAGCAACTGCCAGTCTTAGAAGCCGATATTGAGAAAACAGCCATTATTACACCTTTCGGTTTGTTTGAGTTCCCAAGAATGTGCCCAGGACTCAAGAACGCGGGCCAAACCTTTCAACGGTTCATCCATCGAGTACTTCAAGGCCTAGACTATGCGTTTCCATTCGTGGATGACGTCATACTCGCTTCTACTACGGAAGAGGAACACGCTAGACACCTCCGCGCAGTTTTACAACGATTGAACGAGTTCGGCATCACTATTAACGCGTCGAAATGCGTACTTGGACAAGAAGAAGTTAAATTTCTTGGTTACTCAGTATCCAAGGATGGCATCAAACCACTCGAAGAGAAAGCTCAAGCTATCGTCACGTTCCCGAAACCGACAACAATACAAGAATTGCGAAGATTCCTCGGCATGCTAAATTTTTACCGAGAAAACATTCCAAAGGCCGCGGAAATACAAGCGCCACTGAATGCTTACCTTCACAACTCTAAGAAGAATGACAAAAGCAAAATCGTATGGAACGACGAAGCAGAAAAAGCATTCAACTCGAGCAAAGACTGCATACGTAACGCAGCTTTGCTCGCACATCCGTCTGCCTCCGCCCCCCTCGCCCTCATGTGTGACGCATCCGACTCGAGCGCAGGAGCGGTACTACAACAGCGAGTAAACAACGCCTGGCAACCACTCGGCTACTTTTCCAAGAAGTTTTCGCCTACACAGCAGCGATACAGCACATACGATCGCGAGCTGTTGTCTATCTACATGGCACTGAAACACTTCAGGAAGATGTTCGAAGGGCAACATCTCACCGTATTCACCGACCATAAACCGCTGACCTACGCGATCAACAAGCCGCCGTCTGACAACGACACGCCCCGACGAACGCGTCAACTACTTTTCATCAGCGAGTTTACAACAGATGTACGACACATCAGCGGGCAAGATAACGTCGTCGCAGATGCTCTGTCACGCATAGAAGCTATCACATGCCCCGCCCCCATCGACTACAGGGAGCTCGCCGCTGCACAAGAGACGGACACACAAATTAAACCGCTACTGCTACAAAGAAATTTGCAACTAAAGAAGATGAATATACCTAACTCAAACGAGATGATTTACTGCGAGATATCTACATCACACGTTCGACCTTACCTCCCTGAAGACTTTCGTCGCATCGCATTTAACGCCGTGCACAACATAAGCCACCCAGGCATTAGAACCACGCGCAAGCTCATGCAAGAGAAATACTTCTGGCCTTCCATGAACACGGACATCGGCAACTGGGCCAAAACATGTACTTCGTGTCAACAAGCCAAGATTCAAAGACACACATCGAGCAACATAGCGACCTTTCCTCCGTGCGACCGTTTCGAGCATATCCATGTTGACATTGTTGGGCCGCTATGCACGACAGCGCAAGGACATCGCTATCTCGTTACTATAATCGACCGCAAGACTCGATGGCCTGAAGCCTTACCCGTGCAAGAAATAACCGCCGAAACTATAGCGAGGACTGTTTACGAGGGATGGATAAGCCGCTTCGGATGTCCGGCCAGCCTCACCAGCGACCAAGGCCGCCAATTTGAAAGTCAACTTTTCTCTGCACTGGCGAAATTACTCGGCATTGAGAAAATACGAACTACTGCATACCATCCACAAAGTAACGGGATAGTAGAACGCTGGCATCGCTCACTCAAAGCAGCGCTTATGGCCCGTTTAGAAAACATCAATAAATGGACAGACGAACTACCTACTGTTCTATTGGGGCTACGAGCAGCGACGCGACCGGACACGGGAACAAGCGCAGCTCAACTTACATACGGGCGCGCACTTCGCCTGCCAGGCGATTTCATCGCATCTCCAGCAAGAGGGGTGTCAACGCGGCCAATGGAAATGACTCACAACTTCGTCAATCAGCTGGCGCAACAGATCAATGACCTCCGTCCGGTAGAACGTAAACAAAGCAGACAACGTACGATTTTCGTGCACAAGGACTTGCACACATGTGAATACGTCTTCATGCGTGTTGACGCTGTACGAAGACCTCTGCAGGCACCCTACGAAGGACCCTATCCGGTGCTACAAAGATGCGACAAGTACTTTTTGCTACAATTGCCGGGTCGACAAGTCAACGTGTCCATCGATCGCCTCAAACCAGCTTACACTATGAGCGAAGAGTCGTCTGAGGAAAACATAGAACGGAGGACAAGATCAGGACGTGTTGTTAGACCTCCCGTACGCTTCGCTTGAGGGGGAGCACTGTAGCAGCATCGACACAGCGACTCATACTGAAGATCGAGAGGCGCGGCCGGTTTATTATATGGTGTGAGACAGCCTATCTTGCATTCCACTCGCACCCTCCGCACATCGTAATCCTCTTGCGCGATCCTTACAGGGTCAGCTATTTTGTATATATTGCATTATAATATTAAATAAACTGTCTCAGTTCGCAAATAGCAAAGCATCGTTTTTATTCATCAGCTACAGCATTCCTGCCTCAACAACATGATGTGCATACATAGTTACTTATATCTTTGCCACCTCGCATGAGAAAAGGTGTGATGCTATGTAAATGTAGTAGGTATGAATGTAACTTGTACATCAATCACAAATATTATATTTTTGCAGGACGCAGCAGTTGTCAAATCCTCTGTCCCTCAAGTGACAAGCCAACCTCTCTACCCTGTAGAGGTTTTGCAAGCCATCCATGGCAGGTGTAGCATTGGCTGTAGTACAAATTAAACCAGATAAGTGCAGTCTAAACTCAAGAAAAGAGTAGGTAATAATATTAAGTAAGAAATATATTGATATTTGTAACGGCTGAAACTCATTGTTGATTATGAAATCATGTTAAGTTGATTCTATCTGTAATAATTTTATTATATATGTGATTGATTAGATAGTGCTCAGAGTGTTATATGAATTATAAAGAAATAAAGCTTTTTTATACTATTTCCAGCCTAAAATTTATTTAATAAAATGTCTCCTCTCTGCTGGCGGCTGAGCTGGCAGTCTTTTAATGAACTTCAGTTCTTTATTCACCTCCGGGGTCTAGCAGGTATCATGCTGGCTTCTCACTCAGGAGATGCAAATTCCAAACCCCATTGCCAACCATGCGATTTAATTTATGTTAAGTAAGTAGTAGAGACAACCCCTCCCATAATCAATTACTGCGTCTAAAGTTGGAGCTTGGCAATTATAGAGAGCGTTGATCTTTACTACCACTGTACTCATATTTTGGATAGCGATTCTCCTATCGCTTTTCCTAGTAAATGTATATATATACGACATTATTATAGCTAGAGTATGGTTTTTTTTATTTTAAAACAACTTCCATTTATTCTTTATAATTATAATAACCCAAGATTTAACTGCAGTCCTGTGAGAAGTCTCCAATGGCCATCTAATGTGCCGGCGGTACGTAGCAGGGTTGTTGAGTGCCTCGGTCACTTGCTTGCACTTGATCGCTCTGCAGACCGTTGGCATGGCAAAAGGTGAAAGGCACTCTGTCCTACCAACGTTTGGTATGAGCCGGTTGCGTAGAAAGCCAGTGCTATAAGAGTCTGTAAAGATATTTTTCTTGTCAGTATACTACAGTTTTTTGAAAACGAAGGATGAATGTATGTATGTACCTACTTATTAGTAAGTATGTAGTCTATTAATTTAATATTTATCGTTGTGCACATATTGTAGGTCTATCTTTTGTTAATTAATCCTGTCCATCCTAGGTTTGTTGGAAGAGATCTTTTATTAGAGATAAGCTCGCCTTTGTACATGTTTTTTTCATTATTAAGTGTCTGTATTCTGTTTTTGTGCAATAAAGTATAAGTATGAATGCATATTTTAGAACATGACCTAAAACATAGCACCACGCGATTCGCAGTAGTTCCATCATTGGGGTTTTTACGCATGAATGGATGGAACTAGTGCGAAAAAATATTCGCAGTAGTTTCATCATGGAAATAGGCAATGGAACAACTGTGAACGAAGGCTTTTCACGGCATGTATACACACACTCACCTTCATTCTGATGGATATGCCGTCGCTTCTCTGCTCCTCAGGGATAAGGGCTGACAGGTCCTGAGCCAGCTCCAATACCTTTGTCAGACGGAAAGTCTTCACAAATTCCACGTCAGTCATTATGACAAATGGGTCCACAATCTGTCTCAGCTCGGCGCGCATTTGCCGACGCCGCCGTCGCAACCATCTCCTGTCTACATCGGCTGCGAGGCGTAATACCTCCAGTTCCAATCTCAGCCGTCGGGACATCTTCAGTCAAAAAAAGCACTGCGTGTTTTGTTTACAAATCAAACTTGCGAAACGATTTTCCGCCGATATCTTTAGACGTAACTTACTCTGGCTTTAATGGGATTCCGGTTCAAAACGGCTGATAAAATAAGAGGTTCAGGCTGAACGGATTTGATTGCCTTGGCCTTTCCTAAAATAAAGATTTAAAAAAAAAAAAAAAAAAATAGCCTGGCGGCAGACCGGCGTTGGAACGGCGCCGGAACGGCGCCGGGACGAAGCCGGGACGGCGCCGGGACGAAGCCGGGACGGCGCCGGAACGGCGTCTTGCTGGCGCTTGTGAGATTTAGTAGAATACCAAATGCGTCGTTTTCAAGTTTGTGCCAGGCCATGGCCAGGCCAGTGCACAGTAGAATTCGGGCCCCCGCCGTTTGTTCCATTCTAACGTTCATTGCGAGATCCTTTAGTTTGAAAGAGATAACTAATGTAGTGCGCGCGCTTGTTTTGTGGATTGATCTGCCGCTGCTTTCGTTCGACACACTTATTTGAATATCTCGCTGGATCACGGTAAATGATAGAAGCGGCAATAAATTATTATGGATACAATAAAAATAAAAAATGATGTAAACAGTGATGGAATCGATTATACTCGTCATTCTGAACAACCTATTTTCAGGTTTTGCGTACTTAAAGTTACACTTTGTAGATTTGCATGATGCACATTCAAACTACCAAAGTTATTCTGCCCAAACAGAAATGACTAATTCCTAAATCGATCCCATACAACACTAACTGAGTGGGCAAGCAGACGAGCAGTTGGTGCTAACAAGCTGAAAACTCAATTTGTGCGCGTCATACGCCCTGCTGACAGATGCATAGCAATGGCCGATTTTCCATTAGTAGGGGTGTTACCACAACCTTTTTAGCGATTCACCCGATTTTTTTTTATGCCCGCCAAGTATTGACATATAGGTAAAATAAAGTTCATTATGACGTGTTGTAGTGAAAATGGTTGCCATGGTGAGAAATCTTAACAGAGCGTCGGCATATGTGGTACAGGCTCAGGCACCGACACGGTGATGGTACCGACAACACCACCCCGAAGGTTGCATAGAAGGAAGCTAAATATAAACTACGAATTGTATTACAGAAACTACTAAAACCGTAATCCATAAATGCACTTTCAATATTAAAATTATATTAAAACGCCACAGCAATGTTGAACGAAATTAACAAATTGCACCCTGCAAAAATAAACTGATGTGACGTCATCAGCCATTGCTGAGGTTATGTTCGGATTCAAATTAGGAATTTAACTAGAACCGATGATACAATGGCCGCCCACTCCCACAAGTGAGAGTGAAAAGTAGCGCGGACAGTAGTAGACAGGGACATGTACATGTGTCAGGATCGCATTCTCTCAGCGGCCAGAATAAATTATCGTTTCTTTCACAACAGAAATAAAATGCCTGTAGCTTGCACAGACACAAACAGCGGGTCGGAAAAACGTCCATCTAATGTCCGTCACGAAAACTCACCAGACCCCTCATGTTTACTTGGTCGGATGGGAATAATTGGTATTGTCACTTGCTTGATGCCAGATGCCCTTGAATAGCGTGACAGGACAAGTCAAAAATACCCTTTTGATTATTATAGTCAGTGGCTAAACTACGTAGGGAGGAAGATAACTGGTAGGTAATGTAATTAGCCTAGAAAAGCAATGTGTCAGCCATTATTTGAAATAAATGAGAGGTATAAACTTTTTCTTATTCAAACCTGTTTTCCGAGACGCTGTTCAAAGGTTACGATTAGCTAACAGAGCAAATCTGATTTCAGCCAATCACCTGCCGCTATCAGCCAATTACGTGCCGCTATTTTGAATAAATCATCGATTATATAATCGTAACGTAAAAGCGTCTGGGAAACCAGCCATAATAGTATCTAAGCTCTAACCGTTGGACTAAAAGTGGGCACAATTGTGGTTCGGCACCCCTTACAGGAAAGGTCGTGACGCTCTATGTTAAGTTGTAAAACCATTTTAGTTTAGCTCCCAATATCTAGCACATCGAGGGTCAGAAACAGAGACTATATATATATCCAATTGACTGCGCCTGCGGGGGAATGCGGCTCGCCAAACGTTTGTTGTATTCAACAAACGTTCGCATACGCAACCTATGTACGATGACGGGCCGCCGCGCCAGACAGTTTCGCGGCGGCTGACCAATCACAGCTCTCTTACCTCGTCCCCCGCCCCGCCCGTAAATTGGTAAGTTGTGTTTCAAAGGAAAATGTATCTATGCGCTCTCCACTGGATAAGTGCTCCCTGGTCAGAAATGACACCGCACCCACGTTTTTCCATTTCAAGAGAAACTGATCAGTACCTAACTAACCTAATCCACTAAACAGATATGCCGTCGTTGGACACCCCTCATAGTCCATTAGCAGAGGGCGAAGAAATTGCCGTCCGAACCAAATATCAAATTTCTCGTTGATCTGCCTAACATTGATCAATTCTGAATGCAGACAATTGAGTTAACGTCGTCTGGTCTGCTCTCATAAATGTTTTTTTTCAGCAATAAACGTGTTTTGATGTTGCTTTGATTGCCAGGTCGATTTTATTGGTTGCTATAATAATGTGTTAATATTTTTCAATTTTAGAAATTCATTTGACTGGATAAATGGCTGTTAATAAGGAATAACGAAATTAATGGATTTAAAATGTCACAGCTTGATTTTCAAAATAAAACCCCTAAATTATTTTCAGCTGTGCACCGCAAGCGATGAAATCGTCGATTTTACTCGGAATCGGCCACTATGCGTTTTTATTCTCATTTTGCATTGCCAACGAACTGCAGACAGGAATTATGGACAGAGATACGGTTAATTGGTTTGACTTTGTGGTCCGCTGACATATTCGGTACCATTTTGCTTTTGTCATCGGCGAAATTTCCGCGACCCGTTTTCATTAAATGAAAGTAATTAAAATAAAATGTTTCTGCTCCTGTTTTTGACGTATCACTCGCCGCCGCTTAATTGGGATGTGAGTGCAGATGCCATATGGCAGTTTCCATTGGGAACTGATGGTAAATATTAATAAAATATTAACTGTATGCTCTCATCGAAACCCTGAAGCAAAATATTACTCTATTCTGCAATATGAATATTCCGCAAATGCATTGTTCTAGACTAGACAGTATGTATTCAATTCAGCAATAAGTCACCCTCTCCACTGACCTTTAACAAAACTATTACTGACCTACAAAACCAATAAACAATAAAATTCACAAACTATTCCTTACAATCATCAAACATCTTACAAAACACAAACACGAATCAACACAACACGATGAATATTAACACTCAAATAACGCGCGCGTCAAATGGGACCGCGCGAGATAAATTTATACTCGCTTCGGGAAATGGACCATTTTTCACGGCACCTAAGGCTAGGTGTCACCCGCCCGGTGCGAAGACGCCGTTACTTACCGGCTACGTGCGAGGAATACAACACGTGTGCCTCCGAATTAGTTTCTGTTGGCTGCCTGTGTATTCTTTCAACGATATTGTTATTTGCTGTTTCATTATGTGCTGAAATGCGCAGTTTCCGCGGGGACGCCGCTTTTATTTTTCTATCTTTCGGGTTTTGTATGGTGTATTTTATTATATTCGCAGGGCCGATAGCTTCTGTGATTGATAAGTGATGACGTTTGGCATATGCTTTTAGTACCCTTATTCATTAACAGAAATCGAGGGAAAATGAGATTTTCTATAAATTATACTTCAATTTGACACAGCTTCACTATGGGTTGGAATCGCAATTAAGGTAGCAGGTCCCTCACTATTTGCCAAGTGTTTTGAAATACTTACGTTACCATTTACAAAATATAATAAAGTTAAACTGTAATATTTTTGCTGTTTACTACTCTGTAATCATGAAACTTAATTCTCATTAACGTCCTTACAGTAATATAATAATATTCAATTTCATACCAGAGTGCAATAATTCTGTTATTCGAATTCAGTGCTGATGAAATGTAATTTCAACTCCATGCTGTTAATTTCAATTGAATAAAGATCAATTCAGTTGCCAAGTTATTGACAGATGTCGCCGGCTACCGCATGATTAACTCTGCTCAACGAGATGTGGCAAACGAGGAGCGGTGTGGGTCAATATTAACGACCACCACTGTGCTAAAGGGTTATTGTTTCCAATATTATATAAATAACTCGCGAACATACGTTACGAACGTCAAAAATCCATAGTATTTTTTGTACCCTTTCAAAATTTACTGCATGCGACGTATATTATGCATCTACATTATGCATACGCTCAGCAAAGTCTCCACATATCAAACAAAGTAAACAGTTCCAAAATCTCGTATAAAATAAGCTGAATTTCGCGCCATGTTTTTACAGGCCTTCAGGACAATGTAATGAATGGACGCCGTATCAGCTAAACCGGCAGTTTTAGCCGGACCGGATGAAATAATAATATGCATTAATTAGTTTGCAATGAGGGATTTGGGCGGGCAGACGAAGGTATTGTTTTTGAAACTCATACTCATAGATTGTTGCTAAAGGGTTTCACGGGTATCATTAACTATAATAAATGTTTTGGGTCTTATTTTCGTTTTGCCCATGTAAAAGATCATTTATATTTCAAATATAACTGGTTAGTATAGTAAGTTCACTTGATAATGTTTCTATCTATCTAATACAATTTATTCCAGCGATTCGTCAAAGCAAAGACAACTCTTCCGAATCGACTTAATTTAGCATCAGCTTGATTCAACTTTGGCTTAGCATTCTAAACGTGCATCTTATCTGTGGTGTCGTTACACGGTCTGGTTCCTTCAGGCGATTCTTTTCACAGAAAAACATTCAAATGGAACTGATTAATCAGACTCTTTGTAAAGCTACGAGAAATTCAACTCCTTCGCTGAAACATGCTTTAAAGTCTAGATAAGAGTGCGGAAAGACGTTCAAAAACAGTGAGGAATTTCATAGATTTGTCCAGTTTCTCGAAGATAAGGGAAACTAAAATAACTATTTTCTAGATTACAGGGTAGATTTATTAGTGCCCATTACCCACATGAACTATGGTAACGAGGGCTTTACGGCTATTTACTCTTTCGGGGATTACTAGGATTCTGGGTAAGCAGCATGCATGAATCGTGTTTTATGAGTTTAATATGCATACATAACAAAGTGTGGATACAATACAACAACAAGTGACAGAATGCTCAATTCAATATGACCCACAATTCCAAAACATCAATAATACAAATTGGCTTTTAACACCAGCTGGAATTAGTGTTTGGAATCCTGCTTCATTTCTCAAGTTGCACTGCTATCCAAAGAGTTACAAAGTCAACGTTTACTGATAACGTTGGTGGTTCTTCGCCCGCATATAATTTGTCATCCAGTTTCTGAACAGCCCCCGGGCATTCTGTGACTGAACTCGCATAGTGCCACAACAACTTTACTCCGATACCTCTTGTCATAATATTGGTATGACGTAAGGTAAATCTGAGTTAAGAAGTCGCACAATAGCCTTATCTTCTGTAAAATACATTGGTCTCTGACGTTCAATGAAGCAATATTATGAGAGGTGTCTCAGAATTAACAGACGCACATCGAGGGACATGTCTGAGGCTTTGACTTTGATCTGCTAACTCGACTACAACAAAAACAGTAGAGGTTTCGTCAAAGTTTAGAAATTAAAGACATATGAGGGTCAATATTCAGTAAGTTTTCGCGAGAAATTAGCATAATTTTCATCATCATGGTCATCAGGTAGGTAGGTACCAATTATTCGAACTTATTAATTGTTGACGGTCACGTTAAAGTCGTAATAACATGAAAACTTTTTTTTTTCTAAGATCACTTTTAATTTGAATTCAAGTTTATGCTAAATTCCTTGTCACCCTACTAATTTGTGTCTGTGACTGTAAGCTTAGGCCGATATTAGACTATCATATATTTATCATAGAAATATGATTTCATATCTGCCAAATTCTAGGATCACATTTTAATACGATGCTGTTCTATGTTTGCATATTACACCTGAGGTCATATAAACGTCATAGGTAATCAAGATGGATTAAGCCGCGTTTTCCGTTGCTATGAGTGCAATTTTATTAATTGCCCTAAGGGTGAGAAATAATTCACTAAAGTAAAACTTCAAAAAACTGACTACATTAGTCCTCCTCGCTTGTTATACAAATGTCGTCTGTATACCCGATAATGAGCCTACAAAATCTGTCTCCTGACAGTGAAGTCCATACGTATTACTAAATGTAAACGAATATACGATCCTAACAGCCAGAATTTATTTCGTGACAATTACTATAGACACCGAAAAGTCACATATGATCCTAATTGTATGCTTGCTGTGAAATATGATCAAACTTCTATGATCATAGTCTATATGAATCATAGGTTGTTATTACACTGTCATATCAGATTTTTCTATGAATTGACAACGAGGATCGTGTCATAAAAAAGTATACTGTCATATTCGTTTCTCCCACACCTCACACCATTTTAACACCATTAAGCTATTTACTAGAAAGTGTTTGTATAATGTCGTATTATAGTTGTCGACCGGGCAATGTAGGTCGTCTACATTGCCCGGTCCGACAACTTGGCATTAATATAACTACTTGAACGTAAACTAGTTCATTACGAAACACCCTTAGATCTTAATGAGGCAAGTTCTTATCACTTGGTAGGTGTAGAGATCATTTATCTTTAGTATTCAGGGGTTTTAACAGAATAATCCAGCTCTAATCCAGATTAGAGCTTGGTTTATGGCTTAATAATAAGACTGCAAATAGATCATTGTTGTAACTGGTTCGCCGACACATCTTATATAACAAAGTTCGCCATTGTTCGGCCGTCCGAGCGGTGTGCTTTTGCGAGTGAAGGGGTTAAGTTATATCTGTGTGTGATGTGGTTTTGTAAGTGGTATAGAGTCATCGTTCTCAAACCTACTGCGTAGTCTTAACCCCTATTTGATCGTTCTTTTAAAATAAATATTGACCGCCATTAGGATAATTTATAAACCAGTTGTTGAAAGAATGGGCCGTGAACTAAGTTAATTTAATCAGGCGGCTAAAGGTCCGTCGGGTAAGGAGTTGAAAGAAACGTTGAGTAACCTAACCAACAGGTTTTAAATTTAACTCGTATGTTTGATAAGTTGATCCTGAAATAAAAATCAGTTACGTTGCGTTGAAGACATTTTGCAAAACATCATTTTAATCAAAACATTTGAATGAAAACCGGCTCATAGGATTTCGGGTAATTAGGTGCCTAATTTAATGAAATGGCGGTGACACACTCGTTACAAAAAACATATTGCTGCACGAAGTGCTTAAAAAACAAATGACACGTGACCAACTATCTAACAACAAGTGTGTGACGGTCGAGTATCTTCCCAATAAGCGGAACATTATCGCAAGTTTGCAAGCAGAGACGGCAAACAAAATCAATTTCGGCAGTAGTTGACAACCGGCGGTAGTTATTCACGTGCCGGCAGCTGTGTCCCGGTGATAACGTGCCGCGGCGTGACACCTGCACGTCATTTGTCACGTTTTGTTGTTCTTCGCGCCGCGCCATTGAACTTGTTTGGCGTTGTCACGTAGTACGCTGTTGTGACGGCGGTTTGAGGAACTAAAGTGCGTCTTGCTTGAATCTTGATACATAAACTTGCTGCTGATAAAATACACCTGCAATATACATATATACCTGTATATACCTGTAATACACACAGTCAGTTTAGAAGAAATGAATGAATTTAACTTTCCCTCTCATAAGGGTTTGTTGGAAGAAATCTCTTGTTAGAGATAAGCTCGCCTTTATACATTGTTATTCTTTCATGTATTTTCTGTATATCTGTTTTGTGGAGTACCTACAATAAAGAAATTAGAAATCACAAAGAAATAGAATGGGACTATTTCAATTTCATAAATAAGTTTTCCTCTAATTTAAGCTTATTAGCGAATACGGATGTAGAGTACTTGCAAAGCTTTCTTTGAATTGAACCACAGATACTATAATGTTGAACCTAGGTTCTTCACTGATTTTGTCTAGAGCTGACAACTGAGGCTCTCGAAATTAAATTGAATAGTTGGTGTCGTGTTCTTTCTGAGTTGAAAACACACCAGCGCCAAAACGCAACGTCAACGTAGATATTGGCGGACACAAACCGTCTTCAGCAGAGCGTTTTCACGGCAAATTGGCCCGCAGATTGGCGGCGAAGAATTTCATGGGGTGCACCCCTAACTTAGCTTTCGCTTTGGATAGTCACTCTGATGCGATATTGTTTCGGTTTCGTTGGGGTTATTATATGAGAAGATGTTATGTCATGAGAAACTGGCGTAACTGGCTTTAGAAAGTCAGTTATGGAAAGGTTAAAAAGGTCTTAAAGTCGCCACAAGAGTAGTTAGCTTATGTAGTAAGTACCCATTCGTCGAATTTTAGGGTCAGTTCGTCGGAATTGCCTTGAGCGTTGCTAGATCTATAGTTACCAGTTAGGTCAGGTACCACCATAGTGCCATAGCCGAAACACCAATTTACTTACAGACACGTTTCTATTCGACGCGTGATCCCCTGCCCCTGGTGCTGACAGGTCCCTCACGGGCCGAGGATTCCCGAATACTCCCGACTGATCACGAGCACGCAGCCGGAAGCACGAACGCGGGACAGGGGCTGCTCGTGACGGGTGCTACGCTTCGCCTGTCTAGCTGGCTGGACTGTATTTTCATACATAACATCGTATACCAGTCATGGTTATATGCCCAGTCGTAGTAGAATTATCGGGAAAACAATGTGAGGAAACCTTCATTACTCCATAACTGGAGCGATGGGATATTTCCCTGTCACTCAAATGGACTATTTAAGGGCGAGCCCCAGGCAATCAGAACTTAGAATTCCATGCTTAACTTATTTTTGGAGGAAATAAAATAAAAAATTAAAAAAGGTTAAAGACAAGCTAAGTAAGTCGAACTGAGGAACATACTGTGCCATTTTTATTATGATGAGTTTATTTACTTTTTTTCATTGCAATTAATTGTGTGCAATAAAGAAATGATGAATTATTATGAGATAAACAACAAGAACACAAATGCAGATGCGGTGCGAAATTGTAAAATAAAACTTTGTGACAGACAGATTTTCTGTCAACTTCAGGACACTTTTCTATCGACCAAAATTAATACTCGTAAAATTACGTTTATGGGAAAGCGAAGTCACGCTGACACTCGTGATAAACAAGCTAGTGAAAAAAAGTACAGCTATAATACTCATTATTCCGAGCGATTTGTGTTGTGCTAAAGGCTGTTTTTGTAACCAATCAAATTGTTTCCAATTATCAAGCCAAGTTCACAGTGACCAGTTGAAGGCAAACTTTCGAACGCGAAGGTTGTGTCCTGTCCTGTGAGTGTTTGTTAACAGATTTAAATTTAAATTTCACTGCATTCTTATCACGAATAGACATATAGTTAACTCGCTAAAAGGGGCACAAAGGCCTCTACGGCCGGCCACCAGTATAGGTAAAGGCGTGACGTTATGATAATTACCATAGCAGCATCACATATTTTATGACTGACTTTGATTTAAGTGAAGGTATATGAGACTCCGTTTCAAAATTAGGCATAGTTTTATTGATACGTACGGCATAAGAATCACTTTTGTCTCACTCAAAATGCACTCTCTCACAGTGTGAGCGGTTCATTAAATACGGCGTTTGACTTCAAAGGATATTAGCATCTCATATCATACATACAAATATTGTAGTATCTATGAACTAGTGCCATTAAATGGATGCTAAAAGGCTTGAATAAAATTCTACAATCCATTTCGATAACGAATCTGAAAGCCCCAGGCAATTTTTAATGGTTCAATATGGAATAGGCGATATTTCAATGAGTTGCCATCCCAGAAATATACGAGTACAACCTTCATGCTTTCAGCATTAGCTTCCATTAACTGGCTTAAAAGCCAACTAATATGTGGAAACTTTTTTGGCAAGCGACACGGCACAGGCGCGCTTAGTTAAGTTTTGCCTCCCAATTAGAGGAATAGGGTTAACCCTTTAGTACAGTACGGGGCTTTTGTTTTGGCACGTTCAGGACGCCGGGACCCGAGGTGCCACGAGTATGATACTCGGCGTTTGAATAACGAGAGGGAAAGAGATTGAGAGAGAGCGAGACGAGACCCTACGTGCCAAAACAAAGGCTACTACAGACTACTGCACTACTACTGTACATACTATTAGATGCTTTATTGAATTATTATTATAACGTTTATTCAATAAAGCATCTGATACTTGTCAAGGGCCGAGTATCATACTCGTGGCACCTGGGGTCCCGATAACGTATGCTAGAGCAAAGTTTCATTTACCGTAATCAGCATGACGAATAAAAATTTGTGGAACTGCAGGCAGACACAGCATGTCAAACTAAATACCATACTAATGTTTTAAGAAGATCCGATAAGCTCTATGTAAATGATTAATCTATAATTAATAACCAAACAAATATGATTTATCTGTTCAATACGGCTTATCGGGACGAGACTGTTTGGAAGTACCTTAAAGGTCCTTAACAACCTTAGCTCAACGTACGTACGACGTATTTGACGTTTCCATTGCTTCGATAGGGTTAACGCGACAAACATACTTACTCAAAACTTGTGAGCTTTGAGTTTGTTGGCAACTAGGCTAGCTGAGCTGCTATCGGCTGCTATTCGCTGGATCCGACTAGGAACGCCTCTCGTCTCTACAAAGGAAGGCTAGGAAACTTCTCTAATGAGATGAATAATTAAACAGCAGATACGTGGGGCGGAATCTCATTTCTGGTGGCATCTTGATGTGCTTGATGTTATGTTTGATGTAGACACGCTAGAAATAGTAGAGGGATGGCACACTATCCAATCGCCACCACAAGTAGGAAACAACCGTTACGCAACCTTAGCACATAGGTACTCAAGCGTCCAGCGTCGTCAAAGGACCACGTACTTTAGTTCTGTTTTTAGGGTACCGATTCTTAAAGGAAAAAAAGGAACCCTTATAGGATCACTTTGTTGTCCGTCCGTCCGTCTGTCCGTCTGTGTGTCAAGATCATTTATATCAAGAACGTGTGGACGTATCAAGCTGAAATTTTAATGTAGTCGATATAGTTGTAAAAAAATCATCCGTCTAGGTCAACGTAACCGAACGCTACGACCGTTTATGCTGTAAAATTGTTGGATTTTCATAGAAATTGCAATCGACCCAAAACCTATTGGGTTAATTCCCTTAAGCCTAAAATCATGAAATTTGCCACAAAGCAAGGTCTTATAAGCAAAGGGAAAAATTAATCTGTTTTACATTGATGACATCATACTGTAATTTTTTATATAGAAACCTATATACACCAGTTACGAGGTAACAATCTCCAAATGTGATCGGAACCCTTGGTCCACGAGTCCTGCTCGCACTTGACCTCTTATTTTTCATAGGTTTTGAACTTTATCTCAATGTAAATAGTAAAGTAAATGTAGCCCATTAATGTCCCCACCGAGGGGCACAGGCCTTTACTCGGATCCGAGTAAGATTGAGCCATACTCCACCAATCAAGGAAGGTTAAATCGCGGACCGTGGTCTTTGTACGGACGTTTGTGTACTGAATTTTAAATTGCATGCTTACCAAAGTAGTTTATTTTTTAAGTATTCTCATAAAAATTATGGTGTAAAGAACATAACATAACACATTCCGTAACATATTCTTTACAGGTCGCGTCAAGTGCAAAACATGAGCGAGAGAGAGGAGGTGAGAGCAGGCAGGCCTGTAATTTTACAGACATATATGTACACACATATATTTCGACCATCAGAGCCTATGCCCATGAATGAGCTTGATTTTGATGACGACGCTGGCGGAAATGATAAATATAAGTACACATTTAGTATCAAATCAAAATTCGAGGCTTGTACATACTGATTTATAAATGTTTTCGTTAGGTAGTAAAAAAAATAAAAAAATAATTAAAAATGTAGGCGAATGCTTTCACAGCTTGGCTTTCATGATATTTTGGCAAACATGAGCAAAAATCAGAGAGAGCTTTATAATTTGTAATAGGCCAAATAAAGTATTCACGACAAAAATTGGTTATTCTCAATCGTTACTAGGTACCTACGTTCCCCAAAATCTCCAATATTATTTTTCCGAGCATACACACATTCCCATTGAAATCCGTATATGTCGCAGCTGTTTCTATTCAGGCACTTGTCCAAAATCCGGGCCGTTCATGAACGGCCTGTTTATTATTTATGTAGCTTTTTGATTTGCATAAAGCATCGCTATAAATGTTAACAAACTAACCGAGTCAGGCTAAATAACGAACCTCTTGATTTCCTATAAATTCAATGACGCGCCCGACGGACCTATTTGTAAAAATTCCGGCGCTTAGTACCCGTGTTATTAATTAAAATTGACTAATTTATCCCAATGGCTACGAGTTATACATACTCACTTTTGTATGGTTCGGACGATTATTCAACTGTCTACTGAACATGAAATGTATTGAGATCTAGATATTTGCCCGTAAAAATTTGCTACCAATAAATTTTATCGGGCCATCTATAAATAATGTCATCGCGACCCTCATATTTCGCGTTCGGTCGCTCGTAAAGAAACGCGTGTTTGGTCGAAATTACTTTAGTTTCACATCTTCATGAAAATATCAATGTAACGGAATGCAATATATGTATAGTACCGGAAAACTTGTCGAGAGATTTCTGGACACTCAAAAGTTTTCTGATATGCTTTGCTGACTTCAACTTAAAACCAGAGTCAACATTGTATTTTCATGAGTTTTTTTTAAGTTAGATATTTTGTCAGGCGGTTATCAGACATAATACCCATAATTAAATCTTAGTTAGAGAATAAGAAGTAGAATCAAAGAAAGAGCTGTACTTGCCGCTAAAGAGATACATACATAACTTCACTTTTCTTTTCAAACAAACTCCTAGAGATACGTCTGTGGGGAGTGGTGTGAGTTTCTCTCGCCATTTTCGCTAGCAAACGTCTTGAATATCAAATGACGGCAATAAGTGAGAGGAACAAGTTCTCGTCCTAAAAAACTGGCGCTTTGTCTTTGAAGAGCTATTTGAGAAACTTAAAAGACTCACCAACTTTGAGTAAGGCATACCAGCGTAGGTTAGGCTTTACAATAAAATAGCATACGCAGCAATTTTAGCACAAACCGTAGATCAGTTCATGAAACCCTATTATCCAACCTCCATTTTATGTAATGGCATTTTGAACATCCTATTAAACGATGACGATAATTTAAATAAAGCTTCATAAAATCATCCGATATTTAGAAATTGAAAAAGGCAATTTATTTCGAGTCTTGCTACTAATAAGCCTGCAAGAGACGGGCTGTATGAATTTAGCGTATACCCTTCTTCTTCTTATATTTGAAGAAAATTGATGATATACGAGCGAATGTCAAAATTTAAGTCAATGACAGGTGATGTCTGTTGCTGTCTGTTCTTTATTATTATTGCTTCGGCCCATTCTTATCTTTCTATCACGAAATAACCTTCTTTGTTTTTTTTTCATTTCTCTTTCTGAGTTATCTAACCATTCGATTCATTTACGTTTTTGCCTATCAAAAATTATTGCACGGTAATAAAAACAGTCCTCCCCGCATGTCCGCTATCCCCTAACATATTCGCACCACTTTTCGTGTCTTAAGAACGCCACTCAAATATTCATGAGCTGTGCAACAGAGTGATGGGGCCAGGATTCTTCACCACACCACATGAAGAAAATACATAGATATACTATGGAAACAAGCCTTACTATCCCGTCGGTGACGCTTAGTGCATTGAAAATAAGGTTCAGCAGTGCTAAGCAGCTGTCTGTACTGACTGTATGTATGAGGGAGACTTGAGTGAGGTGCGGATAATGCACTATATTACCACAAATAAACATTAGTCTGATTTCGACTCTTGAATTTGAATGGATATTAAATTTGTTTTTCATCACATCTATTCAAAAAGATCTACTTTAGTCCCGGCAAACAGGGACTAAAGTAGGTCATTTAGTCCCTAGGGACTAAAAGTAACTTTTTAATTTTGTTGCCAGTACAAAGGAAAAAAATGCTGTCACTAATCAGTTTCACTACCACTCAGGCTGACAGACCCAATTAAAAGAGAGATCGATTCTAAACGCCGCCAATAAAAAAAAAGTTTGTACTAAAATGCGTACTCGGCACAGATTAGATAATCCGATCGACCGAATCGATTGACACCGATTGGTGACAACAGAGAAACAACCTTACAGAATTGATATCGAAACACGGACCAAATAATTTAAAAAGTTGTGGAAAATTTGTAAACAAAGCGCGCCAAATCTGAATGCTGTAATTATTTCAATTTCGTTTGCGGATATGAGTAAAGAATATGAGTGAAAGTGAGTGTCTAAATCCAGATGATAACAACAAACGCGAATGACAAATACAAGATCTGTTACCAATAAAATCACGAGGAATATAGGTATGTTAAAACTAGTGGTTATCTGAAAATGCTTTTTGAACCAATTTTCAAGATTTAGCCAATACTATACAATCTTTAACTATGTGGAGGACATATTTGTAATTCGTAATTTCTTTATTGTACTAAGACAAGAATGGCATACAGAAAACTTATAATAACAGATAACAAGATATTTCTTCCAACAAACCATTACACACAACATATCACGACAATTGTGTAAATAAATATAGGGTCTAACAGAAAGGGGTGTACAAGCCGAAAGAAGGTTGTAAGGGACATCATTTTGAACAACTTTCACAATTGGACCGACTTGATCAGAGCAACTTTATTTTTCACTCCACCATACAGAACAGCTGAGCGCTAGGCCCGAAATGTACTGAGTTAAAAATAAAGTTGCTCTGATCAAGTCGATCCCATAATGAAAGTTGTTCAGAATGATGTCCCTCTTTCCGCTTGTACACCCCTTTCTGTTACACCCTGTATAGGTTACAACATGTATGTTATTTTATTGATTACTTACTACTTTTCTCATAGAGGGTGATGAAAAGTAGAGTGTCCACCTCAGGAGTAAAAACTATTTTTGGCTCGAGTGATGTACTTTGAATCCCTCGCTCCCTCAGGATTCTACTTTTGAGTCCCTCGTTACACTCGGGACTCAACTCTAGAATCCCTCGGTCGCTCAGGAGTCAAAAAACACTCTCGCCCTAAAAATAGTTCTTTACTCCCTTGGTAAACAATCTACTATAGTTTGTTATTTATTGAAAAATCTTGTACGAATGGGTAGAAGGCTACTTTTTATAGTGAGTGAAGATAATATATGGTTTGTAAGTACCTACTCATAGTTTAATGTTTCATGTATACAAGAATTTCTTTACAATTTTTATTGAAACATTCATTTACATAACGCAACAATCAATATTAAATAATGAACTGAATATTTCACGAATTGTTAGCCAGAGACACGGGAAAGGATCTATGCAAAATTGTTTTGCTATTCATCATCATGACATGTACGAGTGTATAAAATAAAACAATACTGATGAGTCATCAACGCAAGGGCCAAGCAGCTAAAGCTTGGCTAAAGCACAGATTAATAAAGAGTTAGGGCTAAAGTTAAAAGGCTGTTTGCAGGGTGGCTTCCTTTTATGATGCAGGGATACTAAGAAACAGCTTTCACTAAAATCAGACCCTAAATGGATCAAAAAGTCCTTTTGTATTTTTTCGTATAGGAAGTTTAGACTCAAATAATTGGGATGTTTTCATAATTGACCTAAAATGTAACTAATATAAAGTCGCGGACTTAAGATAGTTTACATGTGTATATTTACCTATCCAGCCTCTAGCAACCACTTTTGAGTATATAAAGGATTCCTATTCATTCCGCCCTTTATTGCGGTCCTGGGCCAACCGTCGACTGTTACATATCGCATTAGCAAACCCCTAGATGACCTAGTACTGGAATCAACAAAAGCCGGTGGAAATTTCCGATAATTTAGTGGAAAAGAGCGTTTCGTGCCTACATTACGACACGGCTAAGCCGGGCTTACCGCGGATTTGCCACTGCACATCTGTGACACGGGGCCGCGTGGGAACTGTCATTAAAACATCGCTTCTGAACGGATTTCGGACCAAAAAATACGCTTATTGGGTTAAAGTGACTTGGGACGATTTGGGGTGAGGGGCTTCCCGTGTAACGCGTGTCATATAAAATTATTTTGACTCGAAAGCATTTTGAATAAAGTAGATACCAAAGAAAACCATACCTTCACATTTAGTTACCTGCCGTTTTTCTAACTCTGATAACTCTGCCCTCAGCTCTAAGAGCGCGTTCGAAAATAAAATGCTAGTAATGGCGTAACTCATAGATGACATAGTTGAAACAATACTTAGAGCTGAGAACGATTTATTAATCGGACCTTAGAAAGCTTCCAGGAAGAAGAGTGATAGGTACTCTATTTTATAAGCACCAACATTTTTAATGGATGTCTCTAGAAAACAGTCTAGTCACATTCATGCTACAAGTAAATAAGTGAATGTGAGAGTCCCAACATTCAAACGACAAAAATCGCATTCAAAGAGAAAAGTCACTTTGCAAAGTGGACCGTTTTAAGTGACTACTGCTCTAAGAACAATAGTCTCACATAAGCGAACAGAAACGTGCTTTCGATCCGTGCATTTGCAGTTCTCTGGAGTAACAGTAGGCTGCATTTATGGAAGCTATATCTATAAGTAAATACAAATGTTTAACTAGGATGTCGGAAGATACAAAAACTACACTTTCTCTGCCAACGGAATTAAATACAATGGGATATCGATCAACGGTGACCTCATGGCAGTCAGACGCGTTTCTCTAAATAAATATTATATAAATAAATAAATAAATATTTACACACAGGCACATACATTGCTTCTGGCCCCACACTAGGATACCCTGTGTCGTGGGAACCAGAAACAGCGACATCTCAAACATGTAAACTTCCAAGACCTGGGTTTTTTTTTGTCCCCAGCCGGTATTCGAACCCAGGACCTCTCATGGTAGGCAGATGTGCAACCGCTGCGCCAAAGAGGTCGTCACTAAATATATTTTTTGCGTGCCACGCATTAATAGTGTATGAAAAAGGACACTTGCTGGTGGTATGCATGCGGTCCAATCGCACGTTACTGATGAAATCCGCACGACAACTGAGATCACTCTTTATTTCGGTCCGTAAATTAAGGTGTTAGACGCCAAGTTTTCACACCTGCGAACTCGGTTTGAATTTCCAGAGATGTGGTGGTCCAAATCATATTTTTTAGATGTTTTATCACGAAATCGATTCAACCAAAGGACCAATTCACAGCCATCAAAAACTACTGACATCTCACGACTTAACATACCTCCGCTGGCACCATGCTTGCACCCCATCTTTTTTTAGGGTTCCATACCTAAAGGGTAAAACGGGACCCTATTAAAGACTCCACTGTCCGTCCGTCAGTCTGTCTGTCCGCCTGTCATCAGGCTGTATCTCCTGGACCGTGTTAGATACACAGTTGAAATTTCACAGATGTTGTATTTCTGTTGCCGCGATAACAACAAATACTAAAAACAGATTATAATACATATTAAAGGGGGCACCCATACAACAGACTTGATTTTTTTTGCCGTTTCATCATGGTAGGGAACGGAACCCTTCGTGCGCGATTCCGACTCGCAATTGGCCAGTTTTTTTTTGCTATTTTTATAGATAATGGTACGGAACCCTTCGTGCGTGCGATATTTTCAGGAACACATTAGACACGGGAGAAATATTGTTTTAGGTTGATAACGAGAGAGGCCTACTTGTACCCTGCATGAGAATACGTCTAGTCTAGACTGCTAAAAATACCCAAGCACTTATCATTATTTATCGAAAACATGTACCTACCTAAACGAGATTCTTGATTTCATACCCAAAAGAGGTACATAAAATCACTTCGCCTTTTATGTTCTTTTAATTGTAGCTGAGATCGCTTTTCAGGTAAAGTACATTTACAATATAAATCATACTTACGATGTACTTTACGGATAAAGTATCCTTTCTTATAAACGGATGGACGGACGGACGAAACGGACGGATCATTCATTATTCTATTCAAGACAATTATTCTGACCTTGCACCCTTTTATCTATCCAGAGTTTAACAAAGATACCCTTTTTGTAAAGTCTCCTCTATGAAAAATTTACTTTACGAACCTCACATAATATTTAATATTGAAGTAAGTTACATTCTGAGTCTAGTTGCTTTTATAAATTTATATTTTCTTGCACTTAGGTCGATATAAATAAAATACAACAACTTTATCTCAAGATAGACCTAAACATGCAACAACTATCTCATCCTTCCACATTTCCATTTCCTGCCATCCGCCACACGCATTTTGTTTATGCGACTAAAATGGCCCGAGATGGAATGTTGAATAGTTATGAATATCTGAAGCCATTTGTAAGTGGAGTTACATTCGCGTTGCGGCTTGTTTGCCCATGGTTGCAAAGATGCCATTAGGTGTAGGAACAAATTTATAATGCAAATACGATTACATGCCGCGTCTCCGCGCATTGAGAGCTAATGCACTTGCGACTCGGCGCGCGGCTACAGTAAATACAGTATGATAACTGCGAGGACTGAATTCTGGCTGAAGGGAATACATAGGGGTTCTTAGGGACAGATTGATTGCAAAGGAAGCTGATCGGGGCCATGAAGTAACTGACAACGTCCGGTCTTTGAAATTATAACTTGAACCGATTTCAGTTTGATATGGCATGGATATGAGATATGAGAGACGACGCGTCGCGAATATCAGACGACGCGACGTCTCAGAACTGGGGCCCTACTGCGCAGCCGCTGTCGGCATCGGCTTCGTGTTTGACTTGCCGTATTTGTCATAATGATAAAGTTTATTCTTGCGCGTTTAAACACGATGCCGATGCCAACGCCGGTCGCGTGGTAGGGTAGGAGGGCTGAATGGAACACAGCACGCTTGTTTTATTGGCATTCATTTGTTGTATCAGCACAACGATAATAGACAAAGAAAAGAATATGTACCACACTAAAGTAACACACAAATACAAAAACATTTAAGCGGCAGACATTGTAGAAGGCTGAGTTGTACCATGTTGTACTGATAATGCTGTAGCTCTGCTATGAATTGAAAGCTGCGGAAGTAAATAAGGCGGGATGTGGCAGGATGTGGGTTTGTAACAGATTAGGAGGAAATACGTTGCGATGCAAGGCGTAAAATGCAGATATTAAACTGTTTAGGAATTGTTGTAGTATGCACATCAGACGTTACAATGTTTATGTAGGTATTTGTTGAAGTATGATTTATTGTTTTCAGTTGACGTAACGAATAAGACATTTATTTTGATATGAAACCAAAACTGCAAAATAATAATAATAATTTGTAGCCCATTATGTTGTCCCCGAGGGGCAAGGGCCTTTACTCAGATACGAGTAAGATTAAGCCATGATCCTCCAGGCTGGCTCAGTGCGGGCTGATGGAGGCGTGTCGGGCTGTGGCAAAATAATAATTTAAATAAATAGTGGCAAAATAATAGATAATTCAAATAATTTCTCTACATTGTTGTTGTTACAAATAAATTCAAGCTCAATACAGGGTGTAACAGAAGGTAATAGTAGTCATATTTTGGGGGGTTGTTAGGGAGACGATTTGATCAGAGCAACTTTATTTTTCATTGCTCCATACGTTTTGATTCGGGCGGGCGGTCAGCTGATTTGTATAGAGAAGTGAAAGTTATAGTTGCTCTGATCAAATCGGTTTCATAGTGAAAGTTGCTCAAAATGATGTCCCTAACAACCCCCAAAAATATGATTACACCTTTCTGTTACACCCTGTATAAGGAAAGTGATGATATTATATCATATTTTCTGCACCAGCCAAAGTTGCTCAACTAAAAGTTGAGTCAACATAATCAAGTTGCCTCCAAAAATTTCATCTAAATTCATATCTCCAATCTCGATGGGCGACTGATCCTATTTCATATTCATAGTAAACGCTCCCAGAAACATCCCACCAAAAATTTCGGCTTTGACATTGACCTGATGCAAAAATGGTTTTTGTTGAAAACGGAAACAGGGTCGACAATATATCTTGGTCCTGATTCTGGTAACAAAATGTCCACCCAATTAATGATGTGATGGCGGCCTATTTAAGTTAAGAATTTTATTCTAATTGTGTTGTTTTAACCGATGTACTGGTACAGTAACTACAAGTGTTAATATCCAATAACCAACCATGCATCCCGCACAGAACAAAAAAAATACTATGAAATTAAAAGACCAGACAGAAATGTTCGTCGAGACCATGAAGGAATTTATTAATATGCGGTGTAACTACACTTTGATTTAAGGGGTACAAGCGAGATCGCCTCCTAGTGTGGACGGCTGGGAATAACCCATGAGGACCTAAAAAACCGAGTGGGTTAGGAATAGTCGTCACGGCGTACCCTGGGCGACATGGTTAGTAAAGTGTACACTTCGTCACTTTGCTAGCCATGTTGGCTGAGATCTTCTGGTTCTGCCAAGGGTAGTAGGCGCCCCTGGCAGACTATCCACGCCTACCTGCGTTAGTCCTGCGCAGTTGAGCGCCGTACGCAAGGAAGATGGAGTCCTGGGGGGTTGAGTCAAACGGGGTCGGGGTTACCCACGGGAGACAACACGCCCTCTTTGGTCCGGATTTCATGCAAACGGTAGCCTTGCAACTAGCCACTGCAAGGTAATGGACATGCGTCGCTGTTCATGGATGAGACGGGAACACGCCGCCGGCGAGATGTGAAGGGGTCCTCCGGGAGGACACTGGGTCTAAGCCATGCTGACGGAGCAAGGGCGTGCGGAACAACTGGAGGAATGGATCGGTTCCGTCAGCCGTACGTCTGCAGCACCCGATGTCGCGCATTAGACCCAACCCTTTGCACCTATACTCTCCGGGTATCTCTGGTGTCAAAAGGTCGGGTGTTTTGGCATCCCCAACGTTGCGGGCTCCAGCGGGGTGGGGAACTCGGAGAATGAAGTTTAAAAACTCGGAATATGGACAATGAACGATCCAAGACCCCCACACAGGGAACACAGGAACCGAATGGGAAACCGGACGGTTCCGCACATGGTGCTGGGTCGGCGCAAGCCGAACCACACACATCCACACAAAGAGCAGGGTCTGCGCAGGCGGAACCGCTCTCTAAAAACAACACACACAAACGGAGGGATGACGAGGCGAGAGCCCCGTTACCCTCTTTCACCAGCGGGTACAGGACAGCGAAAGCCAACCTGAAGCCCACAACCACACACCCACACGGGGGCGGAGCGGCGAGAGCCGCACCGCCACACACAAAATCAAAGGGTAAGTCTGCGAAAGGTCGCGGTATGGACGGGAAACCGGCTTTATCGAGACCTGGAGTGTCGACAACCCATACAGGCGCGGCGCTACCCCGAGGTGGCACCGCGCCAACTAAAACAACCACCACCACCAGCTTGGCTACTGAGCACGCGGAGCGATCTGTGGCTCAAAGGCCAATGCGGGAGGCGGTGGCTTCGACATCGACGTCTACCCATCCTGACACAGGGTGGACGTACGTGACGCACGTCCGAAGTAAGGAGCGCAAGCCGAAGGGGGCTTCTAAAAAGGACAATCTTGATCCTGTCCCTCAAGGACCCAGGGTCAAGAACAAACGGCGCAGCAAGCTGCAGCGAGCAAGGGCGAAGGCCGCACGCGCTGCACAAATCACAGCAGCCGTCGCATCTATGGAACCGGTACCAGGGACCTCGACGGCTGCCCCGAACAGACAGGGGAATGGTAGTAATCCTAGACCTCCTACCTCGTCTAAAAGGGCACGTCTGGACGACACGATTTCTCCTCGAGGAGGCTCGAAGAGACCTAGAGTCGAACAGAACGTCACACAGCGCAGCTACTCCGACGCGACTAGGGCGGACCTCACGGTGGCAGTTGCAGCCGAAAGGACCAGCCACCTATCGCCGCAACAAGCTGCAGAGGTGCAGGAGCTGTTGCAGGAGCGGCTGTTGCAGGAGGCCATGCAGCTCCCCCCTGAACATGAGGGTCCCACATTCCGCGGGAGGCCGGTCCACGTCGACGGAGTTCTCAAACTCTGGTGCGAGGACCAGAGGACGCTGACCTGGCTTACACTCTGCCTGGAAAACCTGACCCTCTCCTCAGGGGAGAAGCTCAAGGTGCTGAAGCAGAGCGACCTACCTCGTAGAGTGCGATGTGGCATCCTCCTACCGGGGGTCTGGAGGGACATGAGACCCGTCGGACGCGCGCTGCGGTACCAGAACTCTTGGGCGCAAGTCAGCAAATGGCTTCTGCTCAAGGTGGACGAGCAGCAGACGGGGACCTTCGTCGTCTTCAGCGTCCCGGAGGAGGTGGTACAGCCTCTGATGCAGCACGGGCGCCGACTGGGCTTTATGCTCGGGTCGGTGTACGTGAAGTTCCAGGGAGCACGAGGTAGATTCGTTGAGCAGCCGCCTTCAAGTCGGCCGTCACCCAACCAGCCGAGGTCTGCAGAGGGCGACTCAGCTGTGAACATCCCTGAGCCCCCTACCACGACGCAGCAGGCCGACCCGGTCGACGACGAACCTGAGGAGGACAACGTAGGTCCTGCTGAGGATTTGTCGGAGGACGGGTTGGAGTGCGCGGAGGGGTTAGGAAATCTGGAGCTCGGGGCGGATGAGGAGGTGCTGCTATCAGACAATGATGGAGTGCCCTTCCCCACCCTGTAAAACCCTGCAGATTAACCTCCACCACAGCGAAACGGCAACGGCACAGCTGAGGAAGTGGTTGGAGGTTAACCACACTGCCTTGGCACTGATCCAGGAACCCTGGGTCAGGAGAGGCAACATCTGCGGGCTCCGAAACCTCGGAGGTAAGTTGTATACAGACATGGGCTCGGAAAATCCCCGGGCCTGCATTTACACCTCTAAGAATTTACATGTGCAACAGCTAACCAGTTTCTGTTCCAGAGACATGTGTGCCGTAAAGCTGCTCAAGGCACAAAACTCCAACCTTCCAGAGATGATTGTCGCCTCCGTCTACATGCCGGAAGAGGACACTCCGCCCCCGCATGATATGACGAGGCTGGTGACATACTGCGAAGAGTCTGGACTGCAGCTGATAGTAGCCACGGACTCGAACGCACACCACAATCTCTGGGGGATGAAAAACAACAACGACCGAGGTAAGCTCCTTGTCGAGTATCTAGTAACAACCAACCTTAACATTGTTAATATAGGTGCTGAACCAACATTCGTAAACAGACGAAGCAGAACAATTATTGATCTAACACTCGCAACCGAGGAAGCGTCGAGAGCCATTTCAGGCTGGCACGTATCTTCGGAAGCATCGTGCTCAGATCACAGATGGATTTGTTACAACATCCAGGTAAATACAGTCGAGGCAACCCCAAGGCGCGACCCGCGCCGAACCGACCATATACAATATGCGAAACGGTTGGATCAACTACTACAACAACAGGAAGTACCGGAAAGAATTTCGGGAACCGACGCAATTGAACACCAGGTAAAAAACCTAAATTTATCCATTACCACCTGCTACCATCAAGCATGCCCTCTGGTAACCCCAGTGGCAAAGGCCAGCGCCGGTGCTAACTGGTGGGGACCAGAGCTGGAGAGGCTCAGGAGCAAAGTAAGACGCCTGCTAAACAGGGCAATGAACACATCTGCAGACGAAGACTGGGACAACTACAAGGCAGCCAAGTCCCAGTATAAAAAGCGTCTACGGTACAGGAGTACAAACTCGTGGCGCAAGTTCTGCAGCAACATCGAGCACAGCGCGCAAGCGAACAGGGTAAGGAAGGTTCTCTGCCAGCAATCCTGTCATACTCTTGGTTCACTGCGCAAAGCTGATAACACACTTACTAACACACCAGAAGAAGCAGAATGCATCTTAGTACAAACTCACTTCCCCGACTGCCAACTATTGAAGGAGGTAAACTGGACGGATGAGGAAATAACACCGACAGAAGACGAGTGGAAACTTGCTCTCGAGATAATCAACCCACACAAGACCAGGTGGGCAATTAACAGCTTTAACTGGTTCAAATCACCGGGGCAAGATGGCATATTCCCGGCCCTGCTAAAGTGGGGAGGGGACCAGCTTGTCCTGGTATTAACCAACGTCATGGTGGCATGTCTGGCACACAGATATGTACCGAGACAATGGAGAGAAGTTAAAGTAATCTTCATACCTAAACCAGGTAAGAGCGACTACTCAGACCCCAAATCCTACAGACCAATCAGCCTCACCTCGTTTATGCTGAAAACGATGGAAAGGCTATGTGAAAGAGATCTGCGGGAGAAGGCCCTGAGGAACATACCCTTACACCGAAATCAGCACGCCTACAGTCAAGGTAAATCTACAGAGTCAGCCCTTCATTCTGTTATTAGCAAAATTGAAGCTGCCATCATCAACAAGTCCATGTGCCTAGGTATCTTTATTGATATTGAAGGAGCTTTCGACAGGACTAAATTCAACAGCATAACTACGGCACTGTTAAAACACGGAGCAGAAACAGTTATGGTGGATTGGATAGGGAATATGCTGAGTAAGAGAGTAATAAAACTCAATTCAGATGAACCCCAGCACGCATTGGTAGCGAAGGGTTGCCCCCAAGGAGGTGTCTTATCACCACTACTTTGGAACCTGGTGGCGAACGACCTTATCACCAAACTCAACACGCAATACTACTACACGGTAGGTTACGCTGATGACATAGTAATACTTACAAGTGGAACTGTCACGAGTACAGTATGCGATGTCTCCCAAGCAGCACTGCGGATCGTGGAACGCTGGTGCACAACAAACGAACTATCTGTCAACCCAAAGAAGACAGAAATGGTAATGTTCACAAACAGACGCAACCTGGGCAACCACAGACTGCCTAAGTTGTGTGGTACAGAGCTGCATTTTGCCGCGGAGGTAAAGTATCTAGGTGTAATACTAGATAGTAAGCTCAATTGGAGCAGTCACCTGAACAACAAGATTGACAAAGCTACGGTCACATTTTGGCAGTGCCGAAGAATGGTAGGTAAGACTTGGGGTCTAACCCCAAAAACCACTCTTTGGCTGTACACGGCTGTTATTAGACCCATAATAAGCTACGGTGCGATAGTCTGGTGGCCGAGAACCAAGCTGTCAACTGTCGCAGCCAAACTACAAAGACTCCAGAGGATGGCTTGCATGGCAGCAACAGGATGTATGAGAACGACACCCACTGCAGCCTTGGAAGCTATACTGGATCTGCCGCCGCTCCACCTCTTCATCAAGCAGGAGGCTGCTGCAACGGCGGTACGTCTTAAGAAACTTAATCTGTGGAAACATGCTAGGGTACCACACACCGAGATACTCGACGAGTACATAGGTAAGGAACCGCTACTAGAAGCGGCTTCTGACAGAATACCCAAGCAATATATCTTCGACAAGAAGTACAAAATTCAACTGCACGAGACCCCCTGGGAAGGACTTAATCAGAAGGAACTAAGGATCTTCACGGACGGTTCTAAAACAAACTCAGGTACAGGCGCTGGGGCATTCTCGGAGGACCTGAACATGAGGAAATCAACGTCATTGGGAGCCCACAACACCGTCTTCCAAGCCGAGTGTATGGGCATAATAATGGCCACTACAGGAATTGCTGAAAGGAAGGTAAAGGACTTTCCCATCCGAATACTATCCGATAGCAAGTCAGTTCTGCAAGCCCTAGACAACAACACCATCACCTCAGGGCTTATCTACGAGTGTCACCGAGCCCTGTCAGAGGTTTGTAACCATAATACCGTTACCCTACAGTGGATAAAGGGACACAGCGGCTCGCGCGGTAACGATGCAGCCGATGCACTGGCAAGGTTGGGTTCTGAACAGAAGGTAGAGGGACCAGAACCCATCATACCACTGCCATTCAGCTGGTTAAGGAAAACCCTGCGACAACACACAAAGGTAACACACCAATTCTACTGGTCAAACCTGGATACCTGCAGGCAGTCTAGACAAGCCCTCCCGATGATCAAACCCGGATTGTCGCGGAAGCTTCTTAAGCTAAAGAGGTCGCAGCTCCGCTTGGTAACCGGAGCAATTACTGGACATGCTCTACTAAACAAACACTTATTTACCCTAGGTATCACAGACAGTCCCCTGTGCAGAGCCTGCATGGAGATGGACGAGACAGCCACCCACGTCCTACTGGAATGTTCTGGTGTGGCCACCTACCGGGCAACTCACCTTGGTACACCGAGGTCGCTCCAGGAAGTCGTCGGCAACGTCAAGGGTCTGCTAGACTTCCTACAGGAGCTGGGTTGGCAGGAGTAGTGTCCCCAACCCGCATCACGCAAAATAGGCGCAAATTTACAGTCGTCGAGTTGCGGAAAACAAGCCCGCGATAACTATAACTATAACTATATATGCGGTGTAACAGAAGGAAGGGTGTAGTCATATTTTAGGGGGTTATTAGGGAGACCATTCTGAGCAAGTTTTACTACGAAACCGATTTGATCAGAGCAACTTTATTTTTCATTGCTCCATACGTTTTGGTCCGGGCGGTCAGCTGATTTGTATAGAGAAGCGAAAATTAAACTTGCTCTGAACAAATCGGTTTCATAGTGAAATTTGCTCAGAATGATGTCCCTAACAACTCCCTAAAATATGACTACACCTTTTTGTTACACCCTGTATAATATACCTACTTTACTTATATGCGAGATCATTTATACCCAAAGTAGTCCATCTTCATCGCGCCATTGTCACCTAGCCGTCATTTTGCTAGCGGAGCTGAGCCCCTGGAGCCTAATTCTGCTAGCACTATGACCACTCAGTGACGGTTGTCATCGCGTTAATGTCACTAAGCGGTCATTTTATCAGCGGAACTGAATCCCTGCTGACTGGCACAATGGAATAAATTGAATCTTTTTGAGTCACTAGCTGACAGCAGTCGGGTGGGCACGAATGGGACATGTATCGAGCTAACAATGAAGAGGAGGACTGAGTTCCGCCAAACAATAGCTAAAACGCGGCCGTTTTCGTTTTGTTTAGAGACAAAATAAAAAGTTTTGGCCCTTTTGCTGTATTGTGACATTCAATGGTTAGGGCTTTTCAGCTAAAACTAGATTTATCGTATTTTGTATGTTCGTATATTTTCACTTTACTTACTCTATGACAGCATTAGGTTAAACTTGAAATTTATATAGGTACCTATAAAAAAATACAGCTTAGGAAAGTTGGAATAGATAGTTAATGCCTTGGGCCAACTGAGCAATTCAATTCAATTCAATTTTTTTTATTGACCATAAAATCATACATATTACTTAGTCAACGTCAACATAATATTAATATTTTTGTATACTACCACCCGTTCGGAAGATTTGGGCTTAGGGATGGAGCAAAGAAGGGCAAGAAACCTCCCCCGTACCTCTTTTAAAACATTTAAAAAAATGCATGCATTAAAAAACCATGTTCATTCTCAAGCAAAATTTATTAAATTTAATATTTCTGCTACAAGGGCATCAGTAGATAGATACACAGTGGAGCTTAAAAATAATCCCAACCAGTAAAAGTAAAATACTCGCTTTCCCGGGATTTATCTCCAGGATGGTTAAATTTGTGCCCCACAAACCGTACGGGGTAGACAGAATTAGTACTATAATCGTTAAAGGGCAATTTCCTTTTTACATTCGCAAACGTTTATACGGTCCTGTAATTATTCTACAGAAAGGCCCGTAAATAAAACGGGATGAGGTTGGCTTATATAAATCATCCCGTTTTAATTCGCGGATAGAAGAACAAAGCCGGAGAAATAAATATACATGGAAGCCGCGTCACAGTAGCACCGGTGGAAAATTAGAAGCTTCCAACTCTGACGCCCGGTTTCTCGTACCTCAAAATTGCGCAACAGATTGTCAAACTCCGTTTAAATGTAGTTCTTCTTCTTTTTATTAATGGCGTCCTAACCTCTTTTGAGGTTAATTTTGCCAGTGTCAAGTGGTCAGATTCTCATTTGAGAACCTGGAAATTATATTGTCATGAGATGATTTGATGACTATGATGATGATGATTTGTCGCTCGTTAGCACTACCCGGGAAGGACGTGAAGGCCTGTGGGTTCCAAGTAATTCCTTCGGACGTGAGCGACTGCCTCCCCTTAAATGTAGTTTGGGTTGCTGGAAGATTCAACTGACTGACTGTCAGCAGTTTGTCAAGATCTCCAAATTCAAACCTCAGATCAATGAAACTCTTCCTCATCCTTTCTCCAAGTTTTCAACAAACTGTCAATGTCAACAATTCAACAGACCAACGTGAATTTGACGTTTGGCCTAAGGATAGAGACAAAGCTATGTGCTAGAGGGAAACAGTGACTGAATGAAAATGAGCGAATGGGCTGGGTTGCCACAGCCGTCAACCAATTTTTCCAATCATTTGCGTTCTAGAAACTCAAAGCTTGTCAACAGATTGTTAATTATGACAAACTGCTGACTGATACGTCAAATTTAAATCGTACGAGAAACCGGCCGGTAAACACGGATTATTTCCAGTCGAAGCAATAAATTGTCGAATTCTTTAGACTTATTTATGGTGCGCGGGTTAACCTCAGCGCAATTGGTTAGATTAGACTTGAAAGAAAAAAGGATAAAAAACATTCTAAATCGGTTTGAAATTTTCGGGTTGTTGCCGCTAGGGGCCAAAGAGTATTACCGCTAGGGGCCAAAGCCTTTTTCGACTATTATTATTTAAATGAAAAACAACTCGCACTTGGCCATAAAGGATTGTAACAAGTACAGTTAGCAACAGATTGTATTAATAGAGTTCTTGAAACTTCTGTCCACACATTCAAATATGTCGTTCATTAGTCATCGTGAGTGGCTTTACCTGCTTGATGACCTTGGTTACTTACCCTCTATACCCCTTTCATTTTACAAATATTATTTAGCGGTCTTTTGATATTTTCTTTTGTCTTTCATGTCATTGTTTTGTTAACCAATTATGAAGGGTTGTATTTTTAGCTGAACCAATCAAAAAGTTATTTCATATCTCATACTAGGCTTTGGAGGGTCATAGTCTTGACAATGAACAGGTGTCACTTCATGTTTAGACTATCAGTGTGCAGTGTGTGAATAAAGTACTTGTGTGCAGTTTTCGTAAAATAAAATGAACGAGCAAGACGAAAACGCAGCTGGTACAAGCCTATCAACGCAGTTTTCGTTTATTATCAGCAAAGGTATGTTTATATTTTTCTTTTTAATTTAATATGCAGAAAATCACAAGTGGAAAAGCTGTCTGAAAAAATAAGGTATCGTGGCCGGACTGAGATTATAGTTTTTTAGCCGCACCGTTTTAAATGTATTTATCTACTTATTTTATTTTATTACTTGGTAATAAACATAAAATTTACATCATCCGAGCTCAGAAAAGAGGTTTTGCAGCTGTTAAAACAGTCCTTGAAAGTTCGCGTTTCCGAAGCCGGGCAATGAAAACTAGAAATCGTTCCATTTTCAAACATATTACACACTCATAGGTTTAAATGGTTCATGTCATGACGAAGAACCTACCACAGACTACCACTCACTATGCTTGACAGTGTGGCGATACGTACGACTCAGTTTTTTTTTCATAAATTGTTTGGGAAACCGCGTTTAGCCGTTTTTTTAAATAGACGTGCGCAAATCCTGTCCGGGATCTTTCCATACTCCGTCGATCGTTCCATACTCCGTCGATCGTTCCATACTCCGACCATATCCGGGAGTTCAAAAAAATTCATTACTTTTTTATTCTTAAACTTTTAGAAAAAAAAATAAAAAATAGTATATACATTTTATGTATTCTATAAAATAAAAAAATAACAAAAAAATAAATAAAAAATAAAATAAAAAAGTCGTGGCTTTTTTTGCTTTTCTCCAAAAGAATTTAACTTTTAATATATTTTTTTAAATTATCCAAATAGAATGCGTGTTTTGACACCCTAAACTTTCCTGTAGTCCTAAAACTTACAACTATAATTGACGATTATGTATTCAAATCTGATAAGTTTTTGGGTTATGTATATGTTTATGGTTCTGCGGTCCTGCAGTGTCCTGCACTGCATGGTTCTGTACTCAGTCTTTCCGTTTAACTTACCTCGCTCGAATGATGTAAAGTATTATGCTTACCTCGGGGTGTAAGTAGCTATTTCACCCTCGAACTATATTCGCCCTCGCTTGCTTCGCTCGCTCTGGCGTCTAAATATCTCGGGTAGACTCGATCCTTAGCGCCCTTTGCGAGCTGCGCTCGCACGGGCTCCAAATTGGACCTTCGTCCGAAATAGCTCTCTTTCACCCCTTGTGTAACAAAATACTATTTGTATAGCTGGTTGTATTGTTTAACCACCCGCATGGAGCTAGGATGGTGTAAGGAAGTAAGCTCAATGTAATGCATATTCGAATGAAGACTACTATTCTACTATTCTATTTTACACTTACATAATACAATACTAGTTACTTTTCATAAGTACATATTCTTATCAGAGGCTGTGATTTAAATATACTCTTAATGTTACCCATACATACATATTAACATTTGATCCAAATATAAAAATTTGTATTGCTAATTTCGTCTTTCATATTATAACTATCTTGTCAAAACAATTGTTAAAATTAATTTAATAGTACTACAGAATCATCGTTTTGGTTTGGTAGCCGACTGTACTTAGCCACTATGGCCCCAAGCGGCAATAGAAGTATGAAAATTACGCGATTGAATTTTAATAATAGTATTATACCTTTTGGCCCCGTTTGGTAATCAATGTATGGAGATTCGCGGTTACGAGAACAATAGGCTGGCCCCCAACGGTAACAACCCAAATTTTCATCCAATTTCATGAAAATCTTCTCAGTTTTTTTTTTCATTCATGCAATGGCAATGTTATCGTATCTGAAATTTACTTGACCAGAAGCAAAGTGAACTTTCGAGCACATAACAAATTTATTAGTTAGTTTTTCAGCAGGTGAATTAACTTTGACTTGAAAATAATCTATGAAAACTAAGCCAATATGTTTATCAATATCATTTTGTCTAAAAGTAGTAAGACGTCGAACTCAATTTATATTCACGAGCCTTAGAACAAGTCGACGTACGCAGATTTATTAGAGAGTAAAAAAACAACTACTTACGCACGTCTCGGTATCCTCTGACAGAATGTCCCACCTCTGTTGACACGTACCTCCTTCAAATCACGAAAAAAAAACCTAAAGACTTTTCAGCTCTCTAAACTCGTTATTTTATGTAAGAACTCCCTGTAAAGATTTGCGTGTTACGTAATGCTAAAAAGATAAGTAGAATTCTATACAACATAGACATAGGAGGAGGGGTTTCCTACGTGATTTTAAAAGTCACTTAATGATTTTCATTTAATCGAACACCATTTTTTCATTGGTCTGTTAGATGATGCCTTATTTGGTTCTCAATTAACCGATATCACGCAAATTACCATCATCAGTTAGTGGTTTTAGGATAGAACGCTAAATCGGTTAATTCCTGAGATCATCGGGAACTTGATCCTCAACCTAATTAAGAAGTAATTTAGAATATTTAAGTTTTTGGAATATGGAGTTTAATAGAATTACCTAACATGGGAAAAATAGGAGGGGGCATTGTTAACACCCTTTATATTAGTAGAGTCGCTGTTACACGAAAAAAACAAATAACATCAGTAAGAATTTAAATAAACTGTTGACAATGAGATGGCGGCCAATCAGTCATTGTTATATTCATACAACTGCAAACAATCGTACACAAGATTCAATATTTTTTCATATTTTCTGTCACACAAAAGAGATTTGGTCAAGCGTTCGATGTCCAGTCGTCTGAAATATCCCATTGTTGAATTGAAGGGGGCTTATCCTCAGATATGTTCGGCTGGATACGCTTCTGTAGCTTATTGCTACAGACAAAGCAACTCTTCGTTAGTGGCGAATTATTGTTGGTGGTTTTGTAAACAACCATTTTAATTTCAGAGTTTTTGATTTATTTTTGAATTCAGTTTTTTTTTAATTACACATTATTGAAGGAAATAAAACACAATCATACGTCCATTCCATATATTTTGACATCTATTTTTGCTGTGTTTTGTACTGGAATCAGTAGAAAAATCAAATCAATTGACTATAACTATTATTTGTCTCATAGTGTTTCATCCCGCAATCATACTTGTGTTATTTGCAATCCATTTTTCAATTCAATTGATGTCTAGTTTATTTAAGTATTTCACATAAATCTGAGTTATTTGTTAATCTGAGTTATTTGTAAACAACATAGGTACCTACACAGTTATATTTGTTGGTTTGTGAAATTTCTTTAATGTACCACACAAAACAAATATACAATCAACTTACACCGATCGGAGTAATAGGACCTGTGCGTACAATAAAATAAAATTAGTTATATTACTTATTTTATAGGTACAGTCTGGGACCCGATTGGCTGGGCCTGCCCGGACTGTACACACATACTTATAAGTCTATTGGTTTAAAGACGTAAGTGTAATTCTCCAATGTGGAATGAGCGGTCTCCCCTAACACAGGTTTTTATTAACTTAAAAGGGGAGTCCCACGACCTGTGCTGCTGTACTAACTGAAATAAACTAATTTTGAATTTTGAATTTGAATTTTTGAATAACATAATCTATGCTGTATACCTGTGTCCGAACTTCTGTCGTCTTATAATATGTTTTCCGAATAAAATATTGTTTGAAGTTGCTGTTCTGTATATTCTATGCCCATGGACTAGTCACTGGTTTCGCGTCACCTCAGCTCGGTACAGGAAAGTTTTTGAATCAGACGCGTTGATTGAATTTTTCCCGTCTTATCCCCTACGACGGTCGCCGAGCAGAAACATTCCCTTTAGGTCGTCGATTTTAGATGAAGCGAATTGAGTTCAATTTGAACGACTGAATTTATTTTTAAGGTATCATTTTTCTTGACACATTAACCAAGTTATTTTACAGTTACTTATTAATTACTTGGTACCTAAAATATCGATGCTGGTTGAAGTGTATATTTTTTTATAAAGAAATGAATGAACATATTATAAGAAGTTCCGTCTATCTATGCTTTCGTCCCAGAACTGAAGGCAAGTACTAATGTCAACCGACAAAGTTTTTCCGTTTGCGCTTATGGACAGGGATTTCATTAGATGCAGCTTACCGACACGAGATAAACATGAGGGTAAGAATCACTGATATTTAATTTTCTTCCCTCAAACTTTTTTTTTAAGGTTCCCTTTCAAATTACAAGATAGGTACTTTAAGAGACACTGCTTAAAAGCATTTAAATGCCCTTTTACGCATGAGGATCATAATTTGTACACAATCCACTTTGACCAATAGTTATATTGACCAACAAACGTTATACCTACATACAAAAGTTAAACATATATGAATAGGTAGGGCCTAATGAAATTAATGTAACTAGAGAGAAAAGAGCAAAGTAATATTTAAAAATCTTTATTCTTCGTCAACAAAAGCGGAATGCGGAATAACTTTCAAATAATCTTCGTGATATTTTAAAACTTTAACGTAGACAGACAGAAATCACATTCAACCCTAAGTGTGATCTTTCGGAATGATAAATAACTGGACGATGCAACTCTAAATGCGAATATGTGTCCTTTGATGCGTCAAATAAGAATTGATGCTAAATGAAAAGCACTTACGAATGCCCCATCCGCAGTTAAACGGTCACATTTGTAAGGATATATGACGTTGAGAAATGAAATGTGTCTCAAGAACAATAACTTTGAGAGCAGTAAAGAGTGAAACCAATCTCGCACGAGAGAGATAAGGGGCCGTCACAATGGTGGCGATACTTTACTCTCCAGACAGAAAGGCAAGCGGCGATAATAGTTTCGTTACAGACGCAAGAAAGATTTATCCCCGACCATTAAATTGCACAAAATATTTCAATTTCTTAGAACAACAATAATTTCTATTATTGTTAAATCGATACAACCAAATCCAATTAGCTGTGCATTTCTGAAATAAACAATGGCAAAGCTCAACAAAAACAAGGGAGTGATATTTTCGGGAACGTCTGCCAAAAGCAAAGGCGGTGATGGCGCCCCACTTCTTAATCGAAACAATGATAGGGGAGGGGAAAAAATGAAATGAGGAGGGAACGGATGCATAGAGTGCCTCTCATATTGTCTTACTGAATTTGCTGATGTCATTTATTAGCCACAAACATAAAACATTTTTATGGGAACTGATATGAGACGATGTCGCCAAGAAATAGTTGCCTCCCGGCATTTGGTATACGCACAACCAATTTATTGTTGCGAATAAAACTGTATTGTGTCTGCCGCCTTGTTCAGTTTACTCTTATACATATGTATGATATTGTGTTTTATTATAATTGCTCAATTTGTCGCCGCGATGTAATCCGACACTGTATGCGATAAGATTCTCGGAACAAGATTCTACAGTTTCTCACAAAAGTAACGAGTATTTTTGCTGCAAAACATCGATTTACCCTGGAAACATATTTTCAAGTATCCAAGTAAGCAGCTTAGAGACCTTATTTCCTCGGATAGGTGCTCACTTTTTCGTCCAATTACGTGAGAATTCTGTAGTCTGAGATTTGAATAAAGAAAAGGCGAAAGGCACTGTACGGCAGCACACACATACACTAGGGTTTCGGGATCGCAATAACGCGGTTCTGTGACAGTGACAAGAAAGACATGTTCGGATAAGCAGCTCCTGCTGTTAGTATCTCGAATATAAAAAGTTGATACTTGATGAAGAATGGTCGTGCACCGTGAAATTAGATCTTACATCTTCGTAAATCTTATAGCTGTTATGCCTGTAGCTATTTACTGTAAGTTTTTTTTTCTTTATTATCCATTTTACAAAAATGTATATTTTTTTGACTAAGTTTACGGAGCAAACGGAAACCTACGTGGTTTATGCGTGATCTCTGTCGCTCGTTCCAAAGTAATGAAACATCTGACACATATTTTATTGACCCGTCTAAAGTAGAAGGCTACCTTTATTAATTTGATGACCTAAGATTCATTTTTAAATACTTAACATTTTAAGTTTATACAACTTTAGAAATTGATGATGAATTGATCGCTATCATCTTAGACATTATGTGCATTCTCTTTATTCAATTGTAATCACAAATAGCTTATTTTATCAAAGTATCAATACTCCGTAGTCCAGCCACCCTAGATATTTTACTCGTGCCGTTTGACACTCCGACAGTGCGTTTTCATTATATGCAGCTTAGTGGCGCCGGGTAAATAAGAAGCCCGCATTGCCGACTCCGGACCGACGGCGGCGGCGTCAATAATGCCATCCTTATTCGTCTTCTACCAATCTGTAGAGTGCGGGGTATAATCCGCTTTTTACGACTCCACTCGTCTCAGAAAATCGAGAGAAATATCAGTAAACGTTACGCTACTTGTAACCTGATCCTTAGTAATTTAAATATTAGTATTTATTGCATTCAGATAAAACAATGATACAAAAAACATAATGATATATAAATAATTAATTATACCTGGCTGTTGCAGAGCACAGTATGGCTGAGGCATGAAAGTAAACCAGATGCCTTCTGAAACTCGTATCATACTCCCGGAGACAATTTCCACCATCTTATTTCCTGAGGGAATCCCGTTATGGCACCGCCAGTGCACCTATCACAAACCTTAACTTTAATAACGAAAACCATTTTTGCTCTATCCACAAAACAGGATTTCATTCGATCCCCCTTTCGCCAATAACTATAAAACATGTTTGTTGCTGGATAATAAAATCGCATGGCACTGGGTGGAGCAGCGCATTTTTGAAAAAGAATACCTATATAATAAAAAGGTTTTGTAAGTCTAGTCGAGAGGCTGTAGACCGTACTATCTCGGCGCGGTAGAGCCCCTGCCAAGGCGAGTACCTATATCCTATCATCCTCCATAGCAACTCGTAATATCAATGTAATATACCCTGTCTGTTTGTAAGTATTACTTGCTTAAATGGTGCTGGATATTGCCTCTAGCACCTGCCAGATAAAGTAACATGTACTGTACATGTGTTCTCCGGATATAATTTGATAAGATGTGTAAGAAACCATTTTAGACGTTCACTGCTCATGATCTTGAACAGCATAAACATTTGTTATGAAAATAAGTGAAACAATTTTGTCCTCACAAAATTAAATGGTACTAACTCGTTCAACCATTTATAGGTGATAATGATAACAATAGTATAAGGCATTACTTTTGGCCTCTTGCCTACATCTCTAATTTTCCAAAAGAATCCAAAGAACTCAAGTTACGTATCCAATCTCCCAATAAAAGTTGTTCGAAATCAAATCAAAGTTTTATCCGAGCCATAATAGAGCGGATATCGGAGCGATGTTCTGATAAAGTCTTGTGGACAAAACGTCGAGAAATACGAGGAAACTCGCGTCGCGGCTTACTCTGTGACAATGATCACAGAGTAAGACTAAAGAGATAACTCGACAGTTCAAGAAAAAGAAGCGTTAACTTGTATATAACCACATGATATTTGCAGTTCCGGCTGCAACTATTTGTATTTCATCTTTATATCAGCCCGTATCATCCCACTGTTGGACCTAGGCCTCTCCCAAAAGGTAAACCTCATTAAGTAAACTCAAAATTGGTCAGGACTCCACGGGACAGGTTATACCTAGTGTGGAGTCTACAAGCAACTATGTATAATGATTAATGATAATCTAATTTGATAAATAAAATATTTAATTTGATTTGATTTGAAAAGCACGCCACTTGCATCTGTCCCCCGCCACTCTGTCCACTGTCACTGGTCCACATTTGTATTTACCGTAGTTAAATAAAATTCAACCTGTCATATTTAGCAATACTAACATACTTGCGTAGCATTACTAATTACTCGTTTAAAATCGCAATTGTAACTAAACAGGAACATCATAAAAAGAGAAAAGTCTCAAAAAACTGAAGAGGTTGTAGATCAACCCCGAGAAAGCCATAATGTTTATTGAAAGTGGCTATACATGTAAGTTTAGAGCTTTCAATGGCCCGACCGTGGGTAGTGAGCCGCGAAGAAGTTTTTGTACCGGGAGCTTTCATAAGCGTCAACTGTGACGTTGGGGGCCATTGCTATTGCTAATGTTTACTTTGTATTGTCGAACTTGTGCCAAACTCGTATGGATTCGGAATACTTGTGAGAGGGAACTTGGCAGTGTGTGAACTTTCTCGTTATGAGAGACCTATCAATGTGGTTTATGATAGACGATTACTTTTTATGCGTGTTTTGGTGCATGAGACCGCTAGTTTAGTAAGAAATTTCTATTATAAAGGCTTCAATTATATTTTAACTTTTCCTTATTTTGGCAATTTACAAAGCATACACGAGGGCAAAGATCATCTTTTACCAGATTTGACAGATTGAGACAAATTTTTTTCCTCCTCCTCTATCAGGGTAGTATAGCCTGAAGGTCTGATCAAACGATAAAAGGAGTATAAATTTACCGTATTACACGCTGTCCATTATCAGACGTTAAATCGTATGAATCTAAATGTATATCCTAAATAACAAGTACACACAAAACGAAAATTTATTGGGTTTAAAGACCTCCTCTGGATTGAGAGCTCATAAATGTTTCCCCCAGTATGTGTTTTACAGTCTTACTTCACCGTTGACTCCCTAGACCAGAATTCAATTTAGATTATCTGAAAGATAGCTAAGCTGTTAGGGTAGATATGTCTGAACTGAACTGAGGTTGAGTTACACCCCAAGTCTGAGACTTCACTTGTGTAACGATTTATCGTCTAATTACAGAGTTGTCTGATTCGAACTTACAGGTAATTAAAAAGTATATGTTTGTATTTTTGACAAATGTTTAGCAAATGTTTACCAAACCTATACAGGGTATTCATTTATTTATTTATCTATCCATAAACACATTACAGGCTGAAATATTACAAAATTATATAAAAATGAATACCTATCTAAAAAGGGACTAGTGTAATGGCTTAGTTTTCTTAATCTAGTTGATGCCATTAGAGCATGGTTAATAATAATAACTTGATAATTTAATCACATACAGACATATACAATACATAAAAAATCTCCTTTTCCAGGATGACTGACGCACAATTGCATCAACCACGTTTCAGTAGCTAACTTAATACTCGCTATCGTCTCACCCTTCAAATATAATTCCAGTTTTTCAATTACCGTGCCATGTCTTGTCGTTTAAAAACTTTTGCCCACTGAATGAATATGAGTGGGAACTGGGAGTCCACACGCTCCGGTTCATTACTGACCCAGGGCGGGCGGCGCAGGCCGTTCTATTACCCTAACGACACCATATTACGTTTACCCAAAAATCTTTATAGCCTTAGCGGTCGTTCCGCGCCCGGCCTAATCAAGCTGTGCTCTGTAGACAACGCTTACAGCACGTACACGGTACGTAGTTTAGTTGTGATTACAAAACACGCTGCTATTTTACCTGTAAATATGGCTAACAAATTGATTCAATTTGTTTAAGTGTCGAACGTCAGAGTCACATGCAATGTGACGCTTTCGCGTCATATAAGGGGAGAGATTGATGTACGGGAAAAGCTTGCGAAATTGGTAAAAAGTGAGGCTAAGTGTTAGGGGCGCGCGAGTGATCGAAAAACGACGGCAATGGCGTTCTTACCCGCAATTTCGTCACGCATTTTACCGAACAAATGTACCCTTAAGATTCGGCTTAACATATGTGGCGCACGTTTTATTGAAGGTTAAATTTGTTCCCGTTTCCCGTATAAGTGTTGGCTTTTATATGCTTGCTACAGGTGTAGAGCGTTAATGGTTTGCGCATATTAAAATCAACTGTATATTTATGTACTTAGAAACGTAAGAGAGACATTCGTGTGTTTGTATGATATTGTAGGTAGTGCCAGATCTACGAATAACGAACAGTTTTACTCCAATACGTTCGATTCTAAAGATTCCAATAAGCGGCAATTACTCCTATTGATGCCATCAGTGAAGGGACATCAAGCGAATAGCTGTAGTTGCAGTTCCATTATCCGCCTCCCTCCTGACTGGACCATTGGGCTTATTGAATCGTGCGATAAGGTGCCTCGGTAATTTCCTGCCATTTACTGTCATTACTCTTACCCGTGAACACCTAATGTTGCGGGCAGGATGCTTGGGAAAAAATTGGCCCCTACGTGGTCGAATCAGAATGGTCGTTGGTGGAAAATTGGCCAAAACTGTTTCCGGTATCCGGTAATAATTTGCTGTTAAACTTTCCTGTCCTAACTTACTTTGCCGTTAGACATTTAGAACGTGGACGGAAGAGCGGATGATTCGGGCGGGACTCAACCGCGCGTAAACTTCACAAAGAGGGCCGCATGGAGGCGTATTCAAGATCGATTAGCGGGGGTCTAATTACGCAATTTCTAGCAATCTCTAATTGCGGTCGGAGCAGCAGTATATTCCGCGTGACAGTGCGTTATTTCCCCCGAGGGCGGTAAAGATAGCGCGGCATGTGCGCCGCCGCGTCGCTGCCGGGCTAAAATTATTCACTGCCTCGTCTCAGGCCATTGTTCTTCTATATTTTATTGGTCTAATTGTGGACGAGACATTAGCGCTCGCCTTTTTGGGTTCGACGCATGTCGCTTCGGATCCGTCCGTTTGAAGCCTTGCTTCTCTTCTTGGGAGTTTAGGAGGAATTATGTGTATAGCAGAATTACTGCAACACGCTTTCTCTTTGGAAACTTCACAGACGCTGTCAATTTATTTCTTTTACCTAACTTTGATTGTCTTGTTCGGAGTTGAGTAAGAAGTTAATAAAAAGAAAAACGTTACGTTTCAGTTTTGTTGCAGCGATCAACTTAAAATAAGATATACTGGACTGAAACAATTTACTGCCGCTAAATGTAACTTGGTAGTTTGTATTTATTTTGCTTGGTCTGTTTCGCTGAAATGACTTTATTCCGCTGCGTCTGCTATTCTGTGGGGTCTATGTTCTGTGTATGTTGTGTTGCGGCTAGACGCGTGCGTGGCCAGACGTACGATTTATTGGCCTCGACCCATTGTTTGTGCAGTGATTGCCTTTCAGTAGCAAAATGGTCAATTTGAACATTTTTCACTGCCTTTCCGTTTGCAAGATTCCTGCTTGCGACCTAGTAGGTGTAAAATGCGTATAACATGTAACAATAATCCATACAATCATACATTAATTTCAAACCTATTACAGAATAGCGAATAAACTATACATCTGCTAACATATCGTTCTAAAACAACGGCTATTTTATCTCAGCGCGCGTAAATTCCCTTCTCTCGTGGGATTGCAATAAATAGCTGAAATCCTGAACTTGGTCCGGCCACTGACAGAGACAACGCTGATAACACTCAGCTGACTTTAGTTCTGTTCTCAAATCGTTTCTAGATTTATGTACTTGTACATGAGCAGAGGACGTATCTATAAATTCTGTTAGTAGGTATATGATGTTTTACGAGATGGAGGATTATGTGGGTATGGAGCGGGTAGGGTACCAACACCAACCAAAAAAATGAAAGACAGATCTACCAAAAGAGACTACAAAGGAGATAATGTCTTTTGAACCACTGTTCCTGCTCATAAAATTAGTATTACGAGTACCATTCACCATCGACAATCCTTAATTGGTGTAATAATTAATATTAACAAGGTAATGTCTGTAATTATCGGATCCTGACTAGACTTTGACCACTAAAAAATAGTTGCATGAACTGTCCGGATAAATTTTATTCTAACATACCTATTTGGAAAGATGCAATACACGTAATAAAGCAAATGGAATCAAATTATATCATATCTAATTAAAATAAGTTCTTCTGATCATAGATATTCTGTTCCGCCTTCTATATGAAAAGTAAGTCCCTTGTCAAGATTCATTATACTGGCGAGTACCTCAACCCCAAAGTTAAGGGTTAAATAATCTTTAAAAACTTCTAAACAGTCTGCCGTTCGACCCTTGTCAGAGCATTGTTGATAGCTAAACTAACTCCAAAGCTCTACTTTTAGGAGTTGTTTTAATTCGCTGTCTTATCTTATTAATCGTATCAGCAGATTGAAAGACGTGTTTGCTAAGTTATAATTACAAAATATGTCTTACGGTATGCCTGAATATAATATTAGTATGCCTCGCCGGTCAATATAACGATAATAATAATTACACTCTATTCCAGAGATGTTACAACTAAACTGTCAGTTAAGTTTGCTAGTTAGTTAATTTGACGACGTCTGGGGATAATTTCTGGGGTACAAGTTAAAGCCGTTAAACCAGGGTTAAACTGAATTTTAATCAATTGTTAATGTCATTTCATATTATAAATAGTAGACCAGTTCAAAATATATAAATTAACTGTTGATAAATTACATGGGAGATATTTTATTGGAAAATATACACAATTTTACGCTGTAGGTACCTATATATTTGTTATTCCTAATATCCTTAAAACAGAACAGACCGATAATTAAGAACACCCCTGATGTTGCTGGCACGAGTATGTTTTAATAAAACGTAACGAGTAAATTTCATGTTTATGATATACGGGAAAGTTCTTTGGTTGAACACTAACAACAGCTTGCTTGCTGAAATGTTTATTGCAGCTGTAAAACAACAGTATGTTGCCCAAACGGATGATGCCGAAACATGCAACCTTTCAGGATTTGCGTGCATTATACAACAAATTAGCTAACAAAACTTATATTAACATGCGTCAGGGATTTGCGGGAATTACTTTTACATTTTACAAAACATTTTGGTTGTTTGGTACGATATTTTTAAAATAATGTTTGTGGTCTATAAAACAACGCCTGTGATATAGACAGCGGAAAAGTTACGAAGGAAATGACAAGAGCAGGTTCAAATCCCATCGTATAGGTTCTAACAATGTAGTAAGATAATGATCTAAATAACATACGTGTAACGACGTTCTTATGATGATGGAAATCTTCACGTGAAATACTTTTTCATCTTCTCGTGGATGTAGGAAATCTTCACATCGGCAGCCAGCCCGATACCCGATCCCAAGACCCAGTCGTAGGGCTAAGCAGGAACACTCATTCACCTCACATAAATGTTGCCGTTTTCCCACATTTTTGTATTATTTATCATTCTTAGTTTTACTTTACCCTATTTTATTTTTATTGAGCGCTATTTCGTAATTGGCATTTTATGTAGGTATTTGATATTTGATTGTATTATTTATTTTCATATGCTGTGAAATAGCAAATAAACGAATGAAATATGTCCATAACTGCTATGATGCTAGCACCCTGTCGCGTAATACAATGTTTTGCTTTAAGTACTAGCTCTTACAGTAAAATACTCTTTTTCTTCCTGTCTATCTTTATCAGCAGCGTTAGGCGATCGCTACAAAACCATAGACAGTTGCTTAGGTATACAGTCGCGGTTTGTCCAACAACGTTAAACGACTATCCATATAAAAATCGGACAACCCTCCTTTGATTCAAACAGTATGATAAAAACGCAATCGCTCTTTTGTTTGAAGCCATGCATATAAAATACCAATCAATTCGACAGTATTACCTCAAATAGAATTATGCAAAGCACACGCTCGACCTATGAGCAATTTTTCCTGTCGTACCGCAATGGTTTTTAGTGATAGATAGCGTATTACATTCATACTCGTAGGTATGGAAACCCCAGTTTTGGATTGTCCAACCCCGAGGACCAACCGCAAAACGGTCATTTCGGTGGTGAATCGATGGAACAAATAGTAGATTTCCTAAAATACCTTTACTCTGTGATAACTATTTATTTATTTATTTACAACATCTGTAGGTGGATTTCTCCGTGACGTAATATTTAGTATAGTTTCTAATCCCACAGATCAAAGTGCACATCTCAAATCGATTCATTTCCGCTCTGTATTCTTGCCGCGGGCGACCGGCCGACGGAACGAGGATTAACGAACCAGGCAAGGTAATCGCATTAGGTACTAGTTACTTAGTGCGTTTGTTGTGCCGCTAAGTAATCTGCTGTTGTCAGACCTCAGGCATCTTTGTCCAACGAGCTGACTTTCGGCTTCCATTCTTGGGCTCAAATGGCTCCTTCTTCTTTGAGACCATCTCCCATCGGAGGTCGGCTATCATTATGGCTGCTTTAGGTGACCGCGATAACGCGGTTCGGAATATATCGGTGGTATTTGAATTGAGCTCCGTGGTCTATAGTGGGTTACACGCTTGCTTATCATGCAGGAGATGCAGGTTTGGACCGCGCGGTGCTGGCCGATAAGCCAGTGTGGTGGAATAAGGCTCAATCTTACTCGTTTCCGGGGAAAAATCCTATGCCCCTCGGTGAGGAAATTAATGAGCTAAATTTACTTACTTTACTTACTGAGAAGTTTTGATGCCACGTCTATAGATAGATCTATACCTAGTCAATTTCAACTACAGTTTAATATAATATATACTTTATTGCACAAAAGAATACATTTTACAATGAAAAGTGAAAAATACAATACACGCCAAAGGCGATTTCTTTCAGCAAACCAATTCCCTTAGCATGCCAATTTTTTATCACTCTCTACGTCAAGACATGGTCGAGATAGATCATCCGTCTCCCTATTCCATTCATCCCACCCATCGCAAGAGTCACGACGAGTCGAGACATCTTGGGCTCGAGAAGTTGACATTTATGCATAGACAAGGGCCTTTCTCGAGCTTCGCATGCTAAGGAAACTGGGATGAACAGGAAAAAAACAGACTACAGGTAGACCTATAAGTGCACAACATTAAATAACTTAATTCCAACAAATAAACTATAATCACCAATATTCACATAAACCAGATTTATGAATATAAACAGGATAAATAGTATACGTTAATAAAATTACTTAATTTAATTTAGTTTAGTAAAAGCTCTTCTTTTAAGCATCATATTGCGGTCATACGCTAGCCTGATCCATAATGTCATCCAAATATCGGGCGGAGCCGGAGGAGAGTTTCAGTAAACGCACATTATAATGCGGATTAATAACTTGGCGCTATAAATATGCAATTATTTTTCCTACATGTTTCAATTTCTAACCATTGCCCTAGGCTAGGACAACAATACAAGATTGACAAGTACCTACTAATTTAATACTAGAGTGGATTTTAACTAATCCTATTTTAAGCTGAAACATCTTAGCAGTTCTTCGTCAAGACTTTGAACTAAGATGTGTCTCAAAAACTCTGGAATCCCGAATGGTTGCACAGAAAATTCCAAATCTTTCCTTCATAGCAGCTGTCCTGAGTATTTAGATACACGACATCGCTACCACTCCGCCTGACACTTTCGGAATAACGGATCGTTTTAAATACCGACTGACAGATGACACATTTCGACATTCTTCAACTTGTCGTTTCTAAAATACATGCTCCCGGCATTTCAGTTTTATTTATTTTCGTCACTGCTATAGAAGCTGTTGGTCGGAAAATAAAATTGGACTGACTGTAAGATGCTATACAAACCGAATTTCAGTGGCATCAGTTGAAGTTGTCTTTTGTTTTCTTTACAAGAGTCATTTGAATCTTACAGACAACAGACAAAAAGCCACAAATGTAAGCTGTCTAATTACTAACCAGGCTAATTTGGTTACGGGTTAAATGGGTAATTAGTTCTAAATAATGTTAGACTTTTCCCTTGAATTTCTCATTTTTACTGGGAATTCACGCTCCATTTCACGCATTGATTAGAATGTTTCAGCTTACGTTCCTAAACTTCACTTCGAGGAATGTAATCCTACGTTCACCATTAACTTCGCTTTTAAGGACAACTTCTTTAGCATTAGTATGTTAATATCATAAGTCACTGTAAATATATGAGGGGTCATTAATCTGACTTGATAAACTCATAAATATCTTGTCGCTGTATTAGTAAACACAGCTCTATACACGTAGTGTAAAATAAAAAAGCATTCAGAGTGCAGGATTAATTCAGTTTGTTTTTCCAATATGAAGCAAAGGAAAAAGGCAAAAATGAGGTAATTCCTAAAACCTACAAAAGAGGAAGGAAAGTAACAAAAAGAGTGTATCTTCATGCAAATCTCTCGCGCGTTTATATAGTGGGAATTCTCTAGACGAATTCGTGCCGACTCGGCAGAATAATTGAGCCATTCATAAGGCTTGTGATAGCAGGCCGGATCTCCAGCCCGGCACAATGACTAATAAGAAGTTAATCCGCAAATAAGTGGAATTGAAACAGAAGTGAAGCGGTTTCGACGCCGTGTGGTAGGCAGTGTCGATCTGTCTTTGTCGGCGTCACTGAACTCGTCAGAAATAGATTAAGCTCTCTCACTCCATCTAATGGGACTCATTTGTTTGGCTCTAAGAGAAAAATTGCTCTTAAACTCTACGCGATAGGATCTTGTCGTTTGGTTTGGTTTGTCGACTCTGAAATGCATTTTGTGGTTTCTTTCGTGCTCTAGCGGGGCTTATACAAATCGCACGGATTCTTTATAAAATCTTATTAATATACAACCCATAAATGATCTTTATTCGACTTTGTCGTACTTACATTTTCTGAAAATAAATAATGTGTGTGTGTCTGCTTTATTTTACAGTGATTGTTCATTTCTGCTTTTGAATACATAAAATAAATTCTCCAACTGGATGAACGGTTGAGCGTTACTTCCAAACAAAAGTCTTTGTCATAAAATCTGTAAGCCTGAAATTAAACTAAACTATTGTCACTGAACAAAAACTGAAGCGAAACACTAAACCACCCAGCCTCGATTTCCATTAAAATGCAAGACTTTTACTATTTCTATTTAAAGTTGGTAACAATTTCATGAATCACGCTTCAAGTGCTCATATTCCGTATTCAGGAAGAGCTTTTAAATCCGAACGGACAAGGAAAGAAAGAAATTAAAAATCTGTTTCATGAAGAAAGTGCCGCCCCAGTCTGTGGATGCCCACCATTGGACGGACGAGGCGAGAAATTAATATTTTACAATTTTCTCCCCAACAGAGAGAAATATCTGGCGAGGCACATAATACAGAGCTATCTAAAGCTCGGCAGCGAGAGAGTTAATTTAGAGATAGTTTTCCATTTTTCCGCGATTTCATTCTAGCACTAAATACTATGAAGCTTCAGCGAAGAGATATAAGTGTGGGACCAGCAATATGTTTGTACCCGTATACAAGGTGTAAATGAATTAACGCAAAATGAGAAACTACTTTGTTAGAAACATCATTCTGAGCAACTTTCATGGTGAAACCGATTTGATCAGAGCAACTTTTTTTTTCACTTCCCAGTACATTTTGGCCTGAGTGGATCAGCAGCTTTTTATGGAGAAGTAAAAAAAAGTTCCTCTGATCAAATCGGTTTCACAAAGAAAGTTGCTCAGAATGATGTTCTTAACAAAATGGTTTCCCATTTTGCGTTAATTCATTTACACCTTGTAGTCTCTATGTTACTATTTGTTTAATGTCAGATGATGAACAGCGACTGACTATTACTTGGAAATGATTTGATATGACGAACCTCAGAGCTGAGAACGGCGGTTTCATTTATCCTTACGGGCCTAAAAGATTTTCCGTGAGCGGGCACAATATACTTATGTATGACTCAGGATTAGTCTGAGTCAGGAGTAACTTTGAGAGTTACGAGAATGTAAACACTGCATCCAAATAATAACCGGCCAAGTGCGAGTCGGACTCGCGCACGAAGGGTTCCGTACCATTATAATTATAAACTATCTATAAAATAATTATCTATAAAAAACCGCAAAAAAAAATAATGTATGGGAGCCCCACTAAATATTAATTTAATTTTAATTTTATTATTTGTTTTTTTAATAAACTTAATATTATTGTGAACATTTCAAGCGTCTACCTGTTACCATTATCAATATTGAGAAAAAATGAGCAAAAAAATCACGTTTGTTGTATGGGAGCCCCCCTTAATATTAAATTTCTTTTGATTTTTAGTGTTATAGCGGTAACAGAAATACATCATCTGTGAAAATTTCAACTGTCTAGCTACCACGGTTCATGAGATACAGCCTGGTGACAGACAGACGGACGGACGGACAGACAGGGAAGTCTCAGTAATAGGGTCCCGTTTGGCACCCTTCGGGTACGGAACCCTAAAAACCATCATTTACATTCGCGACTCCCGCTACGACAGGACGGCAAAGTGATTAATTCCTATCTGGGTTCTGTATCAAAAAAATAATTTTGTTTTGATCATATCCTCGGCGGTGTCAGCGTGAAATAGCCGTGAAGGCGTCCGCCGACCACCCACCGCGACGCTGACGGGTTAACGCGTTCGGCGTCATTTCATTGATATATTGAAGCGGGAAAAGCCGACGGTTAAAGGGTTAGAACTTAGAATACAACGTAAGATACACTACCAAAGTATGACACTACTCCCTATGTGGTATCAAATATGGACAGTAAAAAAACCGAAGGTGTAGCTAACCTGGGACTTGGATGTACACTGGATGACAAGGAAAAGTGTGTTGATGTTCGTGTGAGGAAATTGTGTCTATAATCATTTAGGAGGTAGTTACAATATCGTATCTATACCAATTGTAAAAAGTGCTCGGTCTAGTGGGAGATGCAGGTTCGAATCCCGGTGCTGACCATGTACCAATAAGATGATTAATTTGTCTTAAGTACATTATTGGACACTCCGTGTTTCGGATGGCACGTTAAGCTGTAGGTCCCGGTTACTATCACTACTTCGTAGTATGTAGTAGTCGTAAGACCCCTCCACCAACCCGCACTGAGCCAGCGTGGTGGAGTATGGCTCAATCTTACTCGGATCGGGGTAAAGGCCTGTGCCCTTCGGTGGGGACATTAATGGGCTACATTTACTTTACATTTACCAATTGTAAAATTGGTCTTTAGGATAAATACATGGTGTCCCGTAACTCAAACTCAAATGTGTAGGTAGCAAGGTAAACTAGGTCTTCACGCAGGGTCGGTAAAAATATGAAAATGAGACGGCCTGTTACAGTCAAAGAAATATTAAGGGCGAGTTTGACCAACGAAGAGTAACTTTCTACAACCTTTTCTAAGAATAACGTCATTTTGAACTGTTGGTTGGTTGGTCTTCGTTGGTAAAACTCGCTCTCAGGGTGGATTTTACCAACAAAAAGTTTTGCGAGAATAACTATCCCGGGGATAATTTGTATGAAAATGACAGTTCAAATTGAGGTTATTCTCAGGAAAACTAAAACTTGTTGTTGGTAAAACTCGCTCGTCTGATTATTATGTGATTAAATATTTAACTGAAAGGAAAGTAAGAACAAGACAAGTATTTAAGTATACGCGTTCTTATTTACAATTTGGTTATTATAGTTTGTCAAACCTTGCCCTTGTCAACAGAACGAAATATCAACGATACTTTACGATGGACCATGAACGCAAGTGTAGATTTCGTACGATATTAACACCAGTAGAAATTAATTTTGAATCAGTCTTTGAACTGCGTTTTCTCACGATATTATATGAAATAGATCACAGGGTTTTGATAGATTGACTAAAATACGTACACATACCAGTTAAGCTTGCTTAAAGTGGATATTTGTTGATTCATACTCGCACTCTGAGAAGGAATATAATTATGTAGATTTCATGATAAAATGTACCTAAGTATCGTAACGATTATATAAGTCATATAGGAAAGCTGGAATAAATCTTATCTTACTTTTTGACTAGGTACCAATAATTCTTCAATTACGATTCTTGCAATTTCCGGATGGCCTGGCTCGTGCGCGAAGCCGACAAAAAAAAGTTGCATGCTTTGCATACGATTCGACTAAACGAACGATCGCTTCTGTCTTCTGTCATTGTGAAGTCATTGTAACAGAGCTGCTTTACACTATTAGCAAAGAACATCGAACCTTTCTGGGATACCTTCAGTTGAAATTCCCTGAAATTATGTTTTTTCCGTGTACAGGTACACCTATAAAACATATGTCCATCGATAGAAATATAATGACAAGCAACAAAAATGTTCTTCGACAAAATGTCGTAAATAGTAGTAGCGTTTCTGAGATAATTCAGTTTTAATGTGTGAAAAAAATACTAAATAACATACTTATTCAAACTGAATTATCTCAGAAACGATCTTATTATTATTATTTACGACATTTGTGTCAAAAACATTTGTTATTTGTAATTTAATTTTCGATCGACATTATGTTTTATAGGTGTACAACAAAAAGTAAAATTATAGGGTATGCAAGTACGATTTTCCAATGGCAATACAATGACTTGTAATGATAATGGTGATGGAATTCTACTACAGTTATGCCAGCTTTCTTGGCACCTAAGCGAGCTCTCACCTCTCTCTCTCTTGCCATGCATCATTACCACATGGCACTCAGGTGCCAAAAAACGTGGCGCAAGCTATACCTAACTTTCAATGCACAGCGATCAAAACCAATGTAGAGCTCGTCTAAGCTGAAATGACGCGCCCCACTCCTTGGTTTTGTATTTACTTGCAATACAAAACCAAGGAGTGGGGCGCGTCATTTCAGCTTAGACGAGCTCTACCCGATAATTGATTTTAAAGTTCAAATTGGCCCATCTTTACCTTTTCATGGGAGGTTTATTGAAGGATCAAGCCGCAATAATTCCATCGTTTACTTTGTAAGGTGTCGTTTCAGTGTCAGATACGACAAAGAATATTGCTATAGAGAAGGTGTAGTTGGAGGGTTATCTCGACGGTCCAACTCTGCTTCTGTTACTTGGTATGCACAGCACAGCGCAGGGAGCACTTATCCAGTGGAGAGCCCATAGATAGCCATTTTCCTTTGAAAGACAACTCACCAATTTACGGGCGGCGGGGGACGAGATGAGAGCTGTGATTGGTCAGCCCGGTGCGAAACTGTCTGGCGGCCCGTCACTCATCGTACATAGGTTGCGTATGCGAACGTTTGTTGAATACAACAAACGTTTGGTGAGCTGCATTCCCCGCAGGCGCAGTCAATTGGATACCTAGCACAGCGTGACGTACTATCCTAAGATCCAAAGAGAGCTCACACCCACTCGCAATGTATTTTCTAGCATACAAAATTTTATAAAAACATAGTTTATCGCAGTAACAGATGGGTGAAGGTCGAACTTATCGTATCTTAGACCATACGTATATTTTAAAATTTACGTGAACAAATTTTTATTATGAAGGAATCAGGTAGGTAGATCTTAATTGGAGCATTTTGGGGTAACAAAAGTAAAGTATAAAAATAGAGATACTATGGCTTTTTTTTATGCAATCGAGAATTTTATAGTCTCTGCGTACCTTTCTAAGAAATTGTTGTAGGTTTGCAGTATAGCTCAAGATAAACTTTTTTGCGTTACTCAAAAAAAGTGTTGAATTACATTTTATTGAAGTACAAACTATTCCCTCTGCGACTCCTTTTGGAAAAAGGCTAGCTATGATACACCACGTTCTAAATCGCTGTTTAAAATAAACATTCTTGTTAGGTACCTACTAATCCTACATGTTATTATTTATTTGTGTTGTATTATGTTTTATAACTCAAACAAATATCCGTATTTTCTATAAATAGAGCTATCTGTCCTTCGCTACAACCCACTATTAATGTGCAAGTTCCTCTGTGTACTCAATTTCGCGGTAAGCAACACTCAGGTCCAAGGCTTAACCACCAGTGACAACCTGAGTTTACTGCATGTGCCATGAACACTAAACCCGGGACGTTTTTACTTCAACGCCTAAGACTTTGCAGTGTGACCATATTGTACTTTTGGTAGATTTTAGTTGTTTCGGAGCTGTATGTAGACAAAAATATACACTGATATGTCGGGAGATTCTGGAGAAGATAAGTCGCGTGTATCTAATTTATACTTTCTTCCAAATAACAGGGCAATTCAATGGTCGACTAACGTTCGTCGGTTTCAATAACCTATCTATCCTCAATCTGCAGATAGATAGGGTCGAATTTGACATAGTTCTATAGCGCAACTGTCAAATCTAACCTAGTTATGTGAAAACCATGGATAGGTTATTGAAACTGGACGTAAGAAAATGTATGCGATTTGACGTCGCATCGTTAGCCGCCACTATCGCCGCGGCTATAGTAGCATCAATTAGTTAATTATTGTATTCATCGTAAACGGAATTTGTGATTTTTTCACAATTGAGAAAATAAGTAAGTCAGTTTTACTTTATTGCTAGTAGATAATTATATGTGTTGCTATAGTAGATTGTTTTGATCTGGCCACACTAGCTCACTAAAGGTATAGCTCAGACAGTGTAGAGCAAAGTATTATTATGTTGCACGTTTTATTTGTTGATGTAAAAAGTGTTGTGCTTCATTGTTTAGCTTTTTATTGAGAGTTTCTACAGGGTTTATATTGCAGTTGATTTAGCCACCAGTATTTGTTTGTTTTGTATTTTTAATTCATATTTGACTTAAGAGCAGGTATTGCAATATTTATTAAGCACCTGCATTTTCGTTTACTTTATCGAATCGGCAAAGTTCTCGTATCGGCATGCACCGATCAGCAGCTCTTTCTTGCCTTTGCTCGTGATTTCCAACTCTCCTGCTGGTCTCCCGGGGCGTGTAGCACTCCCTGGACATTCTCGTTTATCGCCACGGCCTTGTGGAAATCTGGGGACACTCGAGAAACGGTGAATAATAGTGTGATTTAATTTGGATTTTGAACACAACTTTGCAACAGCCAACTTCCTACTTTGTACCTACGTATCCTTTAATGTCCGGGGTAAAAAGGGTTTTAATTTTAATTTAACCCTTTGCGCGCTGCACCCTATAATTTTGCGGCATAGGGTATTGCGAAACATCGGCTGCAGGCGTTGTGTATGACACAAGAAACTGACCGCGCTGCTATTGTGAGGTTTCACAATAACGCCTCATTTGGATAGGATTTGTTTAGAACTATAACTTTTAATTACGTGCTGCCATTATTTTCATTTTCGATTTCATGATGTCTATTGTAATTAATAATGATTGATAAAAAATATATGATATTATATCAACATACGTCACGCCTTCAACCTTAAGTTGTTCCATCCATGTTGCATACCAGGGGCTAGCCCATCGCCGCATCTATGGAACAATGGAATGATTTTAAATGTTGTTGTTATTGTTGTGTTAAAAAACTCACTTAAACGTACAACTAAAGTTACTAAGTACTATAAAGTAGCTACTACATAAAGACAACGAATAGTTACCATCTGGCGCAGTACACGCTGGCTTTCATACTAGCGCCTGGATGCATCGCGTAGCAAACTGTAGCAGCTGCGAAACAATATGTTTTCCACTTTAAAAGGCTTTGGCGTACTGCTCTCACGGTTTCAACTACCTACTAGGCACCTACCTCACTTACTTTAAATTCACTTTATGTAAATGTGAGCTATATTTCAAACTCTTAATTAGCCGGAATATGCATATGAATGAAAAAGTTGGGAGGACCAAGTTTTCGGGCAGTTTTTCAGCTCTCGCGAACTATGGAGTTCTGCAAGGCGTGAGTTGTCGCTAGGGGGCGACACTGAATACGAGATTGGCTGGTTGTCTCCACTACAATTCGGTTATATCCCCGCAGTCGTTTGTCATTTCTTACCTCGCCCTCACACATAAATACAAACAGTGCTGAGGCGGAAGCCGTGAAATTTAGAAATTCCTTTGTGTCGACGCGTCGGCGCCACTTCTCCTTTATGCCTTTAGATCTACAAATTTTCAGATTTATTCTTTGAATAAATTTTGTGGTGGCTTGTCAGCTTTGAAATTCAATTGGCTCCGGGTAGAGACATCACTGACGAGTTCGTTTCCCGTTGCTTTTATTTAGGATTTTTTGATTTTGTCCGTAAAAGCCCTTTGAATGGTTCCACTCTTTATTTACAAACAGGAAATTCACGTTTAATAAGTCGGAATCTTTCCTGCCTAGCTAAAGCTGTTAAGTTTTATTGTTCTCTTTGATAAAGGCTGAAGAGCTCTTTAGGCTAAGATGATTGGGACGGATCAATTCCTATCCTATACATCACTTTTTATAGCCCTCTAAATATTTACAAAAATGCATTCAAGTACGTGTAGCTTCCCGGATACCAATCAATGTGTTTATTCGTTTAGATTCGAGTGCCGAGGGTTCACAATGCCCATTCAACAATAGCTGCGAGCACTTATTCAAGTTCAATGGTATATGATTTGAATGATGAGATGCATTTTCAGTCGGTGCCGTTAAAATTTTGATTACAACTCAGCGAATTAATTGCCCATGACCACGAGGGCATTAAAAGCAGAATCCAATGTGAAATCACAAATTATTTTCCATAAAATCATGAATTGGTTAAGCATTGGTGGAGTTTTCTAGCATAGCATCACGCCTTTTCCTATGTGGGGTATCAGTGGCACAATGGACAGGAGTAGTTGTGCACACTTTTCGCCACTTATTTATTAACAAAACAGAATATCTGGGTATTTGTGGACGTTGGACAAGCTAGTAGTTATGCTGTTTTCCTTCACTCATTGTTACATGGTCAGCATTAAATTCGTACCTGCATCTTCTGCTTGAGAAGAGCGGGCGTGAAACCATTCTAGTTCTTTTAAAGTTTTATACTCGTACTATTTTAAAAGTGGGGGCCTTGTAAAAGTCTAGGATGAGACACAAAGTAACGCAGTATCTCACAAATGACCAATGAAAGGCGTTATAGAGGGTAGAGGTTTACATAAATTCTTCACTCGAGTTTAATGCAACGAGGGCGGGTAGTGGGACATAATTCTATCAGCGAAGGCAATTCTCTCTTTTGTACGTAAAGACCACATCCGGACGGAGGGTTCCCGGAACCCCTTGGCTGTTAGACTTATTTTCAAGGGTCTTTTTGGACTTCGGGAAAATTGGCTGATTACAATACGGAAAGGAGTTGTGTATGTACCGCGAGAGTTCTGTGTCTGACCACTTTAGTTCGGAGAAAGGGTTGCCGCCGGCTACCTGTGAAGTGAGTTTATTTGATTTTCTTCACCAACCAAATAATTGTCTAGCCTTCTTCGTATTCAAAATTATTTTCGTAGATTTAATAGTTACACTCCAGTTCTAGGAAAGGTATGTACCGAAAGAGTGACAGTAATAAACAGTTTCATTGGAAGATATTATCTGATTTCAATATCGGTTCGCAACTCGTTTCGCTCAGTTTGAACAACGGTTTTCCGCGAAACCAAATTGTAGGTCACTCAGCAGCTACAGAGAAGTAATTCCTCATTTCCTTTGCTTTTCTTTTTAATTAATTTTGACAAATTACCTCGTGTTCTCAGTTTCCTCTCTTTGTTGCCGTTTAATTAAATACTGGAGTGACACTTGCCGATGGAAGGCGGTGTCCGAAACCGTTTTACGTCTGTCCTGTTTTGTTAATTACAACGGAGTGCCTTCTATGTTTTTTCTTAGGAAAAATACACACTCACTTACCCTTACAAAAACATTACAAATATACTCCTCACATTCTCCTTAAGTACTATATTTAATTTAAATCACGTACCCTCTAAAATTCTTATTTCCTAAAACTCTACAACGTGCATAATAATAAGATAACTGCTAAGTTTTTTTTCTCTTTTACTTGCTTATTGCATCTTCTGTGGATATCTGTTACCGGCTTAATTTTTGTATTTACTATCTACCATTTATTTCATATGATGTTGATGTCCCAAATAAAATAAATAAAATAAAAAAATAAATAAAAGAAATACTGCCTTTAAGCTTGCTTTTGTTCATATCTTTTCTGTATGGTTTGTATTTATTCTGATATGTGCACTAAATTATAGGTAGGTACGCATATATAAATTGTAAAAGTTGAAAGAAGGTTGATCATGAATAATCAGGATTCCTCTTATCTTTAAAAAAACCTTTTGGAAATCATCCATTATTTCCGTTGTAAAGGGTTTTTGATGCAGGTTGAGGAAAAAAACTGAATTCTTAATTCTGACGTCAAATTGACTTTCACTAACGGTGACCCCGGTCTCACGGACCGGGTATTTCAAACTAAGTTTTTTCTTATACACATGCTACTTTCACCTAATTTTTAATTTTAAAGATATAATTTATTCGATGGTAAAACAAAGTAATTTTATAAATCATGGCTCGTTTACACAACGGTACTTAGGACACTTAAAATAATCATGGTTTTTCACCAGTCCTTAAAAAAATACAACAATCGTTTATAGTTTTATAACTAAATCACCCTTTTTCAGTGTCACGAGTAAGTACACGCGTGCACAGTGAACTAATGATTTCGCAAAACGCACCGATTAACACTTTTAAAATCACTCAATTATCGGTTCTACCAATAGCAACAATAGACGTAAGTACGAGTGAAAGGGTTAATCAATTTTGAATGCTTTATTGTAAGCACAGTGCACTACAGAAATCGATAGAACATATTACCATAAAACCTCGACCCGTCTCCCCCAAATGATTTATACTAACAGTAATAATATTTACGAAGAAGTGCTGGGAAATTTGCGTTATTGAGCGTAAGCTCATCTTATCTGCCACGACAAGCAACTCTGTGCCATTCTGAGCCCTATGTAAACAGAAGGAAACGCAATTTTCATGTTGAAGTCAATAGCTTAGAATAATAAGTGTTATAGTAAGTAATATTAAGGAAATCCACACGCGTTCCCCTTGACAATGTTGCGGTACTATGACCGAGAAAAATGCATTGGTAGACTGAATGAATTACATAGTTCGATTATATTGATGCAATAAAGTGATAAGGTTTATTTTTATTTGGATTAGTCACAGCAGTAAATTAGAGTCGTCAAAATAATGTGAAAAATAAAACAATACCGTCAAAAATATTATTTATCTCTCATAAAGCCTCTACGAGTATATTCGCAATAGTCCATTCTTACTTATTTTAGTTTAAAATATAATTAAAAACGTTAAAAACATAAACAAAATATAAATCAAACATACATTATAGAATACTTGGCATTATTTTCAAAATGAATATTTAAATATTATAGTCATACATATATATTAGTCATCTACTCCTACGTAGGATTAAATCCCACATATTTGAGATCGATTATTGCCTAAGACGGGCTCCAGATTTCTTATTTCGCCAAATAATATTTTACGAAATGGAGTGAAAAATTCATCCAGCTAGCTACAGAAAACACGCAAAAGAAGGGTAATAAGTATTTTAGATTGCAATTTACCAAACATATAATAATACCTATAGGGTGACATTTAATTAGCTGACCATATTTTTGGGAATGACAGTACCCATCATTATGAACAACGTAAGATAAAGTTTTTTTTTTCTCTTTTACTTGCTTATTGTATTTTCTGTGGATATCTGTTACCGGCTTAATTTTTGTATTTACATGTTGTAACTCATTTATTTTATATGCTGTTGATATCTCAAATAAAATAAAATAAATAAATAAATAAATAAACTTTCCCCAAGGTCGCAAACGAAAAAGATTTTGGGTCTCAAAAAGAAAGAATAATATAAAGAATACTAAAACTATTGAGTTTATTGAATTGAGTTTCCATGGTGCCGCTTTCGCTACAGAATCGCGGCGGCAATTCAGGGGTGCTCTACAAAAGCTGGCTTACTTCACGAGCCATTAAATTTTCCTGTTTGAATTTTTTAGCATACGTTACCCCCAAGACGAGTGAGAGCGTCGTTCGCTTCGGTTTTACGACTGTAGTTTTTTGGGAAAGCACTTACCCTTAATAATGTAGCGACGAAACATGTCGTGTGTCGATTTCTTTAAATTTTAAATAGGTAGATCAAAATCAGCAAAAAATAATTGTACTTAGTGTTTTGTTTATTGTGTGAATTAAAAGTATGTGCATATTGAATCTGCGCAATACCCTTTGTTCACGCGGTCACGCCTAATCGATTATTTGGGCAGCACTAGTGATGTGCGTGTCCCACCACTATTGTTTAACAAGCGCATCAATAAAAATAACCGGCCAAGTGCGAGTCGGACTCGCGCACGAAGGGTTCCGTACCATTATCTATAAAAAACTTTTGTTGTATGGGAGCCCCCCTAAAATATTAATTTCATTTTAATTTATTTTTTTATTTCTTAAATAAATAATATACTCAATATATTGTGAACATTTTTAAGCGTCTACCTGCTACCAATATCAATATCGAGCAAAAATTAGCAAAAAAATCACGTTTGTTGTCTGGGAGCCCCCCATAATATTGAATTTCATTTGTTTTTTAGTATTTATGGTTATAGCAACAACAGAAATACATCATTTGTGAAAATTCCAACTGTCTAGCTATCACGGTTCATGAGATACAGCCTGGTGACAGACGGACGGACGGACGGACAGCGAAGTCTTAGTAATAGGGTCCCGTTTGGCACCCTTCGGGTACGAAACACCAAAGTCTCATCAATAAATAGAGATTCATTAACTCCCTTTACCATTTACTGATGGCTAATTTCATAAATTCCACAGTAACGTCACTAACGTCGCAATAACCACATCAAACTACGGCACTGAAAAGAAGCTTCTAGAGTGGCAATTTTAACAACAGATTACTTTTCGACACTTCATCAAAATTCGACAATGTACGGAGGGCACACAATATTATTCCAAAGTTAGAACTAACACTAAAATACCATGGCGTCATGCCTTTTCCCATAGGGAGCAGCAGAGGCGCCCAGTTATTGCCAGTTATTCAATTATTTATTCGCGAACAGAACTTGTGAGATTTGTCTATGGAATGTCTGTGAATAAATATGCAGGCTATGCATGCCGATGAACCACTCGACGAAATATTAAACGCCACCTTGGAAGGTCACCAAGAACTCTTACCACACCACACCACACCACATGCGCCCGCGGTGCACTCATGGCAATTGAGTTCGTTTATTTATTGATTGGTCCTGGTTTTGTCGTATTCATGCAGATGGCTCTGCCTGCTGCCTATTTGTTTTCAGAGGGTATAATTTTATCAGTCAGCTAATAAAAATCTCTAAAAGGTAATCAATCCTAAAAAATAAATAGAGATTCGAATTTTGAAAGAAAAAGTAAAATGTCACTACATATTAAAAATGTTACATGTAGATATGGTTGTCGATAAAATAACACAGTTGTTAATCTTTAGGTGACATTTTTTTTTCACAACACAACACCCACTAATAAATCATGCTGGCTCCTAAAATAAAGAGATCTGTCGCCTAAATTATATCTCCATGTTGTTGGTTATGAAATAGTTGTTCTGTTCCGGCAGATTAAGGACAGATACACAGACAGAGAATAGGTACTGTTGGGACTTTACTCCCCATAATCATGTTACTTGGAAAATATTCGTACAGTTTATTGTACAGTCAAATACGGCATTTTTATCTTACAAGGATTGCTTACACAGCCAAGGTCAAAGCGACATCGTGAATCGAATGAATCTCAATAGATTCTAATACGCTAAGAACTTTATTAGAATACCGAGCTCAATTCATTTCTAAGTATAAAACTACTCGGAATCGCCGCTGACTCCGGAAGCATGAGTTGCCCGCTCGCAAACCTCTCGTCACATTCTGCCAATGTAAATTGAGTTTTCCTACATTGAAACACAGTTCCGTTGGGGAGACAAGCTAGGTTGGTCGTGGCATTACGGGCTGCCCGGGGCAGGATGTCACCAGCAGTCACCTTATTTGGAGACGGTCCAGAGTTCGAGTAAACTTTTATGCTATTCCAATGCGGTTTGCACTGAAAGAAGCGTTCTCGCAAGCCAATTGGGGCGATAGCCGCTATCCATGCGCTACTGCGAATAATGATTGACTTTTATTGGGGGTGGTTTTTGAAAACATATTTTTTTGCTTCGGTGGTGCAAAGCAAATGCTTATTGCTGTCGCTTTATTGCGATCATGTATACGGTTATAATACAGTCTACTTATAGATTCTACAGAAACCTTAATATAATTTGCCGCAATACACAAATGCTCGATTTCTGGATATCTATCGTTATATTGAATTTCACATTTACATTTGAGCTCTCTTTCAGAAACTAGGTAAGAACCGTAATTAGGCGTGATTAAATTGCTGAAGATGTACTACTAAAGTTGAAATCGTCTTTTGATTTTCATCCTAAAGACTATCCGATTGATAGCTAAATATCTAGGTACAGTCTGTTAATCGATGCCAAGCAATATATTCGTGTAACATACGACGGGCAAAAAATAAGGCGCTGAAATGAAAGAATAATATTACCCGGCTGCGAACGGAAAATTGCACGAAACGATGGAAATAAAGCAAAAAAATGCTGGCCAAGTACGAGTTTGTTTAGCACATTTAGGGTTCGAATCGAACAAAATTGTCGGACATATCATATATCGGATGACGGACCACGTCAGGAATACGACGTTGCGCTCCATGACTGGCATTGCTGACGTTGGAGTGCAGACCGCCACTGAAGTGGAACTGGGCCGGCCATGTCTGCCGCATGCACCCAGAAAGATCGGCGAACATCGTCACTGACTGGGTGCCACAAGACGGATACCGGCGTAGGGGCAGGCCAAGGAGGAGATGGCGGGATGACCTCGATAAGTTTCTGCCAGGGTGGACGGACGTAGCCCACGATAGGGAATTGTGGGTGCAGCATGGGGAGGCCTTTGCCCAGCAGTGGGACACGGCGAATTTTTAGGCTTTGCGGTTCAAGGCGAATCAAAATTCCAGCTGAGGTGGAAGAAAAACAAATGAATTTCAGCTTGATACGTCCACGCTTTCTTGATATAAAAGGTCTTGACACATAGACAGACGGACGGGCGGACGGACGGACGGACAAAAAGTGATCCTTTAAGGGTTCCGTTTTTTCCTTTTATGGATCGGAACCCTAAAAATATACCCAGGTCTTTGTTGGTAGTATATGTGGTTCTAGTTCTTCTGGTTGCCATTGCAAGAAGCAGTGTATGTTGGTGTTTCCTAATAAACTTATCTGTTCCTTTGTCATAGCGGTTTGGAAAAGCATATTTTTTCCAAATACAAAGGTTTCTTTGTAGTTTTAGACACGGGACCCTATAAAAAGTAAATTGTGTAGTTTCTCTGTCGGGTTCCTTTTAGCCGCATCACGTACAGTGGTCTGGGGGTTTCTATTTGGGAGTTGGTCGGTGGCCAATTAAGCTAGCGGGTGCGAGCGTCCGGCGACCTTCCGGCCTTACCAGACTATCAAGGGCTGACGGGTATTTAATACGGTCAACTCTGGTTGCGTAATAGCTGTATAGTTTTAAACTCATTGTAGTAAAAAAAATGAATGTTCAAATAGGTATCTCGCGTTCATGGACGTATCACTTCAATAACTCCATGCTCACGTTTCGTTTCAGATTTATAAAAGCCAAATTACCTAGCTAGGAATCATCTGAAACCTTAACACGGATTACAAGGGTCCCCTTGTAATCCGTTATTGATTCCCAAATAGTATTATGACCTTACAAGGACCGTACACGATTATTCTAATGATCACGAAATGAGGTAGCAAAAAGGTTAGGTCGCGTTTGATACGTTGATAACCCTGCTTAGCTCCAAAGCTTTTCGTGCACGACCGAAGACGGCGTCAAAAAAGTGAAAAATAAAATTCGACTTTGAACGGCCTTGACGGCCATTCCAACGGGTCATCGCCCGCATCAAAAAGTGTCACACACCAAAGAAAGTATTACAAAAAGTCCTCAGTCTGCTCTCAATCCAGACAAGCAAGTCTGAAGCGGAAGGAATGCCTCGAACGCTCATAAATTACCAAAGTAATTGGAATTCGTTTCTCTCGTGTCGATATCAAGTCGAAAACGAATAAAACGAAAATAAGGGATGAGTTGATCAGTTAAAAATTCCAGTTCCAAATGCCGTTTGCTCGGCTCGTAAAACGTGATTACGGACAGTGCATTCCAAGGAGGACCTATTTGGCAAGTGTGGATATCGTTCGAGTATGAAATATATTTTGCTTTACAAGGAAGTGTGAGATAAGGGGGCGGGAGCGCAGTGCGGGATGGGCCGGATTCGCAATGCGTCTGCCTCTCGGCTGACTGGCGCCACTGCCGGCCGCCCTGGCACGCTCTGCGCTCTCGGTCATCGTCCCCTATAAAAGCCGCCACAATCCAGAGCCAAAACAATTTCGCCAAAATATCTTAGCAGTACCTTACACGCACGACTTTACGATCCTTCCGGTTCTCTCCCAGTTTTTTGGGCGACGCACTCACTTGAAATATTTTTATTGATATTCCGAGTTCTCTTTCGGTGCTTATTTATCGGGTTATCAGATCGAATTGGCCTCACACCCCACGGATTACATGGTTGGTTATCGTTTGAGTTATGCTACCGATAAGTTTTAGTTTAGGGGTTTATTCGGTGTGCATCTATTTATTGCTGTAATAAAATTGCAACGGCGACATTGTGTTCGTTTTTTGACGACGAATATAGGAATATAACTTTTGCATGCAGTCGCTCGTTTTAAATACAACCTTATCTACATGAATTCATATTTTCAATACGTAATACAAATGAGCAATCACTACATAGTATAACACGAAGTCGCTTCCCGCTGTCTGTCCCTAATATAAGATCAAACGAACTTCTTGAAGTGAAGTTCGATCGATATTATATGAGTGGTTTCATTTGAAGATAGTCCTTATGAATGCTTAGATCTTTAAAACTTCGAAACGGATTTTGATGCGGTTTTTTTTTATACCTAGATAGACTGATTCAAGTGAATGGTTTATATGTATAAAACATGCATAACATAGTGTATCGTGCATTGCACCCGGGTGAAGCCGAGGCGGGTCGCTAGTACATTATAATGCGTCTTTTATGTCAAAGGAAACAACAAGGATATAGAAAAGTATAGTTGAAAAATATAACAAAAGTAATTTGTATCTAACATAATTTATTAGGTATCACATTTCATAAATAATATACTAGATTACAATAAATCTTAGAACCTTAGCAGTTAGCAGGTCTTACACTTAGAAATTCCTACCTAATAGGACACAAGAATCTTACATCTAAATAATAATTTAGAATATTTTGCGTTAACATTTAGCTTTGTCAAGGGTTACTCTATCAGAAAACAATATATGTCTCTGTATATGCAGTCAACTGTGTAGGGTTTCGTATTGCAAAAGAATAGCTGGTAAGATGCTGTTTGTTATTAATGTATGGACCATGCAATCTAAATGTCGAGCACAACTAAATGTAAAATGCCATAGTCGTGATCAATAATTCAGATCGGGAAATAGAAGATAGTTATACAAATCGATGATGACTTAAAGGTAAGTGTAACTGACATAAGAGTAAGGACCTCCGCGATAGCTTGACAATAGTTTAAACATGTACAAAAGGAGAGATGGAATTTTTTGGCTTTGAGGTAATTATTGTTTAGTTATTGTCGACCTTCTCTACAACCCATTTTCCTGAGTAAGGGGTTTCAATTCGTGTCATTTTTGGCCGGAATCCGTTTTCGTCTGCAGTGTATTCTGTTCTGTACATGTAACCGTCAGGTCCAATGTACTCGTAGAATCCTGATGAAGCGATGCCTTCGTCGATTGTGTTGGGATTTTTTAAAACAGCCTTCTCTTCCTGGCGGATTTTGTTCTCGGTTTCATATCTGCGAACAACAATAATCAATTATTTAAATCAGTCGTTTAATTACAAATTCTGGTTTGCGGTCGTCCTCGTCGGCAATCCAATTAGTGTTATCGATTCAGAGCTTTATGTTTATTGAAATTGCTCAATTCACAATTTCTATAGAAGACATTGGAGTTGGTATATCCGGGCAATGTTGTATTATAAATTGAATAGAGCTGCATTCCGAACATCAATGTCCCTCAAACAAGAATCTTCACGTCACGTATCTGATTAGTAGTAAAGCCCGCCTAATGTCAGTTAAGTTTCCCTAACGGTTTGAACTCTGACACTTGATGATGAAGAATGCCGAGTAGTTTTATTTTGGCAAGGTTATCAATGTTTTGTGTCCATAATTGATCCCCTTTGATGATTTACTCTATCAAGGCTTTTGAACCCTTTGAAAATATTGTTAGCGTTTTATCAAATTAATCCATCATGAAAATTGATTATTGTTGATTTCCAACATGTTTTTGGTAAGCATGTATTCGCTTAGTAGCCGCTTAAGGTCATCGGGCGTGATGACCTCTTATCAGAAGCAGTTAACTCTGTCTTCGATGTCACATTTTCAGATTGGTGTAACATGTATCTTTATGAGCCCGCGAACTTAATGAGAGACGTTGTAAAATAAATGCAGAACGCGAGTCCTTTTAGGCATTTCGACAAGATTGCCCAAACAGCGATAAATCTGAACGACTGAAGGAGGATATGCAAATGGTCTCAATGAGAAGGCAAGGACGGCACTTTGTTTAGGCGAAGTGAAATCGATAAATCGTAGACGAGACCGCGTCAAGTAGGTTAATCATATTCACATAAAACTTTGATAATTTTGATTTATAATGTCGCGACTCGATTTAATCCCATTCTTAAATATTCAAAAGTCGAAGGATACTTACAAATAATCGTATTTATTATCTTCGTAGTTGTGCTTTTGCTGAATGATCTTAATGCCGTTGTTCTTGTAGTAGCCTTCCTTGAAGAAGGGGTTATCCTCAGATGGGGGTTTTAGCACATGTCGGTACTGGTCCCTGGTCTCTGCACCTTTGTAAGGGTCGTCCATGTGAGAGTAGGGTCCATAGCCACCGTCGTATGGGTTGTCGATGTGGATGTATGGGTTTGGCACGTGGATATACTTTCCTTCGTCTGTTGGGATGTATCTGGAAATAAACCTTTATTTAAATTTTGGCTGTCATATTCCATAGTTGTCAGTATATGTCAGTGTATAACATTCCATACAAAATTTCCTTAGCCTTTCAAAGTAAGTTGCTGACTATTGCCAAGCAAACGATTGCATGTGATAGCATGTAGTTTCACAAAACCAAATTAGTTGCTATATAGGTTTGACACTTTCTGACTGAAAACTGTAATTTTCATAGTATAGAAAACTTTAACATAAGCATTTGCGACCGCGGTCTTTCTACTATAATTCGAAACACTTCATTTAAGATAAAATGCCGCTCAGTATACATATGAATCATTTTCCAGATATTGAAAAAAAGCAGGACTTTAAAAACAAACACAGAAATATTAGGTCACTCAAATATTAAGAAGCTTCTCATTTTGTATTATAAGTAACTCAAATGAATGTTTGTAAGTTAATGTTCTGTTGATTTCTCGTCACTCGCAGTCAGTCGCTCACTTAGTAATTCAGTAACCTAAATTAATTATTTGTGTCACTTCAAACTTTTATTTACAGTCACTCCTTTTATGTTATTTGTTAAAATCTGTGTTCCCATTTACTTACTTTCCATTGTTGCCAGAATCATATTTCTTGGGGTTCCACCTGCCCTCCTCATTGGGAGATGCGGGCGCTGCTATGGCTGCCACTGTACAGGTCGCAACCATCAGCTGCAAAGAAAAACTCGTGTCATTTGCGTCCATCTATTTCTCAGTTTCGATGGGATTTAGCACCCAGGAATGGTGCATTCAATATCCAATGACCTGTCTGATTCGGGACATCTTAGTCACCTACATGCTCTTCGTCAATAATCGCGATTTTTTCAGAGTCGACTCGCTTCATATGACACTGGTTTTTTCCCTTTACATCTGCTTCCAAAATATTTTTGCTGAATATTCATGAGAGTATAGTTTTACATAACAACAAGATATTGAAACTTTCATCAGGAGACTATCATTAAATGCGGTAGGTAGGTATGATTGTAAAGTGAAATATAGTCTAAATCATTTAGTTACTGTAATATCTAGTTTCTCCCTATCTCTGTAACGTTATTTTAATGTTGTAATTTACTTTGTCCAAAAAAAATATATGATTTATGTTGGTGATTAAATTATTAACCCACCACCAAAGACTGCATCTTGCTGAAGCACAAAATCGAACACTCAAGCAAACTTTTCTAACAAAAATTCACTGAAGATTCACAGTAACAGATTCGATGCACTCTGAGGAATCGATGCAAATGTTTCGAATGTACTCCGTGTGTGCGTACACCAGGGGTTCAGATCGTTGTGATGATTTCGAAATCAGACGCAGCTTTTATACTGAACGTCACCGCATCTTCAGTAGCCGCAGAGATAAGTGACGCATACGCACTGTATCGTACGCCAACATTTCAATTGAACCGCTATTGGGATTTCCTACTAGGTGGTAGAGGCCAAATGGGAAAATTTGCTGATAGTACATAGACATCAGTTACGCACGCAGTTGTTTTTTAGTCTATATATTACATTGATGGGTTAAATACATATTTTTGGTGATACGTAATGAACCGACCTAATTAGATTTTTTTATCTAGCCTATATGCAGTTGTTTTTAAGTCTATAAATTATATTGCTGGGTTAAATATTTTTGGAGATACGTAATGAACCTACCTCATTATTATTTTTTATCTAGCCTGAGTGTATTGTGTCCCAAGCAAAAATATCTTTACCCAGGGGCGTGGACAGGACTACGAATTTTGACCTATCAGATAGCAGTGATGTGCATTAAGAATTATGACAGCAATCAATTCACAATCGGATATCGGTGATTTCATGTGAAACCGTTGGCTCTGAAAAAGGACGTCAATTGCATGATTCATCGACGATTCGAAGGATTTATTGGATGGTTCTTCTTTATAGAAATGAGCAGAAATTTATCTGGATTAATGACCATCATCCAGCTAGATTCCATTATAAGTAGGTAAGATCTTTTATCGGTTATTTATCGTGGCTCGTCTTAATTTATATTTGCTGTGGATCATTTATGATTCATGATGAAACATGAAACTTTCAGAATTATTCTCTAATCTAAGTGATATTTTGTTTTGAACTTGTTAACCAGTTTCTACAATCACAAAAGTAAACAAAACATCAGCGTAGACACGAGTAAAATTGTCGCATATTTTTAAGTTTTAATAGTATTCAAATGGGTTTTGTGTCCGGTCCCGTAAGACGGCGCCACATATTTCGATGTTTACTTAAGAAATGTAGGTATATGTAGATTTAAATTCTTTCAAGTATACGCACGTGTATCGAATGTGTTCTTGGAAAAAAATAAACTGCTTTTGTTTTGTTATACTCGTCAATATTTTATTTTTATGTTGTCTGCGCGTGATAAGCGTGGGTCACACATTGGCATATTTTATCATTATCAATTCCAGTGAACTGTATGACTATCAGCCTCTTTTAACTCATATTATACAGTAAATACCTTAAAATTGTGTACAGGGAAATTCCTAAATATAGTCAGGATTCGCCGAAAATATCTGTGACAAAGATATTTCTCACTGATCGGTATAATTTTATATTGGATACCTACATTCTTTTTATCTTTGTGTTTTGAGTTTCATAAAATAACTCGTTGACGCGGTAACTGTGGTTTCCCATATCTATCTACATTAACATTTTTGTGTCAATATCACGTGTGTTTACTGACAATTAATACAAAAGTTCATGGACTCTCTCTTTTACACTTGGACTGATAGATTTGTGATGACTGATGATAGTTTTGTGATGATATTGTAAAAAGGGACATTTCAAAAATCTTCAATGTAATCTCCTAAAATTTTACAAAAGAAAACGAAACATTCGGCAACTATTGTTGTCTTTCCGAATTAGACGAAAGAACTTGTAAAAGCTTTATATCTTCTTTATATAGCACTTAGAAATATTTTTAATAATAAACATGCAAACTTATTCGGGACCCACCTCGCGCAATCATCTCTTACATTAAAAGGACATCAAAGAAAATATAAAAGTATCAGTTACAATAACTGTTAAAAGGGATACGAGGGACCAACAGCGCCAGCCACGGTGATATAACATCATTCACAGGCTCCACTGGCGTCACCCGGCACCTTTACAATTCGGCTAAAAATATTCCAACATTGTCATCCCATTTGGTTCTGCTTTCAAAAATTCATATCTTATCAAAGAAACTCAGCGGATTGTTTTGGTCATAAGAACGTTACTTTGTTTCTATTTTTTTTTGCAAATAAAGGTGAGCGCCTCACTTTGTTGGTGCATTCAACTATCCGACACTTTGATGCCAAATATTTTCTGACATACCATAACATGAATCACGGAATCACCGATATAATATTGTCAGATACACGCCATGCGATAGTGACTGTCGAAGTTCAAGGGGAACAGACGTAGCATGCATTCTTCAAATATCAAATTCGCATTCTTACGGTGCTCCTATCTTATACTTCTGTAATACTATGTAAGCAACAAATCGTCCCCGTGTTTTTAACAACATCACAATACAGACGCATACAGACGCATACATAGCGGCCCCACATAGGATATCCTGTGTCGTGGATACAGAGACGATACAAACATATACACATCCAAGACCAAGGATTTTTCTTCCGCCCCAGCTGCGATTCGAACCCGGGACGTCTTGGTTGGAAAGCAACACCAACAACCGACCTTCTCGACTGCGACACCACAGAGCATGTCAAAAAAGAAGAAAACAAAAAAAAACACCAGTCTCTCTTTAAACAGAATCTTCCGCATTGCTACTCTATGTATTAAAAACTAATCAATCAGAGTCAGACTTACAACTTACTTACTAATGGTGTTACATTGCAATCTTATTCGACTTCTTTAAAGTATTGAATTATTTCCGCATGACAATATCAAAAAGTTTGGGTAGAAACCCTTATTTATGGTCAATACTTTACCTACAATGCTTCGAAATCGAACAATGCCATGTTCCTACAACGGTAAGATGGGCAAACAACACCAATAAATGTGATTGTAGAGGTTTCCTCTTCCTCATTCAAAAAGGGTATTTTTAGTGGAAGTAAAATAAAAACACACCCACTCTCATACAATGGGATTCAAGAAACACATTGGATTCCAATAAGAAATGTCAGTTAACAAGTCCGCAAATAACGAAATATCGTCACCATAAAGTTGATTACAGTCGCATTTTTCGACTTCGCTAAATCTTCGCGATGCCATTATTTATCGACGTTCAAATATAAATGCGAATACATAATTGTGTATGTAGGTACCTATCTTTATATTTCTGAGGAAATTCGCCAAGACTGCGCTTAGGAACTGCATCATACATACGAGTATGTTTCTATCCGTTTGTCAATCGATCGAATATACAAGGTGTAACAGAAAGGGTGTACAAGCCGAAAAAGGGTTGTTAGGGACATCATTCTGAACAACTTTCCCTATGGGACCGACTTGATCAGAGCAACTTTATTTTTCACTCCACCATACAGATCAGCTGAGCGCTATAGGCCCGAAATCTACTGAGTTAATAAAAATAAAGTTGCTCTGATCAAGTCGGCCCCATAGTGAAAGTTGTTCAGAGTGATGTCCCTAACAACCCTCTTTCGGCTTGTATACCCCTTTCTGTTACACCCTGTACAATACGGACCTTTTTCAAATAGTACCTATACCAATAAAATAAAAATAAATAAAAAATAAGCCTTATGCACCTTATATAACAGATAAATCATATAACAGTTGCATAGCGCTTGTCTTAAAACAGGCCACTCGTGTTAATAAGTAAGAAGCTTTAGAAACGTGTTAAGTATCCTCTGTTTCTTATTGTACCTTATTATGGTGATTCTCTACCTATCATACCAAATTCTTCTGAGAAAGGATAATAAAAGTCCTGTTGGTCCCATACCAACAGCTTGTGTGGCGAATTTAATTCTTAAAAGACCTGTAAAGAGACCGTAAATGTATGTATCTCGATAGTTTAATTAACTCATGTTTAACAGGATATTTTAATGGTTATAAGAGTTATGCACTTAGTTCAAGATACCAGCTTGATATTTGATCTCAATGTGGTGTACTGCGTTCCGGTATCATGAAAATAAATGTAACAGCGTACTGTTACTGAAGAAAACGTTACATGGAAACAGTTGATATTAATTAAACTTAGTAAATAAAAATATCTTGTAAGACTTTTATCTGTTTATGCAGAAAGAAGGCTTTATTAAATCTAGTACAGAATTTATTGTAAGACGGTGTCCTCAAAACACGATTATTTCTAGCCTTATTTGGACAGCAGTGGAGGGCTATCGAATAACATAATAAAATGTAAAAGCTTTCACACTGTACACAACATTGATGTTTCCAAAAAGAAAGCAACTAATAAATTACGAAACTATCGACTATTGATACTTGTATTGCTAATAAATGTTTTATGATGTTTTGTTGAACCCAAATATAATGTGATGAATAACTGATTGATAAATAACTGTACTGAACATAATAATTTTAAATTATACCTACATAAAAATGACAATGTCAAGAATGTATTACTTTGCTGGTCTATGTATTTTTTTTCTGTAAGCACATACTTTTGTTTATATACAATTAACTTACTACTAAAACAATTAAATTAAATAAAAAATATCCTTAAGGTCACCGCCGCCGTCGAGTGGCAGGGTGCCCAACATGCTGGCACCATTACCTCGCTGTATCGCTAGGCTAATTCGCTGAGCGAGGTAGGTGCCAGCTCTAGAATCACCTGACGCTTCGACGAGTCTCTTTGCAACCTCCTTAAAGACTCGCCGAGCGTCGGTCCCCCACGGCCCACGGTTTCAAACCCTCTGCAGAGTCCGCCGCGGCACCGGCCCTGGAAGAAGTCGCTGGTAAAGGGGATGGCGCTAGTGTGGTGTCAACACACGTTGCATCCCATACCAACGACTTCCCATGCTGCCACGGAATGAGTGTCATTCCGTCGGGCCTCTTACCGTCGTCGTCGTCGCGGGCTATGCCTGGCGGTTCTAATGCAGACGGTACGCCCGCGCTAGAAAGGGCCTGACGGATGATATCATTCAGGGCAGCATGTCTGGGAAAACGGCCGGCACTGTAGCTACAGGACAGGCCGTGGTGTCCTTGTTGGCACACCCTGGCGCCGCACCGGCAGCGATGTACCTCGTTGGTTTTTACCCCCAGTCGCAGGCAGACAGCGAGCGTGAGAGTGGTCCTGTCCAGAAGCGTGCCAAACTGTCTGGACGGGATGGCGTGCAGCCAGTGCCCTGACTCTCGCTCCCTGGTTGCGAGCAAACGAGCACGCTCTGCCGAGTCACAAGCTCCAGCAACAAGACTCTCATGCCTTTGGAGGCAGAGCGGCTCGTCCCACAACCTTTGGGATTTTAAATTTAGGGGGAATTTTTTACTCGGACAGGCTTGCGTCCAAGCATTCCTGGCATCGGCCAGGCCCGTGACCTCAACATCACCAAGTGATGGGTTTATTATTTTACCGAAGAGGTCACGTGTACCATGGGCCGAGGACAGAAATGCTGGGAGCGCGACATCAGAAATTTTCCGGATCCCCAAGCCACCATGCCAATTCTCCTACAAATAGGTGCTAGTTTGTTTTTGATGATGTTTTTTTTTACACATTTATCGTTAGCAGTACTTCTGTGAAGTTTCAAATAAAATAGTCAACAACATTGGAATGTAACATTTATATTTATCGTATTTCACGTCTACAACGATGGATTTCAAAATCGTTGTTGTTATCGTAATCGGCGACCCGATAAACCATACAAATGATACCCATATTGATTTTTATATCTACTTTTTCAGTCTGGGTTACATTTTGAAAAAACCTACAAATAGGTACTTGTTTGTTGTTTGATTATACATTAATTTATCGTTAGCTTCTGTGAAGTTTCGTATAAAATAGTCTAAATAATTTTGTGTCTCCATACAAACTTTCGAGTCCTGTTTCCCTTCAGGGGATGAATTTTGAAAAATTCTAACTTAATGCACCTCCCGACCTTATGAGGAATCTACTTGCTTTTTATTTAAGATATGCGTTAAAAATGAAAAAAAAATGTACACACAACTTCATCCCTTTGGGGTTAAATTTTCAAACACGCTGATATCAATTTTTAATCTTCAGCTTGAATACAAAATTACTTAAATATGAATAAAAAAAAAGATACGCGTGTAGCACCGTACACGTGTTAGAAGTAAAACTTCTGTAGCTAGATCATTAAGTGGTACCTATACTATACACCTATACCTACCTATACTAAAAAAAAAAAAATTTCCAATTTTGAGATCCAATCTCTGCTTCAAGTTACTTTTAAGTTTCAGACGTCCGATTATTTGAAATTATTTTATACTTGTACTTACTTTTAATACGTCATGTCATTTATTTCCCACCATTCCTTATCTACAATTTGTCGCGCTCGTGGTGATATACTCATTCAATAGTGTCACTACTATTTGCATCTCGCTCAGATTATATACCATCTGACGTCACGTCTTTAAGCCGTCTCGCTCAAATGTATGCATTGCTTTGCTTGTTTTAGAAATCCATATCGACCCGTGTGACATTGATGAAACTCTTTTCTTACAAACTGTATGGATCGCATCGCACAGCTGTCAAACATAAGTTCCGGTTCCAACAAAGAGGTTGAACGAAGTAGTTTTTGGTCACGTCACTGGTTTTGTTTATCCCAGCCAGCGGCGGCGCCGCCGCCGCCGCCTGACATGACTCAAACTACTTCGTTCAACCTCTTTGTTGGAACCGGAACTTATGTTTGACAGCTGTGCGATGCGATCCATACAGTTTGTAAGAAAAGAGTTTCATCAATGTCACACGGGTCGATATGGATTTCTAAAACAAGCAAAGCAATGCATACATTTGAGCGAGACGGCTTAAAGACGTGACGTCAGATGGTATATAATCTGAGCGAGATGCAAATAGTAGTGACGTAGTGACACTATTGAATGAGTTAAGTATATCACCACGAGCGCGACAAATTGTAGATAAGGAATGGTGGGAAATAAATGACATGACGTATTAAAAGTAAGTACAAGTATAAAATAATTTCAAATAATCGGACGTCTGAAACTTAAAAGTAACTTGAAGCAGAGGTTGGATCTCAAAATTGGAAATTTAAATCTCTTTTAGTATAGGTAGGTATAGGTGTATAGTATAGGTACCACTTAATGATCTAGCTACAGAAGTTTTACTTCTAACACGTGTACGGTGCTACACGCGTTTTTTATTTTTATATCACTTACTTTTAAAACAATAGTTACATTACTAATATGATAGACGCGCGAAAGCATTTATTTTAATGTAGGCACCTCTAGACCTCATTAGGAACCTACATGTATTTTTATTCGATCCAGAAGTTGTGGCCCTGCGTTGAAAATGAAAGAATTTGTGCACACAACTTCATCCCCATTTTCACCCTTTTGGGGGTTGAATTTCCAAAAACATATGTCCAATAATTTATCAATCGTCAGCCTAAATACAAAATTTGAAGATCCTAACTTCAAAACTGACGGACTCATACAAATTTTCACCCTCTATTTTACCCCCATGGGGTGGCATTTCCAAAATCCCTACTTAGTGGATGCCTACACTATGCAAGATATCTATGTACAAAATTTCAAGTCTCTAGCTCCAGCAGTTTGGGCCCTGCGTTGATCGTAGTCAGTTAGTTTACGATTTTATATATACAGATGCTTCGATTCAACTTCAGACTTGTTCTTAGATTTATTTGATTACCTTGCCCTTGGACACAACCAAATTCTTTATAGCGCCAATTCTCAGGCTCTTGTGGCAAAACCAACCTGTCGTCAAATTGACTTGAATTTTTCTTACTGATTTCGTGCATATTTGGGATGAATTGTCACACACACAGCAATTTGGTGGATTTGTGCATAGTGTTTTCACTTATTGAAATTTAAAAAGCTTTTATTTTTAATTTGTTGTTTTTTACCAACATATGTTATCTTGCAATTTAAATTGGAATGTTTCGCTAAAATTAGCAATTCATTAAATTACGAAAATATTTAAACGTACATATATACCTACCTAATATTTGCATACATAAGTAGGTAATCTAAAGTGGTCGATCTAAATCTGTCGCAATATGTAATTCGTTTGCTGTTTTGCAAAATTCTTTGACACATCTTTAAAAAACATATATATTTATTGTGATGATAACAACAACATGTTTGACCCTGATATGATGAAAAAGTTATAAAATTCTTACAATAATACAATATTAATACTAAATAGGTGTAGTGTATATTTAGTATTAATATTGTAGGTAGTGCGCAATAAAAATACACATCAATCGAGGAAAAAATATTCAGACATTTCAAACTTTGCAGGTATGTCAATTGAATACGAAATTAATAATCTCCTTCTCAAGGAAAGATTTCAACGAAGCATTTAGGTATGTCGATTAAGCCATAACGCATCCAATTTTAAAAATTTACTTTAGCATTTGCACTAAAACAATACACATATTTGGCTCTCCACAAAACGCCTTCGAATTATCATTTTAGAGCTAAAAGTTTCAGTTTTATTTTTCCAAGGGTCCATTTAGCAGTCGTAAAGCCTCAAAATGTAACAAGTTTCCTTGCCCACTGCAACTAAGTAATAAAATCCCCGTTACGATAAGATTATTCATAAAATCACCTCACAAAGTCCAGTCTCTCAAAAGTCTGTGGCTTTTTATTTTGAAGCCCTTTACGATAAATTATCCCGTATCCCTTTGTGCGTAATATTATGCGTTAGTATTATGATCTGACTCATGCATGAAGTCATCAAAATAAGTGTATTCATGTCATCAGTTTGTGTATCATTTTATCAGTAGGTAGCATTTAAGTTTCTCATAACTAAATCTCAAGCTGCTACTTAACCCAAGTAAAGTGCAACTTAAGTGTCACACCACTGGTACTGCTAATCATCCAAGATATTGAAATCTCGGTTATACCTTATACCCAATAATATTTATAACGAAATTACTCGGTACTGTATTGTATGCATTGATATTTTCTCTCACCTTAGATCTTCTTGTCTTGTCACGTTTGAATCTTGTCTCACCTTTGTGCCTCTGCCACTCCGTACGTACTACAAAAGGCGTGCGCTATGCGTGAAGAATCTTTTGTCGCAATTTTAGTTCCAGGAAGTTCTCACATCCTGATACCATTAACCATGACATTTTCCTTCACAAGTGTATCAGTGGAAGACATACCAACTAGATATTACAAGTACTTAGATACTGATTCGTGATATATCATTCTATGTTTGTTAGACATACCTACAACGAGGAACTGCCCAGTTCCACTACATCTTTTAGATGAAGTCGTTACTTAACTACATGAAGACACTATCCTCTTACCTAAATATATTCATATTTTCAATAAATTATTTTAGTAGTGTTTTGAAAACCTGAAAATATTTGTGTTAACACTACCCAAAGTAACCTTGTAGGTGCAGGATAGGTACTAGTATTTACTGCGGACGTGATAAAATATTTCACTCATAATTTTAAGAGGAGGATTGAAAAATTATAAACCAAGGTGAACGAAGATTGCGGAAGTGAGAAGCGAATATTACTCGGGAGTAGGAACAAGTGGGATGGCAATTGTGCGCTCGCACCTAATCTGAATCAACGTAAGCACCAAAACGGTATATGTAATAATCTAGGGTTTTCATGTTGGAAACGTGTTTGGATAAAAATTTCTCGATAGAAAAAAAAACAAATTCAACCCTTTTTTCCAATATTTTTTCCTATTATACCGCAGAAGTAGTAAGATAAGGTTTAACCGACATTTCAATATTTTGGAAGATTAGCAGTACCAGTGAGTGGTGTGGCAGCTTGAGATTTAGTTCATAATTCATATTTTTTTTATTGCACACAAACAGTTACATAGGACAATAAAAAACATAGAAAACGTGTACAGAGGCGAGCTTATCTCTTATAAAAGATCTCTTCCAGCAAACCAAATAGGGATGAGACAGGTGGATTGCTGAGTATGAGTAGACCCATGTGTACAATACATAGTTATGAGAAACTTAAATGCTACCTACTGATAAAATGATACAAAAACTGATGACATGAATACACTTAATTTTGATTCATTGATTTGCCGAGTATTTCCTGAAATACACAGAAAAAAACACTCCTAAATTATATAAGTAGCGGCTTAATTTGTCAAACGTTGGATTCTATGACTACAATACAATGCCTATGCATCGGAATAACGGTTGTGTAATTTAATTACTGTTAGAAACGATATTTCAAATGTCATTTATACGCAGAATAGGTCGTTCATCTCGCCGCATTCCAAAGGAGTTTCGCATTACGGGTTTGAACAATAAAACAACATACAAAACGACCTTTAAAAGTATAGCAAAATATGATAGTGAAGAATGTTAATTAGTTGATGAAGGGCGAAAACTACTAATAACTAGGAAATATACATAAATAAATTGTTTAGAATGAAAATATATTGTTATTATGTATCTCGGTACCTAATACAATTAATAAAATACATAAATAAGTAGTTGAATTATGTATAGATGATTCAATAGATAAGCAATTCATTTGTTTGGTATTCGTAATCGTAGCTTATTATGAGATAGCACATGGATACCACTTACCTAAATCATAATTATAAGTATAACAAAATAAAGAAATATCTTCTTTATTTTTCCTGTTGTCAACGATCAAAACGGAGTTTGCTTCATAAAATAAAGGAAAAATTATATTTTTCCAGTGCTCTTTAACCCACCTTCTTTGAACCTTTGCGGGGTGACATGACAAAGGGTGCAGTTTTGTGGAAGATGAGCAAAGAATCAATTAGACGTGCTATCAGAAGTGTATGGGCCTACTGAGGTATATTTTTTGCGTTTTCTTAAGAGTCTGGCCAATTGCACCAACAACCCCTATCTTTAGGGACACTATATTTCCTTTCTGGGGCCACCTACCGATTGTTTCGCTTTGACTTAAGTTGGTCATCTAGGCTTCAAGGGGACCCCCTAAATTTAAGAGGCCGGCCTCCGAAACAGTTGCTAGACAGCTAAGAAAAAGAGTTAAGTGACCCCTAACTGTTGGTGAAATCGGGCAGAGTCTTCATAAGTATATCTATATAAGTAGATCTTATTTACGTTCCTCGTAGAGTAACCGAAAAATATTTTTAACATATTTATTAAAGGATTTTCCGATTCATATCTTTTGTTGCAACCATTATATTTCTTGTGCAAAGTACTTGGTTCATTCATTCCCAAAAATACGGTCAGTTAATTAAATGTCACCCTGTAAGGGTCTGCTTCGTACAAAAGTTTAAATCATTTAGATGTCTTGATAACCGTATATTATAATAGTGTAGCATCATTTTATTGGAAATAAAGAAATTCATTCATTCATTCATTCATCATTGTATTGTTGTTTAAAAAATATATAATTAGGTACGTTTTTCGATTTCATATGGTATTTCTAGCATTTTATACGCTCTACAATAATTGTCACCGAATCACAACAAAAGCTTGCGGAATCGCGGATCCTCAATATTTTATGCGCGTGCGGCCGGCGGCGGCGGCGGCGCCTGCGTGTGACGTCAGCAAGCGCGTTGTCGCCGAACGAAAATAAAACCGTGTTCACATCCAAGTTACGTCGCAGCTACAAAACTCTTCCCGGAAGAAGCTACGTCAGACGGTACTGTACCTATATTTGAAAATAATAAAAACCGGCCGTGGGTTCCGTACCTATAAAAAAAATAAGCTGCCAAGTACGAGTTGGACTCGCATTGATTGATAAAGTTACCCTGAAATTCAGTTTTTCATACAAACTTTGCACGCTATATTTAGGGGGTTAGGGGGTTAAAGTTGTAGATTTCGGAGTTTTTATGGTGCAAACATGTACTTGCATTCCTAATTTCAGATTTGTAGAACTTCGGGAAGTACCCTAGAGGTTTTGATGACATGCGAATCGGTCATATTATTGAGCAAAACTTTTTCAAAATTAGTCTTAAAAATATTATAAAAATACATTTAAAATCCTCGCACCATGCGCTTTCATTTGATATGTCACACGGCATATTTTGATTTGATTTGATTTTATTTTTCTTATTTGGTCCCTCAAAATTGGCCCCCATATTAAATATTTAAATATTTACATTGCACTTCTGTCTTTGGGTCACAGATATTGATAAGTGTACCAATTTTCAACTTCATCGATCCAATATGTTCTGAGTAAATTGCCTGTGACGGACGGACGAACAGACGCACGAGTGATCCTATAAGGGTTTGAGATACAAAACCCTAAAAACGAAAAAAAAAAACACGTTTGTTGTATGGGAGCCCCCAGTTAATATTTATTTTATTTCAATTTAATTATTTATTTATTTTTGTATTATTATTTTTTCTAGGTTTGCGTCATACAAACTGCTTCGCTCCCACTACACCGCAACCCCTGCCGACACATTTCACAGCTCCGCTACATATCCTCGTACGACACATTTTCCTCGCACAGCTTTGGTGGAAACCCCTACACATTTTCACAGCACAGCTAGACATCCTCGCATGACACATTTCCCTCGCACGATTGTTTTATGGGAGCCCCTCTATTTTTTCTTCCTTATTTTTTAGGTACTAAATCGGATTTTTAGAATCAATCATTGTATCATTATTAGCGTCATCTCATCATACATTACATTGCTCCATCCCAAACCCCACAACTTCCGAACGGGCGGTAGTATACAAAAATATTAATATTATATTGACGTTGACTAAGTAATATGTATGATTTTATTGTCAATAAAAATTTTGAACTGAACTGAACAAACATTCGGACTTAGTTATTAAATAATTACAACACGGTGTGTAAACCAGGCTTAATAGCGCGCATACCACGCGACGCGCACATCTTACCAGGCGGCAATGGGCATTGAGAGCGGCGCCAGAGATTTGCGCAGTAAAACAGTAAAAACATTTTCACGCTTTATACCTAATTATCGAATCTGCGGAGATGGGCCCAGAAAGTTTTGGAATACCCTATTTACTGTGTAGAGGTTCGGTTTCAATTTACGAAATTCAATTATACTAAATCAGTTTTAGTGAAGTTTTTGATGGGCAAGCCACGTTAAGAATGGTGCGGTTCAAAATGTTTTGAATCTGGCTGAACTAAAAGTATAGAAATATATTTTGCGATTTTTGTGGTAGGAGTTTAGCTATTACCAGAAGTGAAAGGCAAACGTGATTATTCCCCAAAACGTTATCATCTAATGAGACACTTTCTAAGCTGTTATCTCTTATGGCTAGTTCACACGGTGCGAGCTAGCGTGCGAGCCAGCCTGCCGAGTAGCTGCACTGCAGTAACTCGCACTGTTTGGACATAACATACCAGTAACTCGCACGTGCGAGTTGGTCAGTAGCTCGGATGCGAGTTACTTCAACATTTTTTGTTTTCACTCGCTGCTCGCCCGGCAGCAACTCGCACATGACAGCGGCTCGGCCGTCGCTCGCATCGTTTGGACGCGTTCGGCAGTAGCTCGCCAGTGCCAGCCGGACAGGACTCGACATCGCGACTCGCCTCGGACTGGGCAGTAGCTGGTGTCGTGTAGACAGCAAAGGCGAGCCGAGCTACTGGCGTGCGAATAGACAAACCGAGTAGCTGTCTACTGGCCAGGCAGCAGCTCGCACTGTGTAAACAGGCCTTTATGGCTAGTTCACACGGTGCGAGCTAGCGTGCGAGCCAGCCTGCCGAGTAGCTGCACTGCAGTAACTCGCACTGTTTGGACGTAACATACCAGTAACTCGCACGTGCGAGTTGGTCAGTAGCTCGGATGCGAGTTATGGCTAGTTCACACGGTGCGAGCTAGCGTGCGAGCCAGCCTGCCGAGTAGCTGCACTGCAGTAACTCGCACTGTTTGGACGTAACATACCAGTAACTCGCACGTGCGAGTTGGTCAGTAGCTCTGATGCGAGTTACTTCAACATTTTTTGTTTTCACTCTTTGCTCGCCCGGCAGCAACTCGCACATGACAGCGGCTCGGCCGTCGCTCGCATCGTTTGGACGCGTTCGGCAGTAGCTCGCCAGTGCCAGCAACAAGTTCACTCGACATCGCGACTCGCCTCGGACTGGGCAGTAGCTGGTGTCGTGTAGACAGCAAAGGCGAGCCGAGCTACTGGCGTGCGAATAGACAAACCGAGTAGCTGTCTACTGGCCAGGCAGCAGCTCGCACTGTGTAAACAGGCCTTTACTTCAACATTTTTTGTTTTCACTCGCTGCTCGCCCGGCAGCAACTCGCACATGACAGCGGCTCGGCCGTCGCTCGCATCGTGTGGACGCGTTCGGCAGTAGCTCGCCAGTGCCAGCCGGACAGTTCACTCGACATCGCGACTCGCCTCGGACTGGGCAGTAGCTGGTGTCGTGTAGACAGCAAAGGCGAGCCGAGCTACTGCGTGCGAATAGACAAACCGAGTAGCTGTCTACTGGCCAGGCAGCAGCTCGCACTGTGTAAACAGGCCTTTAAATTTTATAGATGGGGCAGAAGAAAAATAAAAGATAAATAATAATAGAAGAAGATTGAAGAGCTCCGTGGTCGAGTGGGTTTCACGCTTGCTTTTCACGCAGGAGATGCAGGCTTGAATCCCGGTGCTGACCATGTACTAATAAGATAATAATTTATCTTATGTACATATCGGACGTTCCGTGTTTCGAATGACACGTTAAGCAGTAGGTCCTAGCTACTAAATATAACTACTTGGTAGTGTGTAGTAGTCGTAAAAACCCCTCTATATCCCTGCCATAGTTTTAGCATGTATTCAATTATTATTTGCGACTCGCTTATGACAAGTAACCCACAATTCACATTCCACAATTTCCAGTGAATGTGTAACATTATTATTTAAAGTATTTTACGTTTTTTTGAACATCAAGTACTCGCAGTTACGGTCGATATTCATTTTCGAGGGTTGTGTCAAGAGAGATCGATTTTTTTGGGACTCGCCTGTACTTGATTGAGTATTGTAAGAGCCTCTGCCTCTCACATTCAGTAAGAAGTGTTGTGTTATAAAGGTTCAAATAAGGTTAGACGATGGAGAGTAATATCAGTATTGGTAATACATAAATACAAAGAGTACCTTTGCAACTTTATACAGCGCTTACATTTAATTGGTATTCTCTCATAAGGACGTAGACTGAACAAACTTATTATGGAGAACAAAAAACGTAACTTCGTAACGATAACGAAACAATAACGTCGGAGCGAGAGGATGTATGTATGTCACTGGACCCACGCTGGTGGTACTAAGTACTAATATCTTTTTTCAGAAACAATAAGGTACACCGTCCAAGTATTTTCTAATGCATATGTATGTTAGTATGTCACTAGGCGCGACGCAAATTGCAAACAATGAATTCTTTATCTTTCGAAATCAATTTTATGTATAACCCCTATGTTTCTAACATTTTGATAAATGTGAGTAACAGTTAAGATAACGGTGAATCATGAGTGAAAAGTTGTTATCCCAAATCTTTCTTTTATCACCTACCCAATTCAAAGTTAACTAGTAAACTTTTTCCATGGTCTCACATGCAGCTGATGCACAATTGTTTTCTTTATTATTGTTTATTTTTATTATGGCAACCCAAACGTTCAATTCAGGTTTGGTCGGCGACCGGACAAGGCCACGGAATAGCAATGACCTCAACTAACATGGACATACAAATGAAGAATGAAATGTTGGAGATGGCAACTCAACTCGATAAGTTTGACGTACTTCTTTCTTCATACTATGACTAATAAGGAAACTGGCCAAATACGAGTCGGACTTGCGCACGAAGGGTTCCGTACCATTATCTAGAATAAATAACCGGCCAAGTGCGAGTAGAACTCGCGCACGAAGGGTTCCGTACCATTACCATCTATAAAAAAACCGCAAAAAAAAAACTATCTTGTATGGGAGCCCCCTCTAAATCTTTTTTTTTAATAAATAATTATCTCAATATATTGCGAACATTTTAAGCATCTGCTTGCTACCATTATCAATATTAAGCAAAAATGAGCAAATTTCTTTTGTTTTTTAGTTTTTTTTTTGTTATAGCGGCAACAAAAATACATCATTTGTGAAAATTTCAACTGTCTAGCTACCACGGTTCATGAGATACAGCCTGGCATATAGGCAGGCAGGCAGGCAGGCAGGCAGGCAGGCAGGCAGGCAGGCAGGCAGGCAGGCAGGCAGGCAGGCAGGCAGGCAGACCATATCCAAAACCGGCAAAGTTTATTCGTAATCCAGGGCTCTACATAACAATGAGCCAATTTGAACGAACACAACCAAACGCACGACAGCAACGTTTTTAGTTTTTCTTTTTATACTAAATACAATATATTAGGTACTGATACATTTATTGACCCCCACATTGTTTGGCGTGGGGGTGCAATTTATATCAATAAAGTATACTTTTTTGAAAATAAACATTTTTACGATGACAGAACAGGATACGATTAAATTGATCTTTTGATGCCTAAGGTGATTTGATCTCATTTGAAAACATCCTGTGTCTTAAAAACATCCTGTCCTTATGTTGGTTTAGGGAATATTGAAAAAAATAGAGATATTTAATAGCTCATTAACGCAATAAAGGTGTTATCTGATTTTTATTTCGATTATAGTGAGGAAGTAATAAGAAATTAAGAACTCAAATGCAATTTATTAACGATTTACTTAATGAAAACAATTAAACATAAAGTAGAACAAACCAGTTTTATGCATTCTATGGTAACAACATTTTCGTAAATCTAAAGTTTCGTTCATTGCGTTCGAAAATTAAACCTTTCCGCATATTTATTAATTTCATGTTCCAAGTTCAAAAGAAAGGTATTCGAATCGTCTTCCTACAGCGCTTATGAATTGTCGAGGCTGAATGATTTATTACATTAGTTCAACTTACGAGCCCGTCTAGTATTTCATAATAACCTCACCCGTGCCCAGAGACTTAGTAAAACTGCCTTTCGGCGCTTTCTCCATAGCTCCACTGAGTGCGACTTTTATGTTAGCGAACTTTTCCACGCGAAAGGATTTATAAAATCTCATCTGACAATCTATTACTAAAAAATGTTGATGGTTTGTTCTGCGATTCGTGATGATGCGGAAGCCTCATGTGACAGATAAATCGTGATTTTTCGTTATTGAAACAGCCCTATTGCTCGCAGAAGCACTAAATAGTGCATGACTTTGACAGTGACTACCAAGACGTCAATTAATGTCTATTGCAAGGGGATGAGAACTTAATTTCCCCTAATTTTAATGTATTTTTTTTCCTTTTCGGCCAGGAGAATGACAATCTCTCGACTGAAAGGGGTCCTAAATGGTATAGCGTTTATGTTACTTACCTAAACATGACACTCAATGCTTCGGAATGACCAGCAGATCGGGTCGGAGCGGTAGTGGATGGACATCAAATACAAGAAACTCTGAAGCATGTGGCTTCAAGCGGGGCGAGGAAGCGGGGCGAGGAAGCGGGGCGAGGAAGCGGGGCGAGGCGGTTCGAAAGCAGAACGTTAACTCAAAATGTATGCGATTAGGCATTTGGTTTCGCTATCTATAATAGATGATGTCATAGCGTGAAGAAATGTCAAATCATTTTGAGTTATCGTTTCGTTTCGTTTTCGTAGCGTTAGTAACATTGTCTACGGGCTCAGGTTGCGCTAATAAGATAGTTTGGCCATTTGACCCTGATTTGACCGTATATTTGACAAACATTGAGTACTCTACCGACCGGCTGTGATAAGTCGAAGCCTTCGCGTTCCTATCTCTATGGCTCCACCATCGTCAACTTACTAATTGATTCAGATAAGCTATTAAGCTTCCTTGATTGATGCGTTTGCCCTGTTTACCGGCGCGTCTTAAGGGAAACGCACTGTTATGACGGGATTTATGGACGGGAGAATACCAGGAAATGCCAGGAATTTATCGGCTGATGAGGAAGAAAAAATCCCCAGTAGCCCAATCACGAAGAAAGATTCGATAGAAAACTATCGAAAAGTCAAATGTCAGTGATTCTTATTCTTTATGACATAAAATATAATTTTCTGCGTTTTCGAAAACGTTTTACGATCTCGAAAACGTTCGTGATCGAGACTCAGGGGCACGATTCTCGCGCCATCGATATACGGACGGATATCGAGACCTATAGTGACAGATTCCCATACGAAATCATTCGATATAGGTGTAGATATCCGTATATCGAAGGCGCGAGAATCGACCCGCAGGTGTTGGATATTTTTATGTTTGTGACGTCGCTGTTTCTGAATCCCACGACACATGATATCTTATTGTGGGGCCAGAAGCAAAACGGCCATAGGCAATGTATGAAATACTGTTTTTTTTTTCATAGAAAATCTGAACTGCACACGAAAAAATTACAGGGTTCGCCCTAAGAGGGTCAGGGTTCCTTTATCCTTCGTGTTAGTTTGACATGTATGAACTACAAAAATCATCAAACTACGAAAAACGACCAAAGATTCAATGATTTTAGTTGCTCTTTTTGATGAAAAAAATTACTAATCCAAATAGATTCGCAGAAATGCAACGGTACAGTACTCATTACACAAACATTGCCTGGCTTCGTTTTGTTGTTGTATAGAATACCTAGGTATCTATCTATACATTACCTAGGCAATGTGCGTAATAAAGATCATATGAGATATTATTTCACACATTGCCTAAAGAGGCCCGGTATTCTATACCATGCCTAGGAATTCTATAGAATGACTGGGTTTCATACTTTGCCGGTAACATTGATACCTAAATGTAAATGGAACGTAATGTTATGATAACGATCTGACTATAAGTGGAAAAGGAAGGGGGACATGTATCACATAATATTATAACTAATTGGTATTAAATGGTGTAGAGAAATAGCAAAGTAAATGACTTTGCCATAGAAACTATATTATAGGCTAGGTAGCTCTAATTTTTTATTAAAAGAGCTTTAGAGATTTCTTTAGAACTTTGAATAACATAAAAAAAGACACAAAAACATGGATGACGATGACGATGACATATTTTGCTTTCAATTAAATGAATAATTTTCCGATTCTATTGTCTTTAAGATCGTCGAATTTGTAGCGATTATAGGTAGCTAATTCTAAGCATAATAAATGAGGGCCTTCTGTAACTAATCATAATCAACCACTAATCTTCGATTGGCCGAGCACCAATTTATTATTGAAACCATCAAACCACTAGCGGTTCTCCAACCGTTCGGTATTAGTTTAACAGCATTTAATTAGAAAACCGTACAGCAGCGTCCGATTCCGATAACAAGCATATCGGTGAACAGGGTATTACTTCAGATTTACCCCCCAAAATGTATCAATATGGACTCGATTCTCAGAGTTCAGGTGAAGTTAAATTTATGCCTACAATCATTTAAGTCCCAGAATTGTTTGCAGTGGATAAATAACCTAGATTTTATTGATGTAAGGCTTCCACGCAGTCTGATAAGCACTATTGAACAGATAAATCACAAACTTTTTATTGTATTAAATATGACCAGATACCGCTCTAATTGCCATTCTATGAGAAATAATATGGCGTATCGCGACTAGCAAGTCGCGCAGATAGTCAATAATAGGTAGTAATTTACATTATTATTATCAAATATTAAAAAGCTTTTGTACGTTGTTGTATTAACCCTTGCGTAGTCGCAGTCAAAATATATGTTTGTTATCGTAATTTACCAACTACATATAGCAAGTTTACAGCCAAACCCGTTGAAACATAAGCAGCATAGGGCCCCAGGCCAGCGAAAACCGCAGTGGGTTGCGATCCCGCCCTGCGACTAACAGATAAGCGCACACTGGCTGACCGTAGCACGTCGAGTTGGCGGGAATAAATTCATGATTTATTTATTTTAGTGCACAAAACAGCGCCATGGCGCAACTTCGGCAACACGGATGAGGTTTCGCGACGTGCCGTTGTTAACAGTTTGATAACCTTCGGCTTTTACACAGTGTTTTTTCTATGGACTTTTCAGTCATTCCCAAAAATAAAGGACATTGTCACACAAAATATGTGAATCAGCTTTTTTTTAAAGCGACTCATAATTGCCTCCAATAAAATCATTATCTTAGAATTTAATAGACAGTTAGATACCTAGACTTGTCTTTACTGGTGCACAAAATAAAACAAATGCTTCCATAATAATACGAACAAAAGTAATCATGTACTCTGTGTGTGCATGTGTTTTATTTCTAGATTCTTTGGAATGTAGTTGTACCATTATCATAATTTCATACTCTAAAGTGCAGCAGTATCTTGTAATGTAGCTTTAATGAGGCGCCATACTAGGAAGAATATTGAATGTGAAGAGTTCTCGGTAATAATATTTACCAACTTTATTGCCTTATATACAACAGCCAACGATTTAAAATCAACAGCAAATTATTAAATACCCATAATGGTTGGAGATTCAATAAAGTGTACAAAGCTACTATTGTTGTCATCAGTTATTTTCGATTAAAATGGGGTAGAGGTCAGAAGTACAGTCGAACTATACAAGAAACATACAAACGCACACTAATATACGACAATACTTTATGCACAAAAAATAATTATTTATTTATTTATTTATTTATTTATTTATTTATTTATTTATTTATTTATTTATTTATTTATTTATTTATTTATTTATATATTAAAATAGAGGATACAGTCATGTACAACAAGCGAGCTTTTCTCAGAAGGGGCTAGGCAGAGACTTACACCTGTATGCTTAGTCAGTTCTTCAACACAATTTATCCTCGACCAATACAACTCAAAAGATTTTTGCTAAAAATTTCATTCAAATTGATTTATTTAAGGATGTCTTGACATAAAACCAAGTCAAAGACCTGTCAAGCAGTGATGTTGCGATAGCGATAGTCTATCGATAGTATCGTGATACTATCGTAAGTAGTCTTGAAAATCAATCATACTATCACTATTCCTATCGAAACCATCGACCGTTGAGGATACAATATCGATAGTATCGATTGATAAAGACAGGTAATACTATTGAAAAGGCCAATAGTATCGTTACTATCGATAGGTAGTATCAGTACAATCACCATTGATAGTATCGATACTATTGATATTATCGATAGTAAGAGTATCTATAGTATCGATATTATCAAATAGTTTTGCCCTATTGCTTGCTCCTAAAAGGTAATAAAGATAATAGTGTTGCCGATCTATAGTTTATCAATAGTTGAGGCAAAAGCAATAATATCTATCGAGAGGCTATCGATAGTATCGATACCATCCATAGTATTACAGCATGTCGATATTTTCGATAGGACAATCGCGCTATCGACCTGTTTTTCAAGGTCAACTATTATCGATAGCAAAACTATCGCTATCGCAACATCACTACTGTCAAGCAAAGGACATTTTGGGTGCAAAGACCTCCACTTGCTACGATCTTGACACACGTCTCTCACTTCCTCAATTTTCATTGTATGTCTCTTCATATAAGTTTGTCGGACTTGGGATCTACTTCTTATACTAATAGAGTAAACCCCTTCATTTTAAAAAGTTGTGCAGGGTGTATACCGTTTACGGCCGTATAGCACTGGTATACAGAAGTTTTTAATAAGTAATGAATAAGGTACGAATATAAGCATGACTAAAACGCAATAATCCATATCCATACCTGATATTTTAGTTCCATTTTCAATATTCGTATACGTATGCAGATTTGTCCACATGATTTTAGTAAAATACGGTTATTTGCTAGGAAAATACAATACCGTTGACTCATACCATATGGTATGATTACGAGCAATTTTCGCTTCACAACCTTTTAAAACTATTACCATAAATTAAATTATACTGAACGCAAACCAATTAGCGGCTGAAATAGCGAAAAGGTGATTAAAATGAAACTTTTTGCACTTTACGAATAAAAAACAAATTTCACTGCGACTTCCGATTTCTCTATTAGAAGTTAACACTGCCTTCGTTTTTCCACTTGAATTTTTCTAAGTTTCCGATGTACATCTTTGAAAGGCTTTGATCTGGGGGCGAGCGCCCCCAAGCCAAGTCGAGCAAAACATACGGGCGCAGCAGTAACATCCTTTACAGGAAGCCATTCAGAGCATATTTGACCTACCTGTTACGCCGTTGTGGATAAAGATAGAAACCTGAATTCCCGGCGGCTAAAAGGCACCATGTCATAAGACATATTCTCAAAATTTCAATAAATTTGAACCAGGAGAGTTGAAGGTACAGCAATTCAAAGTTCCTCAATTTTGACACTCACTGACTCACTGATTCACGATCATGAAAACTCTAAAGGTGACTTCTAGCGAACCCACAAGCTTAAAATTTTGAGCATGGTTAAAGTTTAGCCTGCAAAGCCAAGGAAAACTCAAACATTGCGCAATTTTAGCCCCAATTTCATATTATATTAATTATCAATAAGCTCAGTACACGACTACTTCGATTCATCGCTATTCCCCATTAGATGTCGCTAGGTGTGCATTTCCTGAATCGCGGTATGGTTTGGATTGAGGTATGATTTATATTTATATAATTCACCGCCCAGACTTGTCACAAATCGTAACATCAAAGCCACAGAGAAGAGCCCATAGAGATAGGGAGTGGGCTTTGAGAAAGTCGGTAGCTAACGCACAAGAAATAGTACCCGAAAAGAAAAAAAGGAAAGTTACTTACAAAAAGAAATGTGATCCCAACAAAACATGCATACGCATATACAAAAACGCCAGTCTCGCAGCCTGCGCAGTTTATTCTACCGTAAAAAGTTGTGAGATCTAATTTTAAACCAAGTCGGATAATTTAACCAGTATCTGTGTATGGTAGAATCTTTCCAACAACTTTATTATCGTATACTGTTAAGTAACTACCTAATTAGTTAACTAATAACATTTATAGTGATCGGATCAATATAAGACATCTTTATTTCTTCAATAATAATTAGAATAACTTGGCAATCGCGCTCAACTGATCACTCTATAGCACCCAGAGCACAAATGAATATTATTACTCAACACAACACATCTCTAAATAAAGATAAACTTAACTAATAAGAAAACAACGAATTATTTCGGAGCGAGAGCAATAGGTACATTACGTTGCACACACGGTCCTATAGTCGACAACTTTTCTACGTGCGATTGCCAAGTCATTCTAATTATTATTGAAGAAATAAAGATGTCTTATATTGATCCGATCACTATAAATGTTATTAGTTAACTAATTAGGTAGTTACTTAACAGTATACGATAATAAAGTTGTTGGAAAGATTCTACCATACACAGATACTGGTTAAATTATCCGACTTGGTTTAAAATTAGATCTCACAACTTTTTACGGTAGAATAAACTGCGCAGGCTGCGAGACTGGCGTTTTTGTATATGCGTATGCATGTTTTGTTGGGATTACTTATAACGGAATTTGCGATCAAGCTACCTAGTTACCTAATTGTACCATCATCGCAGAAAAGTGTATCCAATTAATTACTCGTGGCTGATTCACCAAATAGTCGCAAACTCGCACCTAGAGAGGCAACGTGAAAAAAAAAACCCTAAAAGAGACGTAGCATTCCCCAAACGTCCAATTAAAAGGCAATGACGTCATCAAGTACCGTTCTTTGACGTCTCGATTTCAGCGGGTTATTTCACGCCATGAGCATCACGTGACTGGAGGAAGGGGGGCGATTCGTCAAGCTTGATCGATGACCCGACATTAGAGATAACGATAGGCGTCGACCCACAGGATTTACATTTATTTACTTCACTTACCGCCGCACTCAGAGAGATTTAATCAACCATTAAGTTAGTTCCAAATTTGAATTTACATACAAAATCCTTTACTTAGTAATCCTTAATGAATCATTAAATGACTCTGGGTACGGCGGTTAGTTTCGGAACGGCGGCGGCGGCGGCGGCGGCGGCCGTTCAAAAGTCAAGGCGGGATTTGGTTGAGCGGATATCTTAAGGGTCCCGTGGGTGATGAAGTTTAGAAGTGATATCAATTTTGTGAGGTCTGAATTTGATATTACCCCAGACTCATGGGACACTTTTTAATTAAAAGAACTTGGCTACAAAAATATATATATATATAATCAAGCTTAATTACTTCCAAAGTGAGGGAATGATTTATGCATGCATCTATACCAGTTTAAATTAAAGTAATCTAAGGTTTTGTTTGTTAAAGATCCTATATCTCTTCTGACGTCGTCGTGTACGAAAAAGTAGCACAAAAACAACTGTGCCCATAAAGAGAAACATTCCGAAACGAAATACCGTAAGGAGGTTTTGGCAAACGAAGTGAATTTGTCGCTCTGAAGCTCATCAATCAGACCCGCCAGTCGCAACTCTTATGCGACGAAATTACTTTTATATCAGCAGATCTTCAAGATGTGTGCCTGAAAGATTACTTCAGCCATTTACCAGCACGCGGAGAAATACGCGGGAAATGTCCCGGGTTATGAACTTTTGTTGCGTTACGGGTGATTTAAGTTTGATGACTTTGGGTGTGATGGGAACTGGATGGGAAGGTTCCTTTTCGAATGGGGCCGGGCTATTTTCATCCTTCGCAGACCTTCCATTTTGTGAAACAATCTTATAGATGTGCATTTAAAACTATTACACAACAGTTTAGCAGGCATTTTTCATGGTTCCCGGCTATCTAGCAAGTCATAAATAAAGTTACATATATTTGATGATTAGCAATATCGATGGTGGGCGCCAAAGGGATCTGGATATACATATGTAAAGTGTCAGGTCAGGCCTCCGGGTCGGTATTACCCCATCACTACTCCATGCATCAACAGCACGATTCCTGCACTCATTAGCGCCTTGTAGACATAACACGTACCAGTCGACAATACACCAAATTAGCCGAGACACAGGCACTGACAGGATGAAGACAACTCCTTAATAATTAACGCCTTGTAAGCAGAGCTAGCGCGACTATCTCAGGGTGCGAAAGCCTTGGCGTCTGACACATCCAATTAGCCAGCTTCCGTTTCCGGTCGAGGAGTCAGTCGTACCAACTGCTAACTCTATCTAGGCGTACCAGCACTGCCAACTGTGCGATGTCATTTTAATAGTTCACAGCGTATGTTAGTTTAGTGAATAGGGGATAAATTGTATTTGCCATCTTGATAAAACTAATATAAAACTAATATGTGTTCAAAATAATATATAATGAAAATCTCATCAATCGCTGATATTTCTATTTTTTTTTTTTATTTCATTGCACTATTTGCAACAAAGTTTCATCATCATCATTTACTAGTTTCAATTACTTATGATAAAGGATTCGTTTCACATTAATTAGGGTTCTTATCGTAGCGGAATGTAAAAAAAACACTTGGAAGCAGTTCATAGAAGTAAAATAACCGGCCAAGTGCGAGTCGGACTCGCGCACGAAGAGTTCCGTACCATTATCTATAAGAAAACCGCAAAAAAATCACGTTAGTTGTATGGGAGCCCCCTTAATATTAAATTTATTTTGTTTTTTAGTATTTGTTGTTATAGCGGCAACCGAAATACATCATCTGTGAAAATTTCAACTGTCTAGCTACCACAGTTCATGAGATACAGCCTGGTGACAGACAGACAGACGGACAGCGAAGTCTCAGTAATAGGGTCCCGTTTGGCGCCCTTCGGGTACGGAACCCTAAAGACGACACTGTTAGGGCTTTTGTGCACAACAAGTAATTTTTCTGTCAGGCAGCACGATTTTTTACGGTCCGCTATGTCATGAAAAAACGGATGATTGGCTTGTGCTTGTCCCTCTTTTTACTCGACCGTAATATAATTATATCAATTTTTACATACAAATGTATATGATTTATCTGTAAAATAGTTATTATTTTGACATCTTAGAACAAGCCCTTAGTGTAATCATAAATAGAGAAAGAACAGAAATAGAGATAACGTAACAAAGTCTTTACAGCAAACTTTAGCTTGGCAGTTCCAGGTCCATGTTTTGATAATTTGTCACACTAAAACTGAGTGCCGCAATCTTACTCCAGAGAGCTATTCTTGCGATGGACGGAACAATCGAGAATTATAATCCGTACGTGATGATCTAATGGAGCCACATTTAGTACTGCTTTTTGCGACCAAATTTATCATAGCTGGAACTGGAACTAACTGCTGTGCTGTAACAAGCAGAATGGCTTAATTTATCGAGTACCAAAAAACATATTTTGCTCTACTATGGTATAAAGTTTGAACTTTTTTTATATACGTACTGTTTTAACTATTAGTTTTTACTTCAATCTTATTGCTGCGGCGATGGGCTAGCCCTCTGTCACGAAAAATGGCGTGTTGGATTGGTAGATACTATATATATTAATAGCTGACTAAGGCTCGTATTAATAATCCACTCTCAGCTCTGAAGTGCGTGAAAATGACTGATCTGATATTATTAGTACAATCAGGAGGGGCAAAAAGAGGATTTACCCTACAAAAAATTTTCGACCACCAGGAGTGTCCGCGTTAACCGCTATCTTTAATTGAACTGACATTTTATACTCAATCAATGCAAATGAAAAAATCTTCTACTCCAAGGACAAAAATCCCTGATGACTGGGGTATATGGCGAGACCGTCACTGTGACATCTGAGACAACATACATACACTCTGGCAAGAAATACTAGACACTAAATGATGGCTACATTTGCAGACTACTGCGTTTTTTCTTTGAAGACTTAATTGGTTTGTCAATAAAAACACGCAGTGGTGCACTAATATGTCACATATGTTGCCATTATTTTTGACTAGCATTTCTTGCCAAGGTGTACAACATCATCATCAGAGCCGAGAGAAATTTATCAATACGGGCCTAAGTAATGGGTAGTGTTCGTTGCAAGTATAGATGTCTCAGTCTCTATCTTATCACTCTTATGGGAAACGGTATGGTATACAATTGGAAAGATCATCGCAGAACTTCCCGACGACCGACCCGACTCACACCAGCAGCCCCGCGGGATGGATTGTTTCTCGCGCGATTTTATCGACACGGTGTACATTGCGCGTCTCGCCTTGGGACGCTGTTGTTATCTTGACGAGCTCGAGTCGAGGCAAGCACGTAGCTTCTTATACGCAAAATTAAAGGCTCAAATTGACGACATCAATTGGTTTAATCAGTAAGTAGGTAGTATTTTTTTATTAAATTTTAATACTGGCTTAATGTAAGCTTAACCTTGCCTTTGTCACCCTGGACAGTAAAAGCAAGACGCCTTATTTAATTGGCTTCAGCAGAAAAATATCGTTTTTTTTTTACTTTTTCGAGACCTATCAGTTTGAAATTATGTGGCTGTTCTAATAAGTGATCATCGAATATTTTAAGCGTGGATATATCATATGTTCTTACTCTGCTCGGCTTAGTTCCAGCATAATGAAGAACAAATAGTAAGTTTTATATGTACTCTGTTTGGCAAAATAAACGAATTTGTATTTGCATTTGTATTTGTATTTGAAATATCTAAGTTCACAAAGTCAAGAAGACAAACAAGATTATTAAATTCAACACTAACCAACTTGTTGTTAGTATTATTGTGGAGCTCCACGAACTAATCAAGTGGCAGCTACCACAACCTTCCCACGACACAAGTCAAGGCACAATAGGAATTTAGTCTGAAACTTTGTTAGAGGCCAAGACACCAGATTTCCCTGTAGGCTTGCACCAGTTTCAAGTTTGCAGACTATATTGGTTAGCAGCGAGGACCTTAGACTTTATTAATTGATTGAAAATCACTCTTGATGAAAGTTAATTATTTTGTCTCTAGCGCTCTGCTTTTGTTTCTGAACAGTCACAGCTATTGTATCACGGGTTTTTAACGGACTTCATAAAAGGAGGAGGAGGTTTACAATTCGTCGGGATATTTTTATCTCATCTTTTTAGCATTGATGTCATTTCCTAAGCTATGCGTCCATGATGATCTATTTCACTTAACAATGATTGTTGTAATCCGCATTTAAGCATCCGCATAAAATTACAGTATCTACATTCTGACCGTAAGAACCCTTGGCGTGATTAGTGCTTAGTAAATTAATATGCAGTGTGTAGTCCTATCATTATTAATTAGCAACTGAAAGGAAGTTCTCTTGAAGGATAGATTCATCAACGTTCGTGCCTGACTGACGCCATACTGTTCTTTGAAGTACAGTAAGTTTAATTTAGTTCGGTCCCTTTTTAAACGACTTTACAAAAGGAGGAGGTTTACCATTCGAAGGGGTTTTTTTTATGTATGTATGTACGTACACCGATTGCGCTGGACGGATGGACCGATTCGGAAATATATATTTTTTTGTTTGAAAGTTTTTGATTGATTTTTAAAGATCTTTATTATACATTTAAATACAGACTTATATACCGAGTGAATTTTTTTCCTAGGTAAATAAATAAACAGCATAAAACATACAATATTTATCAGACCTTGGCCTCTTAAAACTCTTAGCAGAACTATTTGACCATAAACAGGTTGATAGGGAGATCTCATGGGTTACATAGACATCATAGGTATCTTTTGCTCGCTTTGAAATAATGTGCAAATTTTAACATCTACCTACTAGGAGGTAATAATTGTTGGGCGTCGAGTCGCATATGTGGGAAAACACATTACCGTAGTACACATAGTCGAAGAACAACATACAATTTATATTAACTGGGTAGGTACACAACACAACACACCTACCCTATTACTGAAGTACCTATTGGCTATCACTCCATTGTATGATAAAATAAGAACCTACATAAGACATTCACCGCGATTTGATAATTAGGGTTCCGTACCGCAAAGGGTAAAAACGGGACCCTATTACTAAGACTTCGCTGTCCGTCTGTCCGTCCGTCCGTCCGTCCGTCCGTCCGTCCGTCCGTCCTGTCTGTCACCGGGTCCGCCTGCACGAACCGTAATAGCTAGAAAGCTGAAATTTTCACAGAATGTGTATATCTGTTGCCGCACCAACCACAAATACTGAAATACGAGAGATAATATAAATTGAAAGTGGTCTCGGTACAAGATACGTCTTCACAACACGCTTGAAAAGTTTATACCAAGGCCATTTTGTTTTGGTAGGTAAGCCTTCTTTTAATGAAACTAAATTTAAATGATATGGCAATGTCGTCCCCGGACTTCTACAAAGACTTTAAATATTCATTGATGAATTACGACGTCTCTATTTATTCTGTAGAACTTTTAGAAAATAATTATAAAATTAATAGTTTTTAATTACTTTTGTTTTCATACAAATCTCAGAGCTCAGAAATTCATTTTTTCCTTTTGGCCACTTCAAGTTTGGCAGCCAGTGATGTTTTAATTAAATACTCTTTGGTGCGTTGAAATGATGTTTTGCAGTCTGCATGACATTGACATAATGAGTGAGTGAACCTCATTGTACGGAAATTGTAGATGGGTGTCTCACGTTTTCCAGTAGGTTGTAGACAGTGCTGCTTACGGCGGCGTTTAGTAGGTACTAAAGGCCCTAAAAGCGCGGCAAGCTTTGAATCTGTTGAATCAAATGTTATTTTTCAACTAGCTACCTACACAGTTATTCTGACATAAGATGATAATTTGAACAAAACTTTTTGGGTATTTCATGAAAAATACAGTTACAGTTCACACTACAGGGTGGAACAAACGAATGGGCCCTGGAGGGAAAGTACCTTAAAATCTCAAGATATCCGTCCGTCCGTCCGTCTGTCTGTCACCAAGCCGTATCTCATGAACCGTGGTAGCTAGACAGTTGATATTTTCACAGATGACGTATTTCTGTTCCCGCTATAACAACAAATACTAAAAACAAAATAAATTTAATATAAAGAGGGCTCCCATACAATTAACGTGTTTTTTTGCGGTTTTTTATAGATACGGAACCCTTCGTGCGCGAGTCTGACTCGCACTTGGCCGGTTATTTTGTAACATTAGATCGGCACTAGGTCATACTAGGAAAACTTCACCAAAGTTTGTTTGAAAGGTTTGTTTACCTTCCAATTAGTCCCATTGACACCAGGTCAGGATCTGATGATGGGATCCTAGAGTAATCGAGGGAACTCTTCAAATATTATAGGCAGACCTATAGTGATTTTTGTGTTTTTCATAATAACTGTGAAATTACTCATGGTAAGCATTATATTGTGATGCGGAACTGATGATGAAGACAACAAATGGACCACCAGAAATGCTTAATACTGGGTTCAAATACAATCTACTATGCGTGACTGACGGGAAACGCATAGCTTAAACCGGTGGACCTAGAGCCATGAAACTTTGTACAGGGGTTCCATAGCGTAGGGTAGCACTGAGATGGGATTTGACGAAATTTATTCCCCAAGGGGGGGGGGGAATAGGGGGTGGCAGTTTGTATTAAACTTAAAAAGCAATTGACATTGGTTTCTAATCAAAGAGTGACAGTTCATTTTTAGTTTCTAAGAAAATCATTGTCAAGTCTTATTTTCCAAATTAACCCGAAGTAAAAAGATAAAATAAATTATAATATAGACTAAAGTGACCGCACTGTAGTTCCTTTGAAAAATAAGGGAAAAACACAGACATGAGAGTCTTGGCTAGAGAATAAACAAATATTAATACAGCCGAAAAGAAAACCGAATTGGACATAAAAAGTGAAATCACAAGAATTCACTTCGGTAATTTAAACAAAGCCGTGAATACAGACGACGACGAGGGCTTAATTTTGGCGCGAGACAGGGAAAAATGCTATGCAAATTTGTACAGCGTAATTTTTCTTCCATTAACCTCTCCACTGCCGGGAACAGCAGTCTGAACAAAAACAGGCTTTATTCAAAAGCCGGAATTGGGAAATTAGCCGCGAATACAAACGGGTGTTCCTTATCTTGCTGAAAAATAGGGCACAATAAAAACGACAATTAGGTAGGTAACAAAGGCTTGTATTTGTAACACTATTGGTAGCGCAGACAAACATTGATTGTTTATTTGTGTACGTACGTAAGTACGTACATATTATATAAACCGCTCCGTGGTCTATCGGGTTTTACGCTTGCTTCTCACGCAGGAGATGCAGGTTCGAATCCCGGTGCTGACCATGCACCAATGAGATAATTAATTTGTCTTAAGTACATTTCGTAAAACCCCTCCATCAACCCGAACTGTGCCAGCGTGGTGGAGTATGGCTAAATTATGGAGTGGGCTATATTTACTTACATACTTATATGGTGTTCTAACGGTGAAGTAAAAAATCGTGAGGAAACCTTCATTACTCCATAGCTGCGGCGATGGGCTAGCACCTTGTCACGCCAATAAGAATAATAATCACTGGCTAAGTGGGCACAGTTGTGCCTCTGCCACCCCGTATGACTTTACAATTATTGCAATGGCAACATATTATTTCTTACTAGGTATGTAAAACGCCTTGTGTTTTCTCACAAAATCTCTATTTCTCTTTCCTTTATCTATGACTGAAAAGGTCATTCAGAGCTTATAATTAATGGAGTAAGATTTTAAAAGACTGTACCTAAAATACTTTAATTTCTATTTCAAGTACTTATGTCAACAACTGAGGTCGCCTGTCTAAAACTTCGTTAAAACCCCACGATGTGATTGTTTGCCGTCACTTCATTCAAAGGCAAAAATAATCGTTTATCAAGCAGAATAAACCAAAAGTGTTTGTAAAATCACTTAGACTCAAGCCTATCTGAGCCAATTTTAGTTAGAATACATTCATTTTAATTTCACTTACATTGCTAAAATCAATCAGTAGGATTAAATAAATCTACTTATACAGGGTGTCCCGAAACTCATCGTCCAGAGGGCACGAGGTGGCGATTTATTTTTTTAGCGTTTGGTCGCTGTCGTCAACGTCACAACTCATAAAGGTGGCAGTTTGAGCAGCCATTTGATAGCCTCTTCGTCAGCGGAGTGGACTTTTTGCAGTCGAGGTGGCGATGGCGGTGATCAACATAATCATATAGGTAGTACACACAACAGTCATCAATTCATCATTTAGAACACACAATACATTTAGACAGTCACAAATTAAGCATAATATTGCAACAGATTGACAAAAAAATACGTAGTTTGTTAGAGTCACGGTTTGAGGAAATCTTGTAAATCATCTTTGACTATTCATTAAGAAAGAAAAACATACCGGACTACCTTCGGCAAGTTGAAAATTGGCCCATTTAGTAAGGAGTTCAAAAAAGTGCAACAATCCCTACTTTTTTACTTATAAATGTTTATCAAAACAAATTGGACACCATAATACCATAAAATCTTAGATGAGTTCAAGAATAGAAAAAAGAATGATTGATTAAATAAAAACAAGAATTTATGGCAGCGTCACGCCTTTTCATATACTCCATTAGGCGTGGGGGTTAGTCCATCGCCGCAGCTATGGAATAGTGAAGGTTTCCTCACGATGTTTTCCATTGCTGTAAGAACGTCCTTACAATGTACTTAGATAAATTACTTACTCTTATTGGTACATGGCCCACCCCGGGATTAGAACTGCAGCTCCATTTCGATTTAACTACACTTGTAGGTAAATGTTCAAATTGTTTGCCTTCAGCACAAATGCAGGCTCTACATATTGGTCATGTTGCACATGGTAGTTAGACGTAATAGTTATTGGTTTTTGGGATTCGACGGTTTTAGGCCCAAACGGGACCTTATTACTAAGCTTCCACTGTCCATACGTATGTCTGTCTGCCCATCAGTGGGCTCTATCACACGAACCGTAATAGCTACAAAGTTGAAATTTTCACAGAATGTGTATATCTGTTGCCGCTACTGTAACAAATACTGAAGAAACGTGATTTTTCGTACTTTTTTGGTATCGTGGCCGTTTCGGGACACCCTGTATAGTTACGAATTACGAATAACACTCAGGTATGACAGACCAGTCAGATGCAAAGTCGCCTAAATCATACATTAGTAGGTAAAAGTACTTATATTATGTAAACAATACAACACATAAACCACATCGCCCCTCAGGCTACTCCTGCCACTTGCACTCCCTCTGCCTCTGCCCATCCATCACTCCCAGCTCCCAGCCACTGTCAGTCTATTGTAAACTTTTCCTCGACGATTAGACATAGATATTTCAAATTATAATTCCCAGTTATCTGAGAAATCATCTTGGGGTATTATGGGAAGGATTCCACGTCCCATGGCAGGTCCCTTAGCGTTGGTTTAATTTCTAAGTTGTTGGCTGAGTTTGGATCATCGGTTTCTGACATTTTTGGGCAAAGAAGTTAGGTCGTACTGCATAATGTTAAGGTTAAACCAGCTACATCACATTATCAACTAAGTACAAAAGTCGAAAGCATCTGCCACGTTGAAAATTGAGAGAACGGCGGTTTCCTCATTTATTTAAAGAACTTCTCAACTGATATGAAAATTAGACTAAAAGAGCCGTAAATCGATGTAAGTATTGTCGCGCGATGTCGCACACCTACTAAGCAATATATTTCTAGATCCTAATGCATTATTCCTTAGGATAACGCCAACCACTGTAATTAATTGCGACTCATTAATGTTGACTCCATTCTCGCCCGATTATCATTTGTTTCATCCTTCCCAGTGAAAGGCCTCGGAAAAATACATTAGGCAAACGCCTGGCATTTGTCTTCGTCGTAGCAGGGTCCGACGTTAATTAATATGGAATACCCTTTGGGTTTCCGCCTGTTTACCGTTCTTTGATTTATGTCTTTATTCCCGATTTTGTCTATTCACCGATACCTTCTTTCATTCCCGTTCTGGGTCATCGCACCCGGTATTATGTTTTAATTGCGGGTGACTGTTAGAAGGTTGTCTGATGGATTTCTGAAAAGTCTGAAAGACGTTCTTGAACGTGGTCGGTGGTACGTCTGAGGAAAGGGCATTTTTTCGATAATTTCTTAGTATTTCATTGTTGTTTTAACTCCTAAGATTACTTGTTGTCTGATAACATTGAATAAAGTCTTCTTTTCTATCAATAGACAATTGTTAGAAGAATTATTACTTGAGACGATCTCTGCTCTCTATTTAGCTTTAATTGGTTAAATTGCGTTAATTGAGCAATTAATTTGAAAATTTATTCTGTATATCTCTTTCAACACTACATTTGTAATTCGTAATTTCTTTATTGTACTCACATGTAGTATAATAGCTTATGGTAGAAAAAACATGTACAAAGGCGAACTTATCTCTAATAGGAGATTTCTTCAAGCATAACATGTTAGGCAGGAGACGGAGATGATAGGAGGTAAGGAGAAGAACTGCGCGTACAATAAGACTCTTTTCTAGTATAATACATATTACACATAGCTACATAAAATATCTACTCGTAAAAAATCTTGGATCAAAGCAAGCGGTTTCATAGTTAAAGTTTATTTAAATGTTTTACCCTTGCAAAACATAACAGGAGATCACCTACGACCTACAAAGTACATCAAGGCATTCCTTGCCAAACTTCGCGATAACTCAATATTATCCCAGTTTTGAGACTAAAGGCAGTAGATCATGCGCAACTTGCGCGAAGTATTTATATTAGTACCATAAATTTATAAGAACTGGGGGATACCGTCACGCACTGCTGTAGCTTCACTCGAGAATAATTAATGAGTCGAGCTGGATGACTGAAATTCCCAAACACCATCGCTTTTGAAGTGAGGAGTTCGAAACTTGTTGACGTAGGTACAGTAAGCAGCAGGTTTAACATTCCAGTTGGATTTTAAGCTGAATTGCCTGGAAAACAAACTGATGTTCCGATGTTTTTATCGGTTTGATCGTTCATTTGTAGTGTATTTTGTGTTACAATATTTTGGAGTCCCTGGCACCTGTATAAGAACAGTTTTTAGGCGGGTTCCCTTCGTGACTTCGAAACTAGTTTGATCGATTTTCATTACACCGAACACCATTGATCCGTTGTTTAGTTCAAGCAAAACACATCACCAAAATGCAACCTAATTTGGAAGTATCTGTGAATTAACCCTTCGGAACATTGTATCTCGAGATAATGATAATACATAGACTGCCGATCCTCTCGCCCGAGCACGTCTGAGCTGACCCCGGTTGCTTTGATGTCGGGTCGGGACACATCTGTCGCTGCAGGGTTAAGGTAGTTGCTTGGAATGTCAACAACATACTCCGACTGCTTTACAAGAAAAGTCTTGTGCTCAAATATTTTTGTTACGATTAGCACTATTAATTTCAATTGAACTACCTACTATTCCCATTTCAACTACTAAATCCAAAAAAATAAACAAAAAGGTCAAGCAAATATACCTTACCATTAAAAGGAGCAGAATGAAACCTCATCTCCGAAGTATGATCCTAAGAACTTTAAGTAGGTAGGAGAAAATATTTCTCCACAACAAGTTTAATAACAAGTTCAACCAAATAACAAGTTTTGTATAACAAGTAAAATAGGCAAAGCGCAGTACGAGCGAGCTCATGCGAAAGTGAATGATCTGAAAAGTTGGCGCACGCAAAATGAAAGGGTGAATCATGGTTGATAAACACTGGTTTTTCCCTGGCATAAGTTGACGTTTCTTCTTCTTCTTATTGTGGCTCTCCACTATTGGAGGTTTGGGAAGGTTACGAACACAAAAGTCAATATATAACACATATTAATGTAGAAATGTTTCAGATAAACTAGTTTGGTTGGCCGTGACCGAAAGCAGAAGGCATAGTAAATACATCTAATTCTCTTTTTCTTTTTTTTTGTATTTATACAAATTTTAGCCCCCTTTTTTGCCTATCGTGGAGGCACAACTTTGAAAAATAAGCTGCCAAGTGCGAATTAGACTCGCGTTGAGAGGGTTTCGTACAACAAAAATAGTGTTAGTACTAACTGTGGGTAAATTGCATTGCAATTTCAAATTTCTAAGATTTCAGAAAGTACTCTAAAATTTAGTTCTTCATACAAACTTTGCACCCCAGATTTAGAGGGTTAGGGGGTTAAAGTTGTGGGTTTCGGAGTTTTTATGGGATATGGGTGTAAACATGTGCTTGCATACTAAATTTTAGATTTTTAGGACTTCAGTAAGTACCCTAGAGGTTTTGATGACATGCGAATCAGTCATATTATTGAGCGTAAGTTTTTCAAAATTAGTCTAAAAAATATTATAAAAATATATTTAAGATCCTCACACCCTGCGGTTTCATTTAATATGTTACACAGCATATATATATAATTTTTTTCATTTTTTTTTTTCATTTGGTACCCCAAAAGTGGCAACCATATTCCATATTTATATATTTACATTGCTCCTCTTTCTTTGGGTCACAGATATTGATATGCAACTTAATCGGTCCAATGTGTTCTGACAAATTTGCCTGTGACGGACGGACGGACAGTCACGAGTGATCCTATAAGAGTTTCTCCTTCTGAATTACGAAACCCTAAAAATTACTGAACTTACGTTGAACCGAGTTAATTAAGCAGGGAATTCTTAAATAATCCCTCATTTTCTTATACCATGAAAAAAAAACCTTATGTGTGTTGTGTGAACCACATTGACGTTTGTTTCCAACTCGTTCCCCGAGTTGGGTACTCCTTGATTGATGAATGTAAGGGTAATGTTAATATGTGTGTAGATACGCAACAACATCAACTGATAACATCGCCCATTAATTTTGCGACCCACCGGACACAGCGATAAAAATATTGCGGATATTCGCCGGTTATTCGTTGAACTTTTTGTCCAATGACCTTATCCGGACGGTTTTTGTTGCTTTATGACACGTTTGTTATGAAATTCGGAGACCCTTGTTCCTATGAGTTCTATTGACTGATCTCTTTTTATGTTGTGAACCTCACAAAGTTACAATCTATAGTTAGATAGTACAGTAATTTTGTTTCCGATTGATCAAACTTGTTGATGTCTTCTGTACTGAGCTTAGGACTATAAGTGAAGTATAGTCAGTGTTTAACTACTATTATTTTGATCACTGGTAATAATTCTTGTGAAAAATATTATCGCATTATATTCTAGACGGATCAAGTAGGTATTAGAAATCAACAATTATTTTTAGGGTATTAAGGTACGGTTCTTACAGCTCATTATATTTCAATTAATGCTCCTTACAAACTTACTGACCTTTTTTAGACGCAAACGAGGCAAGAATGAAGAATAAATTCCGTTCCAGTCTTATTTTGCAAGTAAAATCTTACAAGGTATTGAATCGGCAAATTGAATATACAGACCGTCGCTGTGCTAATTAATTTGCCCTAGTGAAACGTTTTTTCCTCGACGCCATTCTTGAAATTTTCAATTTCTGTATAGCGACAGATTAATTTAAAGATACGAAGGCCTTAACAAGTTTTAATATTAACATTATTTACAAACTTTGACTGAGAAAATCGAAGGAAGGTACTCTGCATACCGTATCTAACCTAACTTGTCTGAATAATTTATTTAGGCCGAATAAGTTAGAGCCATCTCCAGAAAATCTTCATGTACTTTCTGCTTGCAATCGGTAAGGTAAACAACGTGTAAGGTTATGAATACCGTAACTTTCTTGTAGTCTCTGTTGAAATTTGTATCGTTTTTATCGCTTTTGTTTCCCTCTGCGGGCGTATTCTGTGCCGGCGCGTTGCCTTTTATACGTTTGAAGATAAACCGTGGCGATTATTTTTGCTGTGTTTACGCGGGGCTTTCGGGAGATAGGGCCGCGCTGCCGAATCGCGATAGCGGTGTCGCCCTATTCAAGGTAGTCACACATTCACAAAAAAAAAACAAGTAGCGTCACACCTTTTCTCACAAGAGGGGAGGTAGAGGCACAGTGAGCCCAAGTATTCACTCCTCTTACAGGCAGCGGCTATGCTTAGTGTGGGGCCACAAGAATCCATTGTTATTTTCAACTATACTTGAATACTTTGAATACTTTGAATACTTTGCAAACTTTGAATACTTTGAATACTTTGAATGCTTTGAATACTCTTCTTTATCTCACGTCTTGTTTTTATTCACATAATCATAGATACAGGATGTAGGTAACAGAAAGGAGTGTACAAGCCGAAAAAGGGTTGTTAGGGACATCATCAGTCAGTAAACGTGTAAGTTTTTCATGTTTTTTTATTTATTATTGAAATCGAGTGTCCATGGATCGGGGTTCACCGCGATCGGGCTCCGTGTAAATCAACCGCCCCCAACCTAACCGACAGATAACGAGAGCGAAATTTCACAGTAAATCATATATTTGTTTTCATATAAGAGATTGCGGGGAGAATATTAATAGAAGTGATTCGTTTCCGAACACGTTCCGCCGCTTTTTGGCGTTTTTATTATTCTTCAACAGAAAGTCAAGCAACCTATAAAATAAATAAAGAGGCACAAATGAATGATTTGGGTATCCCACAGTCTTATTTAATGTAAACGCTACGATTTTATAATATAAAATCGAGCGTTTACCATTTTATGGTTTTTGAAGAATGTAGTATCGAACTAATTAATTACGGTTTCCTAATCTGATCACATTATACTCAGCCAATTATTTGAAGCATATTTGATGGTACAAACATAGTTGCCTGACAAAGTTATAGCTTATTCAATTACCATATGAAAAGGAATTCTTGCGCCTTCGCACGAAGATCAGAGGTCAGTAGTTTACGAGCTATTCGTAACTTTGTTTCCGGTATCGACAAAGTTTGCTAATCAGTCAGACCGCTCACTAGTTTTATGTCAAAACTTGGATAATATGACTTTGGCCGCATATTACTGTGACCAGGAAAGATCCTGCTAAATAAATAAAGGGCTTTTATAAGGCAACAGAGGGAATTATCTGTCTTAGGCTAGATTTTACCAACGAAAGAGTAACTTTTACTCGAGAATATCTTCTACTTTTTCATAGACACTAGTGACACCCAGATCAGATCACCTAATTTTGAACTGTCATTGTCATACAAGTTATCCCCGGGATAGTTATTCTCGTATAACTTTTTGTTGGTGAAATCCACCCTTGGCCTGGATTTTACCAACGAAAGAGTAACTTTTACTCGAGAGTGTCTTCTACTTTTTCAACCGACTTCAAAAAAAAGAGGAGGTTCTCAATTCGACCCGTATGTTTTTTTTTTTCTATGTTTGTTACGCGATAACTCCGCCAATTATGAACCGATTTGAACAAATCTTTTTTCGGCGTATAGGTAATACCTCAAGGGTGGTCCCATTGACACCAGGTCAGGATCTGGTGATGGGATCCTGGAGAAATCGAGAGAACTCTTCAAATATTATAGGCAGACCTATAGTGATTTTTGTGTTTTTCATAATAACTCGTGCAAATGCACATAGCATAATATTGTGATGCGGAACTGCTGATGAAGACCACATATGGCCACCAGATCTGCTCAATACTAGGTACAAATACAATGCGTGGCTGACGGGCAGGCAACGCATAGCCTAAACCGGTGGACCTAGAGCCATGAATCTTTGTACAGGGGTTCCTTAGTCGCGTGGGGTAGCACTGATATAGGATTTGACAAAATTAATTCCCCAAGGGGGGGGGATAAGGGGTTACAGTTAGTATTAAACTCAATCTAATCAAATAGGGTTTGTGGAAGTCGGTTTTTTCTAAAGTTTACTTTTTGTTTCAATTATTATAGACACTAGTGACACGCGATCAGATGACCTAATTTTTTAATACTTGAGGGCATACTCTGTATTACATTATAACATTGCGTTCACTGATTGATGTACAGTACCTACATAGACCTGAAAAAGTCGTTCCGACACATGCCTATGCGCTGACGGCGGCGTAGCAAACGTCGTAACGCTTTCGTAGCAAACAATAGTGTAGGAGGAGTATGTCTTTGTGGGAGGCTGATGTGTGTCACTCCCAATATTTCTGCTGGAGATCAAAAGGAGAGCTTTGTTTAGAAAATATAGTCAGTTGCCGGGCAGTTAATCATTTATATGTTATTCTGTACATATCATATGTATTATTCATAATTTGTAGAATATGTATCAACAGTAATGATGCGGTATAACTAGTCGAATTTCAAACGTGACCTAATTTGCATGCTAAGCAAACTCACTATATAGTTACTCATCAAATATGCAGCCTTATCTGCCAAATGTTTCATAAAGCTAAAAGCTCATAGGTATCTACAATTTCATTTTCGACTAGTTGAAATGGATAAAGATATTGACATTGATAACTGACACGCATCTCTTTAAAACTTTATCAAATAGGCATATTTAGAGAATGAGTGTTTCCATTGAGTATAAATATTAAACAGATTTAATAATAACTGTGAAAACTTGATCATTTAGTGTGAAAATCGAGAACAGCTGCACCGATTTTGTTTTTTTAATGAACTTTTCATTGATGTCACTGAAAGGTTCATATCAGGGAAGAAAAAAATTAAAACTAAAAGGGAACAGCCGTAAAATCGAAAAATCTTTTATTCAGTTCATCTTTCTACATAAGTATATTGGAATAATGTCGTCAGTCAGATAGGCAATAAATAAATATTTTAGGAATCACTAAACCACCATCAAGAGATAGCTTCAGAAAGCATCAAACACAAGTTTCTGTTGTTGACTTCAGAAACTTGAAGTTTTGGTATCGCTAAGTTAAACATACTTCGCCTTCGGTTATGTTTGAAATAATTTCAAAACCAATAAATTGAATCAGGATTGAGGAGTTTTTCACTTTAAAAACATATTATAACTGGTTCGCCGACACATCTTACATAAGAATAGTTCGCCATTGTTCGGTCGTTCGAGCAATGTGCTTCTGAGAGAAAAGGGGTTAAAGTAGGCATAAAATAATCTAAATTTTACGGTTTTACGGCATGTCAATACAACTAAAAAGTGAGTGTTCTGAGAATATACCGAAATGTATCTTGTATTTTGCTCGTATTTTCACAAGAATAAGTGGAATCCAAATCCTCTAAAGAAATAAGAAGAAATAAGAAGAAATATGCAACTTTGGGTATCATTGTAAAAGGCTATCTAAAATAAAGAAAGAATTTCAAAAGACCATTAACTACAGACTATCTAAATATTATCTTTACTGAGATGTTTCGATTGGTTGTAATTACCATTACAAAACATCTCAAATACAAGCTTGCACGTGAAAATATGTTTTAATATCAATGCTCTAATTGTACAGTGCTCACCAAAGTTGTCTAGCACAAAGTTCCACATTTAAATTCTCGTAAGACTCCAAATGCCGGGAGCACTCCCAACTGCGTCTATTTCCCACGAAGCATCGTATTTAGCATCATAGAGAAGTATCACCATACTTAAACTTGCCACTTTGTTACGCAACTGCTTCATATTCACTGGGAAAGTTGGCCGGCGGTACATAGTCACAGAGCGACGTATCTAGAGTAGTTTTATCAAGTTGGTTGTGGTGTGAAGTAGTTTTCATGTTCGAGTCTACTTTATTTTCTTGGCAAATCGTGGAAGCGATCATGTGGCAAAACGTTCTTGTGATGGGCACGTTCACACTGCATCACATCTACAGAAATAGGGCTCAGGGAGTAATGGCGATGGTGCAAGCACTAAGATTTCGCAAATCTATTTTAGTCATCTGGCGTCATGTCGCTGTCTCTTTACGATTCAGTGACGAAATGACATCATTACATTGAGTAGGTGTCCTTCAAACATTGATTGGTCGATTGTGATTCCGAGTCTACCAAGTGTTCCATCTAAGGGAATCGTCTAATTCGTCTGCATGTCAACACTGCTGTCGTTTGTTGCTTAACTTCCTCGACTTGGTATTTATGTTGGTAGCCTCGTGTCAGCCTTTAAACACCCACCAAGCTTATCCTGCTACTGGCAATATTTGTTCCACTCTAAAGGCACAGAAGTTTATCCTGGTACTACTCGCAATACATGTCTAATTCAGCTACTCAAGTAAACTTCTGTTAATTAAAACGGCTCTCCCGTTTGTTTGACCTCAGGTCCGATGTGGACCAATGTTCGGGTATCTGATAAAATACTTGTATCTACAAGTCTTGTTGTCGTCTGAGTCCATCGTGTCATACTCAAAGTTCTTCCTTTCAGAGTCGACTGGAAGCTGTCAGAACCGCATTAATCGTTTGGGTACTGTCCTTCCGCATTGTCATAGTCCCGGTCAGAAGAAGGTTTTCTTTGACAGTGATATTGTCCCTAACACTAACCTACGAACCAAGCAATTGTGATATAAACTGAGCCACAAGCTATTGAGTGACTATTGGTCAGACACTATTTTTACTGCAGTGTCAAAACTGTTAAATGAAAGTCGTGTCAAACCTACAACCTATTCAATGTAATCAGTGTCAATCTTAGAACCTTGTTCAATGTCAAACCTACAGACCGTTTCATGGAAATGTTTTCCCGGTTGCAGTGTGCGTAGGTCTTTATGTATTGCGCCGGCGGCAACTTTGACTTCCGAGTTGGCCCCGCTACAACTGGATAGATATCGAAACGAGGCTTCAGCTGAGAGCAAAACCATGTTCCCTTGTTACTAAGGCCCGTATTAGTAAACCTGTTTCAGCTCTAACGGATATCTCAAGCGCGTGAAAATTAATGATTTAATTTTGTGATACATATTGCGGGGCGGGCCTAAGATACAAAAATTTAGATTTTATTGCAGGAGGTTTTTTACTTATATCGTTTCTGAGGGACAGTTATTTTTTCATTTGTGTTGTGACCATTTGTTTCTAGGGGAAAGTTCTTTATCATGATCGGTACTAATCATTCTCCAAAATATATTTAGCTAATTAAATGTCACCTGTATAGTATAAGTGACCCCAAAACACAAAAGCTTAATATGATTTTCATTTTCAGCGCAGTGACTGACTCATAAACTAAAAATGTGGCCCACGAAGCCAAGGTCATTGAACTATCGTGACTACAATTTTGTGAATCTAATTTCGTTTGCACGAAATTTTCCGCTCAATAACTCTACTTCGTTCTTTCTATTTAATTATATTACGTATAATATGACTACGTGTCTTCCATAACGCCCGCGCGCCCCCACATCACAATGGGGCACTTGATTGTGAAGGATCGGGCTAACATTCGTTTACGAATTCAAAAACATTCACTTTTGGCAATAAATATTTATACATATTTAAGGTGAACCTGTATTTAGGTGACCCTATATTTTGATATTGAGGGAATATATAAAATATTCTGAATATAATATTTTATCTTGCATAAATTTAATGATAATGGGAAATGCATAATAATGTATAATGTATAGTATCTAGGTAGGAACATGGAAACTTAGAAAAACTTATTATATTGGAAATTAATCTTAGGCCTGCCTTTTAAAAATATCGTCACTTTCCTTCAAATTACAAAAAGATCTTACTAAAAGACTTATTCCCTAACGTTAGCAGTATGTGAATGAAGACCATTTAACGACGTCAGCATAAAGATAATAGGAAAAAGTTAAATTGTGTCGATGCGACCGTCTCGGTGAGGGCCCGACCGCTTTGGCAATAAAAGTTGAATTTACGACTCAAATTATTCCCATTTCTTCCCTAATTTCGGGTCCTCTCGTCCTGTCCAGGTGCATGATATGAACTGAACTTGGGAATGGAGTTGGATGTCATTTTGAAGCTGCGTTTGGTTGCCGTCGTGCTTTTAGGGTTCTATTACGGGGGCAAATGGTGCCAAATTACAAATTCTGTCCGTGCGACGTCAGCGAGTTATAAGAAATTTTAATACGTAGACTTTTTTTTTTAAGAAATGTATATGTAAGTACTACAGTAAAAAAGTAAGGAAGAAAGATAATAAAGATATTTCTAGATTTAATAGATCCCCCTTCAACTACAACTACCCCATACCTGAAACCTGTCATAATATTCCTGCTATCATGAATATGATCGGAATTTCATGGAGTAATTTATTATTATCATTGGCACAATTAGTTTAGTGTCGGTTCCGCAATATACTCGTATGAGGACTTGGTATCGACTCTTTTTTAGGGTACCGTAACCGAAGGGTGCCAAACGGGACCCTATTACTAAGGCTCTGCTGTCCATCTGTCCATCCGTCCGTCCGTCAGCGGGTCCTAGAGCACGAACCGTAATAGCTAGAAAGTTGAAATTTTCACAGAATGTGTATATGTGTTGCCGCAACAACAAAAAATACTGAAAAACGAGAGATATTACAAATTAAAGGGGGTCCCCATACAAGAGACTCGTTTTGATACACCCACGCATTTCAATATGATGGTATATTTCGCGTCAACCCACATCGTTGAGGTAGCTCAGCGGGTATGAAGTAGGCTCTCAATCCGTAGGTCGTGAGTTCAAATCCTCGTGAGGGCATAATCTTTTTTTGTTTTGTTTTATTGTTGTGAGTGCCACAGGGTTATGTTTTGTTATACGATAGTACGGTACCCTTCGTGTGCGTATCTCAGAAGGAGAAACCCTTATAGGATCACTCGTGCGTCTGTCTGTCTGTCTGTCCGTCCGTGACAGGCAATTTACTCCGAACATAGTGGATTGTAAGTTGAAAATTGGTATTGGTACACATATTAAAAAAAAAAATATATGGACATAAAAAAAAATAAAAAAAAAATAATAATATGGGGGACTTTTGGGAGTCCAAGTGAGATTTTTTTATAAAAATATGCCGCATGACAAATCAAATGAAAGCGCATAGTGTGAGAATCTAAAAAGTATTTATATAATATTTCTTAGACTAATTTTGAAAAAGTGATGCTAAATAATATGACCGATTCGCATGTCATCAAAACCTCTACGGTACTTACCGAGGTCCTAAAAATCAAAAATTTGGTATGCAAGCACATGTTTGCATCCATATCCCATAAAAACTCCGAAATCCACAACTGTAACCCCCTAACCCTCTAAATCTGGGGTGCAAAGTTTGTATGAAAAACTGAATTTTTACGAAACCCTCTCAACGCGAGTCCAACTCGCACTTGGCAGTTTATTTGTACAGTACGGAACCCTGTGACTCGCAATTGACCGGTTTTTATAGATTGTATTTAATCCGAGGGGTGAGTGTAATTAGTAATTACTTTGGGTTTGTAGATACAACTTGTCTGTTTTTAACTTGATTGTACTGTTCATACATCGGTATACTGAAAATCACATTAGAAATGGTTATTTTATCTTCATTTCGAGTGCTGACATGCTACTGCGTGGAAAAGTGTAATCGCCGATTATCAGAATTAACCCATCAAGGCAAACGAGATTTTCCTAGAACCACTGAGTTAGAACATAAATCGATGAAGTTCGTATCAGGTCTCAAAACTTAGCTCTTTGCGTGGCGCTTTTTAATTGACCGAGCGAGCGAAGCGAGCGAAGCGTCTCCGTTTCAGGTTTGGGCAAAAATGCTTTCGTATGTCCGGTTGTTCTCCTCTACAGGTCGCATTTATGAACCGATTCTCGTGAAATTTTGTGAGCAGGTTGGAAAAATAAATAGAATTTTTTACTCGAGCCAGTTTTTTGATTTTTTTCAAAATGGCGGAGATAAAATCGCTACAACCCAAACGGCTCGATGGATATTAACAAATGAGGTGTCGTTGGATTCGTAAAGACCATGAGAGTGAAACAGATGAGCGAGCGAAGCGAGCGAAGCGTCTCCGTTTCAGGTTTGGGCAAAAATGCTTTTGTATGTCCGGTTGTTCTCCTCTACAGGTCGCATTTATGAACCGATTCTCGTGAAATTTTGTGAGCAGGTTGAAAAAATAAATAGAATTTTTTACTCGAGCCAGTTTTTTGATTTTTTTCAAAATGGCGGAGATATGGGGTTTTAAAATGTAAAAAAATCGCTACAACCCAAACGGCTCGATGGATATTAACAAATGAGGTGTTGTTGGATTTGTAAAGACTATGAGAGTGAAACAGATTATATAATTTTAGTAAAAAGTCAATAGGTTGTATAAAAGATCGCGAAATGTAGTTTACAAAGTTATTGGTGCGGCTACTTTCATACTGCATGTACGTAACCAGGTACATTCATAAGTTTGTATGTGTTATTGAAAGAAAATTATTTGGGTTTTTTTTTTATGTGTTTTAGCAGTTCAGCTTTCCCACCGACATACTCGCGAGGTCTACAGCTCACAGAGCCACTAGTACTATTTTGGTCCATTTGGATACCCTCAAAGCTGTACATGTGTTAGCTAATCCTATTGGCAACATTGGCGATAGATAGCGGGCCTGTGTGCGGTCAGGACATTGACGGAGTGCTCTCGCCCTGGATTACTCTATCGGCCAGCCAGCCGACCCAACCAATCCCTGTTTATTAAGACAAATATCGACCCATTTTTAAGACCCGGCCAAAAGGTCGTCTTTGGACTTTGAAGGCGTGAAAAAGGTTCGATAACTATAAATACGATTAGCAGTTCCAGCATTGGATAATGGATTTACAGACCTAAACGTTATTTTGTGTAAGTAGTACAGTTGGCATCAGGATATAAAATAAGCACCCAATATAATGATAATCAAAAATGTAGATTATATTATTAACAATCACAAATATCTATCGCACAGCGAAAGTGTGAATTATCCTTCTCGCACAAAACGCCATCTCCGTCGACATGGACGTTCACATAATTTTGTAAATTTCTGATACTCGTATTTCTGATAGTTTATGATGTGTAGATACATTTGAGTAATCTTAGTATATCTGATCCTGAATGTACCTACTGAAATAAGGGTAGATGAATGATAAAAAACAGATAACAAGAATCATTACTTACGCAGCAGAATATTTATAAAGGCCTCTGTGGAAGGACATGAGGCCCAACCACACTGGGTGGTTAAGCTTGAAAACTCGAGCATATGTCGGTTAATCCCAGCGAGGTCGCACGTCGAAGGGCGAACACTGCGGACATTGACGTAGTGTGGGACGACCCAAATTACTCTATCAGCAACCGAGAGACTGCTTGTCACCGGCCCGTGGCTTTATTGGGGCGGACAAAGCCGATTTCTTGCGGACCTGCCTAGAAATCTGTAAATTGGCTCAAAGGGCCCAATTTACGAATTCGACAATCGGTTAAGAACTTATTTATGCATTGCTTGCGCCAGACATTTGACTCGGATGAACAGCGTTAACGTGACTGACACTTTTTGATAGAAATATCATAGTTCAGCTCCGAGAGTTGTCTCACTCTCGATGACTGCACAAATCTGTGATTTTCACGCGCTTCTGATAGCTCGGTTCTGAGAGCGTTTTGTTAATACTCTCTGTATAGAATGACCACAGGTGGTCTCTTGGGTAGTTTGGACAGTGGGTTAGTAAGAAAATCCTGATTTATGTTTACTAATGTTTACCTAAGAAGCCCCTAGAATGTAACATGCAATAAAGTATGTTGTTATTTCTAGCCATTATTTAATATTTTATATAATTTTAATTTAAGATATTAATATTTTAATGTTGTTATTGTGTTCCGCCTCTCGTACGTAGCTACTGTGTTCACGTACTTTGGAGAGCAGTCGAGAACCATATTTTGTGCATGTTTCAATAACGTAATTTTGATTGCTATTTGTTTTGTGAACCAAATTAATAAAAAGATAAATATATATTTTTTATTGAATGTTATGGTATAATTGTAACACCAGCTGGTAAAACGCGTGGCATTCAACATAACTTTTACTCTTGCTAAACTCTTAATTACTTTCGCTGGTATTCAGCAAACAGTCGCCTCGTTACAAGTACCTACTAGGCTTCATTATTTGATTGCGGCACACGTTGCTTCTGCGACTCTCGGCTAATATTTACTTCTTAACAAGCAACCTGACTTCACTCGCGGTTTTGTAATAAACTTACTATTGTACTCAGCGGTTTATTATTTGCATTTGTTTACTTTATGTATGACTCGTGTTAGGTTATTAAAAAATAGGCCTCTCGAATAAATTAGGGGTGCTTTTATCATGTGTATTTCAGGAAATACTCGACTAATCGTAATCAATTTCTAGTATATGTAATTTGACCATATAATCTAGGGTTTTCAAGAAGAAAAACGTATTTGGATAAAATTTTCTCGATAGAAAATAAATCCAAAGTCAACCCCTTTTTTCAATATTTTTTCCTATTATACCGCAGTAGTAGTAAATATGATTTTTCTATTAATTGAAATATGTGGGTAATCGTTGTTACTAGCGATTTCATGAATGAAATGTAATTCCCTGGAATAGCTTATTTTTTATGTTTTGTTTTCCGTTTTGGCGCTTACGTTGATTCAGATTAGGCGCGAGCGCACAATTGCCATCCCACTTATTCCTGTTCCCGAGTTATATTTGCTTCTCACTTCCGCAATCTTCGTTGACCTTGGTTTGTAATTATTCGTACCTCGCCTTAAACCCACCAGTTATTTTTTATGCTTGCTATATTATAGCTTATAGTATTATTTATCGATAAAGTCAGTGATAGCAACTGAAAAAAGGTATAGTGGAAGGAGCAATTTCTCTCACTTACAACTGAGTAGTTGTTATTTTTTCCCAAGTCCGCGACACGGACATTGCAACGGTCATGGAAAAAATTTGTGAGGAAACCATCATATCACTATAAAGCTGCGGCGAAGGACTAGCCCATATGTCACAAAAATGGAGTATAGAATAAAATGTCTCACATTAGGCCCCGTTGTGCCTCTGCCACACCATCTGGGAAAAGGCGTGACGCTAGTGAGTATGCTCTTATTCTTCGAATAACGGCTTCATCTTTTGAAATATTTTCTATAGCCGACGAAGTTAAAATATTATTTTCTGAATTTATTGTAAAATGTAGTCGCAGCCGCCAGGTGGCACGCATACGCGCCGGATGCTCAGCTTCGCAAATCTTCATAATGATGATAAAAATAATTATGGAACGCGAATGCTTCTTTCATTGTAGAAAACTTTGTCTCATAGAATGTTTAATTAAATTTAAAACAGAAATTATAAACAACTTGTTGTTTGAAGTAGACAGGTTTCCGAATTTTAGCGATAAATTGTGCTTTGTATTGTAAGTAGTCTTGATCCGGTAAATAATTATTTATAACAAACATTTGACGAGTTAAATGAAGTAAACAGCTGGACGTGCAAATGGATGACTTTGGTAGTTAAAAAGGATTTAAGAGTTTAGTATTTTAATAGCAACAAAGACAGTGAATATTATTAAATTTTCAGCAAACCACTGTGTATGATTCAGGCACACACCCGACAAACACGAAGTCGAAGTTTAATTTTAACAGAGCGTTCATTTGTATTCCAAGTAACTTTACAATTTACAAGAGATATATTTTCGTTGCATAAATATTTCAAATGATGATATGATGATGATGGTTATTTAGAGTATGGCTCTCTCTATAATATCTTACTATTCGAAAAGACCCTCGGTGGGAAAACTCATTTATGTGTTGATTTTAGTCAAAAAAAAAACGTAATCAACAACTGACAGTAATATTGCGTGGATAGTTTTTCAGATCCTTGATCCTTTTCAGATCAAGTTATTCGCCTTCGCCTTCGCCTAAACTTCAATTTAAATCGCTGAATATTTTCCGTGTAGCTGAGTCCCAACATTATTTTCAGAGAGTCCAAGACTTTTCTATAGAGCGCCAATCCTCACTGTCCTGTACCAACCACTGTTATCCGAAACGTTCTACAAGGTTTTCTGTAAAGCGTCAACCGCTTCTAGCCTCGTCTTCGAAACCTAATCCACCGTCTTCCACTTTTAGACCTGCGCAGAATCAGGAAGACTGAACCTACCATGAGCGATGACCTCTAATGGAGGACGTTGACAAAGCGCTCAGCGGTTGCTATGAAAACGTTCAAATACATCATCGGTGCTGACAGCGCGTTTCTGCTGAGAACGAATCGTCATATTTTATTTCTGCTACGCTACCCTCAGATAGTTGATTAATGTTCCGCGAGGAGGTCAAACTTCTCATGGGGTCTGAGGCGATTACCGACTGTTCTCGACTTGAATATACAACGAGGCTCGGCACCTTACTTGTGCCTTTGAAACAGTAGGTTGATAGATCCTAGATAGCTTCTACAAACGTTTGATTGTGTACGCGTGTAAATTCGGTATTTCGCGTGTGTACATTCGTTTTGACCGACATTTTGAATTAGAGATAGGGAAAGAGAAACTTAAAGAGGCAATCTTGCGAGATCCATGATAACGTAAAATGCTTACAAGGCCGTTCCTAATTTATATAATAATGTTTTCACTGAAATTAATATGAAAAATATTTTACACATACAAAGCCGTGCACAAAGCCAAGCAGGCAGGCATAATAATTGTAATAGAGAGGCATTCTGTATACCTCAAAGCGAGGCGGCCGTACGGCCGTATTTACTCACAATAGAAATTATTCCCCTCAAGTATTGTGCGGATGCAAAAATAAAACGTCGTGCTATGACGTTGAGTGATGCGTTTCGTTCTCGCGCGTTTAGCATTGTCTGCCTGTGAAAGGGATTGCAGAATATGAAATACTTCGGCGTGAATCGCGAATGCCTCATTGAATACGGATGCGATACGTGCATCGGTGGAAAAAACATTCTTAAAATGTCATTATGTACCCAGAAAAAAAAAACACCATTTATTCGAGTAGGCAATCGTTAGGTGGAATGATATTCCAAACACCGACTCAACACAAACAACATGTTTGTAAGTTTTGAAACACAAATCTCCAATCTTTCATATTTTATACTGAAAAAAAAAACGAAAAATCCTTGCTGAACATTGACTTGACTATAATATTGTGTGGGGAATGCTGTTCGAAATGATGATCCAAATAACGATTACTTCTAGTAAATTCCATTGACTGGTTACCACGCACTCGCATATTTATTTTATTCGGTATATCGTCTTGAAATCGTGTTAAAGTGAAACCCAACATAACGATATCTTGTTTTATGTACAGCCAGGTGGGTAACCTGCTTCTCAATATGGTAACGAGAAACAGCATTCGCTCCACAGAGTAAATACCGACGCTGTTCCCTGCAAATATTCAAATTAAAACGACACCCGGCTTTGGTCCCTTTGACTTGGAGGCCCACAGATTAATGTGGGAAATGCAAGTGATTTTATGTAAATCATGCTATTATGTATGTGGCTGCCACTTTCCACACTCCAATCCATTAGAGTGGGTGGGTTAATGCAGTAATTTTTGACAAAGGTTGCGGTCGCTTATGTTTTGTGACGTCATCATGACAAGATGATTTATTAAATGCTAATGTCAAGTCACATTTAACATTTTCTACTCATCCATAGTTGGGTGGAAGATCTTTCCTGTTATAACGACAATCACCTATGAACGTCTGTGGTCTATAGCTAGGTTACTCCCTCGCCTATCTCAAGAAGATGGTTATAAACTCGGTGCACGGTACTCGGCGCGGTATAAGTTGTACCTATTTGGATAAAGCTTTACCCACCTGTGCGTTTGTTAGCTAATAAACAAATACGAAATCTCAATCTTCAGTTTATATTATAACACACGTCTTAAGAAATTTAGTACTTAGGTTCACATCTAAACTAACCGCAGCACTGTCAGTGCTGAGAACTTGCAATCGGCACGCTATCGGCCCAAATGGAAGTAATCTCGCGGCGAAACGCTTTATTACGTTCGCAATATCGCACCAGCCCGGAATCCGATGCGATTGCCAATGTGCTCGACTCTCCGAGCTGCGAGTTTCTCAGGCGGTCATACAGTAGGCTGTGATATCAAAATGTATATTACTGCTAGACTGAACTAAAAACGCTGTGATTCATCGTCAGATTGTCTTCTATGCATCTCACTTTTTGGAGGTTGGCGGACAGCTCTCATGATCCTGTCGGTTCTTTGCCAGGCGTTTTTATAAGCTGTCATCGTATCGATCCTATCTCTGATATTACGGTACCTCTATTCCCTACTTCTGCCGCGCATCTGAAGAAATATCATAAATGTATGATATTTCTGTCAGATACACGGCAGAAGAAGAAGAAAAGAAGAAGATAAAGGGCTGGTTTCTGAATTGAGAAATTCCCTGAGATACTTAAGTATCCTGTTGTCACGTTCTTTTTTGTTACATCTGTAGAGACAGAACGATACTTATGTACTTAATCAGTTGAATTCTCAATTCAGAAACCAGCCCTAAGAAAAAGATCGAGCGATTACAAATCAAAGGGAGTTCAATTAGTCTAACCAACCTTACCCCAGTATTTTCAACTTCGTCGAGTTGTAATATACGGGTATAATTTATTATTATCGGCCACTGTGTGTGTGACCAGCGGCGTTTAGAGATGTGTTTCTCGAGATTTTCGGCGCGATCGTACCCCGACGTATGGAGGCGGATTGTTGTGGGTCTTTGTGCTTGCAAATTCTAGTTGCGAAACGACAACGAACACAATGAACGCGTGGAACGTGAACATCGTTCAGCTAGATGCGAAATTTGCAAGGCCTTTCTATTCTGCCCCTTCTTTCTTTGGATAAAAGGACGGACTAACAAACAAAGCTCTCCGCTTTGAGGAGTAGGATTTTTAGTTGTTACGCCTATCACTAAGCTACGTACATACGCACCTGCCTTAAATTGTGCTTAATGTGACTGAATATTTGTTATGTTAACACGGGGTCACCCCTTGAATTGTCAGTAAGTAGTAATTTAAAGGAATCCCTCTGGACATTAGAAATAAAAGGGCCAGGGCTTTAGAAATCGTAAAAACATAAGCCAGTCTATGAAAAGAGGAAAGCACTCGGAGTAAATGGATGAAATAATTTTCTTTTCCTTGATTTTCTCTTTGAGCCGTTTGAAAAAGAAACACCAGTTTATACTTAGGGTGAAACATAATTTTCGCTACCTAAATACTATGCTGAAGACCGCCCTCAAAAGTTTGAAGCAACTTGTTTTTCCGAAAAATAAACGGATAAGAATAAAGTAGCTGCTGAAGTTTTAAAGAAAAATTAAAGATCTGTAATTTATTGACATAAAACACTTTTGAGGTTCATCTTCAGAAAAATAAATAAACACGTTTTATGCACGTGAATGTACCTGCAAGTGTTGGTTGAAGATGAACAATGTATTGTAGCAGATCCCTGAATCAATGATGATTTCTTGAATTTCTCGAATGTCAGATTTACAACGTATAAAGCCTAGATATGGAAAATACAAGCTTTTTGCATATTCTGTTGTTAGTTACTCTTGTTCTCTGCTATTTACTTATACATAATTTATAGACTCTGACGTTAGAATAGATCTCAATAGAGATCTAATGTGACATGTCGAACAAGCATGTCTATTTGTCGGGAGATCGTTCCACGTCAGAACCTACAGTGTTACTGCAGTAATTGCGATTAATGACAATGACCCTAAGTTGCACGAAATGACTTAAGGTTGTCACCTTACTGAAGTAAGGCCGAGAATCTTATATGATTGTAATTTGTTTCTGATGCTAAGGAATGCTAACATGTTTCAAGTTACTCAGGGTAAGTTAATTATAGTATATGTAATATATTTTATGGAACAGTCGAGTTCATTAATATATGAGCAATACCAAGGCATCAAATATAAATGTACATGGAATGGTACATAAATATCTGAGCAGATTCATCAATAAAACATACAGATATTTTGAATCTGCTCAGATATTTATGTACCCTTCCATGTACATTTATATTTGATGCCTTGGTATCGTCCATATATTAATGAACTCGACTGTACCTACCCTACGCATATTCTTACTACTGCTACTACTACTACTACTAAACCCATCGTAATGGTCATTTGGATTTCTAAAAGAAATGCCACCCGGTACTGGTCAAAATCGTAAAGCCTCAAACTCGTCGACTAACATCATAGTCCTATACATAAACAGAACAGCCTCTCTAAAACGACCGTAACTGGAGTGTATGGTTGGAAGAGCGTATAGATATATCCGTCTATTGTGGACAGCATCGTCCCTTAGTTCAATAGAACATGTATATTACGACAAGAGTAATGTCTCGATGGTGTCAGCAGCAGTCTAAGCAATAATTGCTGCCTTTAGATATACGGCTTTACAATATATTCCTGAATTCTATTGTTTGTGTAACAATACAGTTCCAAATAAATAAACAGTTAATATTTTATTACTTTAAGTAATAAAATATTCACGTTAGTACTCATGCCTGTCCCATACATAGTTGCAGAGGCACATATTTACCCGTAATTAAGACAAACATGTGTAAAATTAAACCAGAATCTATTCAAAATAAATTCAGTATACCAGGATATCATAGTCTTTGCGAGGTAAGTCTAAGGGCGCTACATTAGCAGCACTTCACGCCGCACCGGTTCCGCTCCCTCCGCCCTCTTGAGCCCTACAACCTACAACCTCTTCCGATGATGGGGAGCCCTTCTGAGGTTTGCTTTCGGAGAAGAGTAATCAATATCAATTGATTTTACTTTGAGCATTTTTAAACTTCAGTTAGTTAATGACGTTAATTATGACCAAAATCTTAAATGAACCAAAATAAATTAAAGTGGACCGAAAATCGTTTGAAAACTACACGTCAATTTTACGAAAACTACATTAAAATTGTATGAAAAAAACAAAAAAACTACTTAATTGTATGCAGATGCGGTATAGTAAGTTTTGGCACCTAAAAACTATGGTTATACAAACTTATTGGAGTTTGTTTATCTATTTTCAAGTACACACAATTTCCAAGTTATAATTACTATTGTTTATTAGAATTATTTGAAGCGATGTTGCAAATAAATGAAAACTTAGTTTATTGGTAGTGTAAACTTTGTAAAGTATAAATAACGGAGCTGAATTTCTCTTTACTTTATTGCTTAGTCTAGTGTGAAACCACAAATTAAAACAATTACCTACAAAATAATTGAAATGCCGATCTATTCTTTTCTCCTATTCCTATTTTACTTTGTTAAAGGTTCAAGTGAACCTTAAGACCCTGTAGAGTTAATTAACATTAAACTCTCGTTTCTCGATTCACAATTCACAATTCTTTATTGCTCACGATAATTTAAACAGTAACATTAAAAGAAAACACATGTACAGTACAAAGGCGAGCTTAGTTACTTACTTCTGTCGGCTCTACAACCCTTTGTGGGTCTTGGCCTCCTCCACGATCTGGTTCCATTTCGCTTCATCCCTGGCCTCCTTTCGCCAAGATGTTTTCTTCCCGATGCTCTTCAGATCCTCCTCCAGAAAATGTCTCCACCTCTTCCTGAGATCTTGTCTGTTGCGGGGTCCAATTGGAAATTATTTTGACAGCTCTGGTGTCATCCATTCTCTCCAGGTGTACCGCCCATCTCAGCCTTTGTGACTTACAGAAACAGCCGAGGGTTTCTTTGTGAATCAGAGCCTCCAATTCGTGATTCATTCAATGGCGACAGGTACCGTCAGATTTCCGACCGAAAACTTTTCTTAACACTTTTCGTTTGAAGACCGCGAGTTTAAGTTGGTCTTTCTTAGTCATCGTCCAGGTCTCGCATGCATAGGTCACCACGGGCCGGATGATAGTCTTATAGATGGTGAGTTTAGACTTGACAGTAAGGAGTTTGCTGTCAAGTAAGGCCTTGCAAGCGTAGAAATATTTTGTTCCCAGCAGTTATGCGAGCTTTGATCTCCTCCTCCATTCTCCATCATGTGCTACCAGTCGGACCCCTGAACCTGCGCAGGACGTTGTTGTCGGAGAGAGCTCCGTTGAAGGTGTGAATGCATTCCGGTGCTTAGGATCAATCCTTAAAACTCTCTTTTGTCTGGTAAACATTCATTTTGTAATTATTTATGAAAAAAAAGCACATTCCAGAAAAATCTACAAAATTCTTTCGTATTCACTTACTAACCCCTTCACTCTCAGAAGCACACCGCACGAACGACCGAACAATGGCGAACTATTGTTATATAAGATTTGTCGGCGAGCCAGTTAACTTATTATTTTTATCTTTGATCACAATAATCTTATAAAAATATAATGGCACTTCCGGTATTCAATATAAATCATAATAACAAGAAAATTGAAAACGAGCTACCCTGAGTTCGTCATCTCACCATAAACATTAAATATCCCATTTAGTAAAGTTATTGGCCGACTAACGAGACATTATGGCTTCCTCACAACAAACCGCCTATAATCATAGACATCGAGTTAATTTTTATGTAAACTGCTTCACAAAGGCACCACCCCGATGCGTGATGAAAGCCGGCTATTTGGTAAAATGAAAATGGCCGTTAGTTTCATCAAAGAATAATTCAGTTTCACTTGCTACACTCTGAAAAAAATATCGTTTTGTAGCATAGATGTAGATTGTGAAATACTTTTGCATATCTGTGTTCTCTGTATTCTCAACTCCTCTGCAAATTAATATCGACGCAGTTTATGTCTGTTTTTTGTAAGGAAAGACTGTTATTGTTCTACGATTTTCGATCGATTTGAGATTATGTCCACCACAATAGGCCTGTGGCCAATGTAATCCAATAAATCTAGGAACTAGACTTAAGTTGAAGCATTATGTACAAAATGGCTTGAAATTCTCAGAATTGTATATTTCCAGCAGATATATTTTATAAAGTCAATTTTGTGCAAAACAAGACAGCATTTGATGGCACTTTTACATGACTTCATTCTGTTGTTATTTCATAGAACTCAGGAACAAAAGTTCAGTTTTGACAGTTCATAATAACCGGCCAAGTGCGAGTCGGACTCGCGCACGAAGGGTTCCGTGCCATTATCTATAAAAAAACAGCAAAAAAAATGTATGGGAGCCCCCCCTAAATATTGATTTAATTTTAATTTAATTATTTCTTTTTTAAGTAAATAATATACTCAATATATTGTGAACATTTTAAGCGTCTACCTGCTACCATTATCAATATCGAGCAAAAATGAGCAAAAAAATCACGTTTGTTGGATGGGAGCCCCCCTTAATATTGAATTTCTTTTGATTTTTAGTATTTGTTGTTATAGCGGCAACAGAAATACATCATCTGTGAAAATTTCAACTGTCTAGCTACCACGGTTCATGAGATACAGCCTGGTGACAGACGGACGGACGGACGGACGGACGGACGGACGGACGGACGGACGGACAGACGGACAGCGAAGTCTCAGTAATAGGGTCCCGTTTGGAACCCTTCGGGTACGGAACCCTAAAAAGTATCTATTTTGACTTGACAGGCCACAAGCCTATTGTTAGTCTGTTTGCCCGAGGGCATATATACATACACAGTTGCAAAGTGAACCTTCAAGTAACGTTATTCTGTGTATGACCCTGTTTACTTTCCGACGATCTTGTTTCTATATTAATTGTAAGTTATGGGCTTGATAAGCTGGGTAGGAATAAGGCCCTTAGACTAAGGGAATTTGGTTTAATTACAATGGTGATGATCGTTAGTCTTACCTGGTTTTGCAAACTCTGTTCGTGAATTATTGAAACCAATTAATTTGGACGGTAAGCTTTGAATTCCAATAAAATAAAAAAGTTTGTAAACATTTTTAAAGGAAGGAAAAGTCAAACCGTACATTTCCCTGCAACGTTTTTGTATTTTTTTTCGCTTTGTATTCTTCGCTCTATTTTTTTTTTCATCTTGACAACTTTATTATACGTTACGTAACGAGTCTATATTTGTAGGTTCACACATTATCAGACCATAATTGAAGCCTAAGTTTTCAATTGAAAAACGGTACTTACTTAGAGTCCTACATAGCGGTCCTCGACAAAGTCCATGAAAGTAGCCACTATAAGACTGTGGTCCTTTAAGAATAGACAAGCGTCATATTTTTTATCCAAATAGTATGCAATTTTTTTATAAAAGCAAAAGCATGTCTGTCTGTCTCTAGTATTTACTATTTCATTCCTTTGAAGCATCTTTGTAGATGTAAAAGAGCTAAACAAATAACTTTACAACTTGATATAATTGTTGATGATTACTTTATAAAAGTAAACCTCACAATTTTCAAAGCTTGTTTACCTCAAAATGTTGATGAGAAGATATATTTTCATTTCGTTTTATCAACTTCATCAAAGTCTAAAGTTTTAGAGTGACAAGAACATCTCGCTGGTCTCCTATCGCGTGAACTCTTTCTAAACGCCTCGGGCGAAGTGCAAACCACAGCTTCAGAGCAATAGCAAGGAGTAGGCGGTCAAATCGAAGCAGGACTCTGCTCATTACCCACGATCTAAGAGTACTTTGCAGACGAAATTAAAGTTTTCTCTCGTACACTTTGAACTGTCATTGGTTTTTCTTTTGAGGAGAATAATTCCAATTGGTGCGATTGTTCTAGAAGCAATTTGTGACAGTGAGAATGATAATACTTGATAAATGAATAAACTGTCTCAAGAACTGCCCGGCCCAAAGGTGCCGATTTAGCCCCCACATGTAGTTTGCATGTTAAGTCAAAAAACTATGATAAGTAGTTTGTGAAAGTTCTACCTGTAAAGTAGAATTTGTTAATCTTACGCTGGAACCTAGAGTGGGCTCTTCATAGTCTCTACATTGTTATTTACTTTAGACTTAGAAAACTTTCGTTGCCACACATAGGTACCTCTACCTTAATATACCTTAGTATCTATTTATATATAATATTTTGTTTTTTGTTTTTATCTGTATTTATGTATTTATTAGTAAGTAGTCTATTATTTTAATATTTATCGTTGTGCACTTATGTAGGTCTACCTTTTATTAAATTATCCTCTCCATCCTAGGTTTGCTGGAAGAGATCTCTTATTAGAGATAAGCTCGCCTTTGTACATGTTTTTTCTAATATTAAGTGTCTGTATTATGTTTTCTGTGCAATAAAGTATAAAGTAAAGGAAAGTAAAGTACCTTTTCTCTTTTAAGAAACGTATTAAAGAGCACTACCTCTCACTTTCTTAAAAGTTATTGTATTTATGTAAAGTGTATGTAGTATATCGGTATGTATTTATCATATTTTTTTCTATATTTATCGGTATTTAACTTATACCTGTGTATTTTATTTAAATTAGGTAGTTATTGTGCACTGCCTACCCTTTCATTATACATTTTCCTTTCACGCCTGGTTTGCTGGAAGAAATCTCTTTTTAGAGATAAGCTTGCCTTTATACATGTTCTTTCTATTAATGTAACCGTATAAATTATTGTGTGCAATAATGAATTGTGAATTGTGAATTGTACCTACTGTCGAAAAATGTGATACCTATTAAATATTACCCATTATATTTTACTAGACTTCAATTCAAGCCATTGCTTTCCTTCGCCGGCAGTGGCGGGGCGGCTCGTTTGCCCCAACTTGCAAACAGTTTGAAGTTTTCGCTTGATAGGAGACCACTCTCATTTTGACTACCTACTTTTGCCGGGCTCGCTTTATTCTTACGCTTGGTCGGCACTTTTAATGACTTATCCGCTTTTTCGGGATATCGGAAAGAAAGAGAGAGACTTGTAAAACAAAGTCCCTGGAAATCGTATGCTGAAAACCTTGGTAGGTATATTTCTTCCTTGTATTTTTATTTGGGTCAAGATGTTTCGTGACAATATTCAGAAGATTTGGGCCATTGAACTGACAAGAAACAGGACTTAGAAAATTGATTTAAGGAAGCTTACCAAATTAACTACAGCGAATACAGTGATTTGTGCTTATGGTGGTAAAATTAATATTTATTTAGCCGGGCCGGGCTGCAAATACAAAAGCGAATTAATGATAATCAATAAATTTTACATGCATGCATGTTTTGTAAACTAAATATAGTCTAAAACAATGAGTATTACGAGAATACCACCACTGACTGAGCCAGACAGGGAGGCAGTTGCTCACGTCCGAAGGAATTACTTGGAACCCACAGCCCTTCACGTCCTCCCTGGGTAGTGCTAACGAGCGACAAATCATCGTCATCATCTTAACATCATATCAAGACATTATAATTTCCAGGTTCTCAAATGAGAACCTGACCACTTGACACTGGCAAAATTAACCTCGAAAGAGGTTAGGACGCCATTAATAAAAAGAAGAAGAAGAAGACTGAGCCAGACATAGTAATAGATTTCCCTTTTAATTATTTCATTCCTACTGAAATGATCGAAACAAAACAGTTTTGATACAATTTCTTCCATTGAGAAATAAAAGTAACTTTACAAATCTAGTCGCATCCTTTTAAAATTTCGTTTCCATGATCCATTTATTTATCTGTTCTCAGCAGATAGTGTTTAAATCGTTTGTCATCTTTGCGCTGTAGCATGAGTTGTAATTTTCTAAATGGGACGCTTTTACCACTACCCGCTTTAGCTACGTTCGCTAATCATCTTGAATTTCGATGTTCAATATTCATGTAAATTGTTGTAATTGTACCAGTAGAGGAGCCACGAAAACGAACATAAGAAAATCGACTCCTCATTTGTTTTGTACTTACGTTGTTACAGTTTAGTTTTAATTTCAAAGTGAGTGTAAAAATATTAATTTTTACTTTTGAGAAAGTTTTCGAAGTTTCTGTACATTATTAAATACTTAGTTTTTATACTTAGTTTGAGAATGTAAAGTTCTGATTTCGGTCAAATTGCGAAATTGTCTTCCCTCCGCCAGCCTCGATCGGATAAAGATGTCTCTTGGATAAAAACACAAGCGATATGTAAAACTGTCCATTATCACCTTCCCAGTCGATATCTGAACGCACCTTGGATGGACACAGTCCGTCGCCTCCGCCACAAACGGATTTATCTAATTGCTCACTGAGCAGCATCGTCCGTAGATACAAGCGAGATGGCCAGCGATAGTGTTATTAGAAGCGCGTGATTGCATCACAGTTGTATTTACACTGTGGTAATCGCCGATTGATGCCCCCTTTGTCTGTTTCCATTGATGATGGTCCTAGTTTGCACTCGGCTTTGTAGAGCCAGCTTACAATTACAGAAATTATCCGAATGTAGCGCGGCGGAAAAGGTTTATTGAATTTCACCTTAAGATTGTGGATTCTAGTCCGTAAGTCTTTCGGCTGAATCATTCTTGAACATTCCACTTAAAAATGGTCAAAATTCGAGCAATAGTCGAAGCATTTTCATGTCTTCATGCGTCACGTCATTTGCGACAAAAAAAAATGGTATTAATTGACTTGTATATTTCTAGACTATCTATAAGGCTTTTGTTAGCAACATTTAACCGGGCTCCGTTTTGTTCATAATTAAGGTTTGTAATTGTATTGTATTGTTTGTAATTAATTAATTAACCAATTTTATAAAATTAGAATATCTTAAGCCCAAAAGCTTCGTCGACGTTCAGTATGTTTGAGATGAACCTATGCTTATTATTTTTTGATTACAAAATGCCAAATACCTACATTTTATGTGTCAACCAACAATATTGGATTTCAGATTAATTTTGTCAGTGTTTGGTGAAGTACGAGTATAATCGCCTTAGGAGAAGGGGTGGAGTGAACCCCAACTCTCGACTCGTTTATTCCGTTCCCTCCAGTATTATTGATATTGTCTTGTCTTTCATAATAAATACAACGCTACATCTGTTGATGTTGCAATCTGTCGTATATTTATCTTATAAGAATTTCCTCTGAGTTTCTGCAAAGCCCGTAGACAATTAATATTTTGGGGAGGCAGTTTCTCGCGTCCGACGGAAGTACTTGGTACCTACAGCCATTCTAGTCCTTCCCGGGTAGTGCTAACGAGAAACAAATCACATAACAATTCGAGGTTCTCAAGGGAACCTGTCCAAATACAGTGAAATCTACAACGTCATTATTTATAAAGAAATTGAATTAATATTTTGATCAAGTTCTTGCCGTATCTAATTGAAGACATCCATATAATAATTTAAGTAAAATAAGTGAGACATTAGAAACATCTGCATCAGAGGGGTGATTACGTAAGTACAAGCGTATATATATACGTGAGCTTAAGCTATGCTATCTGTATAATTTTAGTACCTACAATAAAGTAATAACATAAATTATTATTTCGCCCGTGCCTAGTAAGTATAGGTGTATAGGTATATTTGAAGCGATTCTTCTTCTTCGAGATTATACAAAAGCAACCACAACCCCACATGAGAAATCCCGGATTTCGTACCTAACTCTAAATCACAAGATTTGCATATTTCAACTTGACAAAAGTAGTCCCAAATGATAAGAGCCTCGTCGTTATAGCAGTAATGTTATAAAAAATATGCGCAATCAATTTCACGCAGGGTGAACACTGGTTTACAGTAAGGGCGTCAACAGGCCTGAAATGATATACTGCAATGGATAATTCTGTTTTCTTGCTCGCCTAGTTTTATTAAAAACTTTTTTTTGTCGGCGTGTCTATCTTTAGAATTATTACTGAAGTTTTGCTTTCCCGGTTTCCGGCGCCATAGTCTATGAATTAGATGTACCTATCTGCTTTTATTACCGAAAATACAATAGGGGCTTTTAAACCACTGAACCAATTTTTATAAAACGTGGATAAAAAGTATTGCAGGGCTAACTAACATTTACCGGATTCAAACCCTAACTCCCGTTTGACCGCTAGGGTAGGTACCACGGGTGGATGGATATACACACATCACATCATACACACAGACAGCTGTCAGTCTGCTCCGCTACAGCCCAGCCCCCAAACACCCCTATCTTTCGTCGAGGATTAAAAACGTCTAAAGTTAGTCCCGAACAAAGATTCTAAATTATTCTACTGACATGACTGTAACAACATAATTACAACATATGTGCCCGCTGAAAGTTAACTCAAACCTAATACGTTATTCATAAAGATTATATCAAAGTTCGCAAGCCATATTTTTGCACGATTCCCTGAAGGAAGGAATTGCCTCGTGAAGCTGAAAACAAAACGCGTCTGCCGTTTGTAGTTAAGGGTTGTTAACCCTAGCTCGTAAGGGCGTCTACCGCCCTCTAACTTTACACTCTATTATTAATGACAACCCTTGCCCCGCCCTTCCCGTCTCAAATGCAAATTGCTGCAGTACACACTTTGCTTCCTTGTTGGCGGACGGAAAGCAAACACTCAGGGTAGGTTCATTTTTGCTGCAGATGTGTAACAGGCACGCAAGTATAGTGTGTGACAATATGGAAAATGGAAGAACCCTCTCGTGGTTAGCCACAGTTATTAACTTTGATACCTAGTTATTATATGAAAGACATGAATAAGTTCAAATGTTACAACTTGGTGGATGCCACTGCCATGTCGTGATTGTCTTTCAGATACAACTTTTAACATATACTGATCTGATTCTGTTATCAGATAATATAATCTTCACATGTTCTACGTCTATTAAAGTACTGACTTACGCAAAAATCGCATCACAAAACACATTGATTAGTTTGTTGTTGTTTTTAGTTTGTTTGATGTTACTTTTCGTTACGATTACTAATTCTAGATTCATTTCGTATCTAATCTGTATCATGGCACATAACCAATTTTGATCGTACCAGCCATCAATATGTGGTGTCGTTGTTTATTATGCTATGTAGGTATATTGTCACTGTGTATCTATATCCAAACAATCAAGGTGATTACGACAAAGTTCCGAAGTTGACTAACAACCATCAAGAGCTTTGTGTGTGTTATTAAATCTCATAAAGCTGTTATTACATTACATAAAGTTGAGGTGAAGCAATGAAGTGATTTGCATATTAAGTAATTGGCGCTTTATTGGCTAAACAATGCAGGTGAAGTAGATTTTTATGTTCTCAGCATGAACTAACATGAAACTATTAAAGTTTACCCTATATTTCAGACTTTTTCATTCTACCTTGTGTGAGGCATTCTATTTCACCGCTGACGTATTAAAGGTTCATGGAAAATTTAAGTGTTGATAACCAGGGGCCATTCTGACCCATGCGAATTGTTTCGAAAGCGAACGAGAAATACATTCTCGTATATTTTGACAACCTGCATTTATTACGTTAATTACTTTGGTTGTTTTGATGACCCTTGTATTCCTGACGTAATCAAATCCGACAGACGAGTGTCAGCATTGCGTGTTCACTACGGAGGGTGCAGTCAAGTCAAGGGTGCATTTAGCTCCATTATTTTTCAATTAGATCCTAATCCGATTATACCTTGTGATAATATCATTCTTCTATTCATTTGGTTTAATTTCGTAATTTGAAGCTTTTTACGTTTGATCACGAAGAGTGGAACTCAGATTTTGAAGAGGTGCATTTATTTTTTGTTTTGCTACTACAAACCGTTAGAGTACGCAAATCAGTCAGAGATCATAGTGCGCAAAATTGTTTCATTTCTCACTTTAACTAATCTGCACAATAACAAGGTAATGTGCACAATTACGACCAAGCAAACGTTAAAGTGCATAAAAAGCAGATTCTTACTTGAATGAAACGTCGGAATTAAAATAATTTATGTGATGATTCTCGATATTTCTAATGAAAATCCTTTGGCTTGGAACTTAGAAGAAGCAAAACTGGAGCGAAGCGTATGAAAACGGGACGTAAGTTTTTTGCTCTTCCGCACTCTTACTCACTCCGTCTTTCGCACTTTAACGTAACTATTTAGTAATCTGTGCTTTAACGGTGTACCATCCGTTAAGGTGCACATTAACTAGGTAAAGTGCGAATATTAGCAGTTTTAAGTAAAATTGCGCACTCTAACGATAACATATATCCATATACCAACAGAAGATGGCTGAACCCTTAGTTAAAATCATCTTACAGTTTGCACTGGAAATTACATAATTTTAAAACAATTAAGTAACTACCTTCTTTAAATTATCTAGCAACACTAGGCATAAAATGATTCGATAGTATTCCAAAGTAATATTTTATTGGTTTTATCCGCATTGAGATTTTCCAATCGACAACATGTCGCCAAGAGCAAGGGTTCTTCGTATAAGATCCCGTTTGCACTGCCCAGATTATTCAAATTAAATATAATATAATATTGCCCATATGTTACTAATTGACTCTTCTAAACTAATCTACTCGAAGTTCTAAATCAAACAAAAAATGTTTGCTCACTTTTGCTAGCTATTTTCAGATTTTATCAATGTGATCTCTCCTATGGTGTATCTACGTCGGAACGTACAACCAGTCGCGTATCTTCGGTCGCGTAATTTCGCAATAGTATACAGGGTATCCTAGTGGGGGGCCAGAAGTAATGCATGTGCCTGTATGTAAATGTTTATGTACCTTTCTTCCTATTCTAAGGGTACTTATGTATATTAGTTATTAAGTAGATATCTATTTGTAAAATATATAACCCATGATTTTCTTTCTTTTCTCTAGGCTCCTGTAGACTCTAATCTGTAAAATAAAGTATCCACGACCTTATTAGCCCTCTTTATTTTCTGTAGTACCTATTCACTATATTCACTACTATTTTCTAAATTCTTTCTTCTCCTCTAAATATTCTTTCTTTTCTTTTAATTTAGGATGAGATATTTTGAGGAAAATAGAACCGCCCTTACCGGACGAACAAGGATCCAATACCCGGCCGCTGGAGGTTCCGAATCGCATCATTCGCCAACGCCAGTGCGGCGGTATTGAAAATGTAATAAAACTGACCAGCGACGACCGGCGGAACCCGATAAAGACTGAACCAGATGACAAAGAATACTTCTCTACGTTTTATTCTATCGGCGGCGGCAATGTGTGTTTGTGGCAGCATGGGGAAATTAAAACCATTTAATGGCGATACTATACTTTTTAAAACATAGCTTGATCTCTGCAACAGCTGTCACATTGACATGACTAGACCTAGATAAATTATCGATATTCCAACTTAACTAATTAATTGATTTGTTTGAAACATTAATTAATGAATGTTTCAAAGAAATCAAACAAAAGGATGTTGAAACACTATTTTATTCTTGTTTAAATGGTTCACAGGCCCAAATCGTCACCATCAAAGTCTGATTAGGACTCACTGGAGCTTCTTCCCACACTATTAAATTATCAATATATTTTTTCAAGTCAAGATCGATTACTTCTCCTGTACGATTTGACAATAAAGTATAATTTATTGGTCTCTATACATTTCACCGTGGCAAAATACGGTACTTTATGCGTGTTTTTGATTACATCTGTCACAGAGATCAAGCTATGTTTTACAAAGTATTGAACTATAATCGGCGAGAACCTCTGTGGCGCAGCGGTTGCCCCTCTGCCTACCATGCGAGATGTCTTGGGTTCGAATCCCAGCTGGGGACAAAAAATAAACCCCAGGTCTGGGATGTTTACATGTTTGTAATGTCACTGTTTCTGGTTCCCACGACACAGGGTATCTAGCGTGGGGCCAGAAGCAATGTATGTAAATGTTTATGTTTATAATACAGGTTTAGGTAATTAAAGGGGTCCTACTGGTAAAGTTGACGAACATCACATTAATGAACTCTGTAGTCTAGTGCTTTCACGATTGCATCTCACGCAGGAGATTCGGGTTCCAATCGTCTTGAACATGTACATATGAGATAACATGATATCTTACGTACCCTACTCAACTACTGTCGCGTATTAGTAGTCGTAAAAACGCTCCATCAAGCCGCACTGAGCCAGCGTGATGGATTGTGACTTAATCTTACTCGTAAGGAGTAAAAGCCTGTGCCCCGCGGCGGTAGCCAAATATCATAAGGCTTTTCACATTACAAGATACTTTTGTCTAATATTATTATCACCAGAATAGTTTTAATTAAATTATTGTTTGTATTTTGAGCGAGTGCTCCGTGGTCTAGTGGGTTTTACCTTGCTTCTCACGCAGGAGATGCATGTTCGAATCCCGGTGCTGACCATGTACCAATGAGATGATTTATTTGTCTTAAGTACATTATCGGACACTCCGTGTTTCGGATGGCACGTTAAGCTGTAGGTCCCGGCTACTATCACTACTTCGTAGTATGTAGTAGTCGTAAAAACCCCTCCACCAACCCGGACTGAGCCAGCGTGGTGGAGTATGGCTCAATCTTACTCGGGTCCGAGTAAAGGCCTGTGCTCCCCGGTGGGGACATTAATGGGCTACATTTACATTGACAAATTATTGTTTAACAGTTAGGTCCTAATTGTAGTAATTACATTATCATACCACGTACAAGTTTTGCTCAAATCGCTTATGACATGACGTGAATCATGAGTATCAATGACTGCTATTCCCTTTTCTTCCCGAACCCATATTGTTTGTATCTCGGGTAAGTCATTACGTGATTTATCGACAGACTAACATGAATAGACACTACTATGAATAATACATATGTGGAACGAGTAATAACTATCCTACGATACAGAATATGAGATTAGACTGAAAATATATTTATCCGATAGTAGTGATGTGATGTATATTGTATCTCAGAGTTTTTCTTTCAGACTTCTCTAGATTCATGACTTCTAAAAAAATGTGCATATCATATCCATCGTATCAGAAACGTGCATAACGCATTTCAGGAATTATTATTTCAGGAGTATCCAAACTCGCAACCTTTTACAATTTATCTTCAGATAACCAAATAGCCGTTTGATTTGATTCAACCGTGTTCAAAGAGAAAAGGAATAAAAGTTTGGAACATTAATTTTTCGATGCATGTTTTATGAGCTCAACGGACGCGCCGCCGCGCCGATGTGCAAAAATGCGATGACTGCATGTGTACATTGGCGTGCACGAGGCGTGTCGTTCGCATTCGAAAACAAACTATACAGGCAGGGATATTTGTCATCGACAGAAATTAATGTACCTCGCCACATTGTAATGCGAATTTCGATCGATGCAACGCAAAAGTTTTAATGAGATCAAGCACGATTCTCCGAATTTTAATTCGATATAAAACAACATGTAGAGTTTGGTCGACGAAGGTTTGATTCAATTAAAAATACTGTAACATTAACTTATGAAGTTACTTATGAGGTGTATGTAATGAAAATGCCCTAAATGTTTTTCCCTGCGGTATCCTACAATATGTCGGTAATAAACGAGGGAAAACACAGCCGGCCCCGAACAAAGTCCTTATAAACACTTCATCGCTAGTTACTGAAACGCGTCCCTATAAAAAGGTCCTCAGATTATGTTCTTATAAAGAAATCGTTTGCGCACTCACGCGATCCACTCTTGGCCGGTGGCAAACGAAGCTGAAGTAACAATTACCTGGTCATGCGATGCGGCAATCCATCACCTACTTGCCTTTGGCAGTCTTAGCCACCCTCCAGCTCCACATCGTAGCGGCAATGGGCACGCTTCTATAAAATCGGGTGGCTAACTCTATGGCAATTTCCGGCGCTCCTTATCTGCACCAACCTGTAACCTTTTACTGGTTTTATTAATGCAGTTGACAAGAATCTTTGCGACGTTCGCCCGACGTTTCTCTGTTTGGTTTTTGTGCGATGAAGTTTGATTGGATTCGGAATTGCTGCCACTTAGACGCATGCAATGCGACTCGGTGGCGTAGAACTTTTATTTCGAGTTTCGGTTAACTTTGATTCGATATAATTTTATTGAGAAAATCATATGTCCGAATTCAAAGCAGTGGCATAGTTCAAGGCTCATAGTTCAAGTGGCATAGGTGAGTCAAGTCTCCACCAGAACACTTCAAAAATGATAACCTTAAAACTACTGATTACGTATTTACCAATGGTGTGTTGTATGCCACGTAATCAAAAAACATAGCACCCTCAAACATATTTAAATTAAACCTTGTTAATTATATCCTCTTGTTTACACCAGATTAAGATAATGCTCTGCCTACTCCTAGTTAGCGAGTGAAATATTGATAATGGAAAACTTGAAAGGTTTTTACACACGCATGAAAGGCTGGCTTCTCGTTTGCCACGCCACATTGTTTATGGCCTACTCACTGAACAAACTATGAATTATAAAAGTGCGAAGTCGCTGGGCCAACAGAAAAAATGTAGCTCAGACACAGAATATAAATTACTCAGTAGGTACAAAGAGTTATGTATACCGTTATATAACACTAAGGTGTAAGTGTTGCCATATTTTAGGATGATTAAGTGGACATATTTTGAAAAATTCAGCCTCTTTACAATAAACATCGCCTTAGAAGACAGGCATAAAATATGATGTGCTACTTGAATACAACTTATACAAATGCTATTCTGCATATTCTAAAAGTTCGCTGGAACAAAGGGCGACTCTTGAAAAGATGTGCTTCGCAAAATGTCCTGTGCTCGAGCACCGAACTTGGCCGATTGAAAACAATAACAAACGGGAACAAGTTTGTAACATCAGTGAAAAGGAAAGTTGGTCGGTGTCGCCTAGAGAGGCGGCAGGTGCTAGGGCAGATTATGTCCCAATGCTGTTTTGGTAAATATGATATTTAGCGTGGCCATTTCAGCCTTATATTACAGGATGTTCTACTAGGGTGATACCGAAAAAAAGGTTGTTAGACCGGTTATAGTTTTTCAAGCTCATGAAAAAGGAATAGGTGAATTTAGGACCACTGTTTAAGTAAGCTAGCTGATTGGTAAATTCCAAGCTTGACAGATTTGACGAGAGATTTTTTAAATGTTTAATCAAAAATGACAAACTATTAATGATATCGTGTGTGTCTTACTTTCTGTTTGGTTTTTTTCTTTTTCTTTTGTCTGGTGTGTTTCTGTACTTGAAATAAACGTTTCTTTCTTTCTTTCTTCTTTTTAAATGTTCAATGTTTGATTTTAATTAGGTATATGCAGTACAGTGTTCTGTGCTTCCAATTAAATGATTAAAGTAAAACAATGTTAAGTATTTGTCGAGGAGACGACGGGCTGGTGAGCAGGGGTTTCAGCAGAAGAAACAATAATTCCATTTACGTGAAGATATAACCATTTATTTAGGTTTCTACATTTGCGTATTAATAGTAAAAAGCAAAGCAAACAGAAATTGACATCGTAATGACAAAAAACATAATATTCGAATCTTGACTTCTTGTTCATCGAGTGTTTATGAAGGTACGTCCTTGGAGGCTTGAACATACTCCCGGCGTTGGAAGCACTCTGCTTCCGAAATATGGTACCTGGACATGTCTCGATAATCGTCCTTGATTGGTTTCATTTGATGATGTGTATCAACGTCGTCGATCAAGTCACCGACAAGCAGACACCAGGGCAGTGAGCGAACCAAACACGGGTCACAGGTGGTGTTTACAGCTCTTCACTCCGGCCTCCCACAGGCCACCAAAATGACTAGCGAAATAACAGTAACGTGAAATGAAGTTTGCTTGATAAAATAATGACATGTAATGACATCGGACATGTTTTTTAATCAAAATTAAATTCTGGAGAGATTCAGCAGACGTAACAATACCATTTCCTTGAAGATATAACCATTCATTTAGGTTTCTACCAGAAATTGACATAACGTAACGTAATGACGTAATTAATTTAATTCTTACGAAATATATTTCAAAAATTCCTCAGGTAAATTTATAGTTCGATGGTTGAGCGAGAGACGACCTGCGCGCGCAATAAAACTCTATTCTACAAATAATAAATAACTAAAAATGGTCCTAGACATATTTCAGTACTAAGCATTTCTCTGTTCCCTGAATTCCGGAGCCTATTTTCTCACCGAGCAATTGTTTTATCTCGCGACACTTCCAGTAATACTTGGGTCCTCTTTATTTATTGTAAGCGGAGAGAACGCGCACGGTTCAAATTTGTTTTCATAATATTCCTTGGCACGAAAGCCCAAGATGGCTGCAGTTAGTTCCACTTCCGTTACTTTGGTCTGAGATCACGTGATTAATGCATACTTGAATGCCCATCTTGAAGCGTTTTTCATAATTCATAATTATTCCGTATTATTATGATTATTAATTTATTATACTATTATTATTTATTATTATTCCGTTATTCCTCGTAATGGCGACACTATAAAATTCAGAAAAAAATATATGATTGTATTATCTCATGACAACAACCGTAGTGTTTGAAAACATCTGTAAATAGAAACTGACCTATTTATTTTATTTTAGGCTAGTCGGAATTATAAACTTATAATAAGGCCAATTACGGATTTCACTTGTACGGATTACACCATGTATGCAGTTTGAATTATGTGACGGTTAGATGGTTGAGCTAAAAGAGATGATGATGTCCATTAGCCCTACAATTAATAAAAAGTTACTCCGGAAGTAACTACGGGACTGTTTTGCTCTCGTTTAAAAGTTTATAGTTACCGAAAACGTTACCTATATATTTTTGTATGTTTAATGGCGGCACCTCACTTCGTTATTCGTTATTCGTTATGCGGGTTATTCGGCCGCTATCGACGAAGTGTGGAGGGCCTATACTTTGCTTTATTTGCACGCTTATAGAAGAGCATATTATTTGGTGTTCGCGCACATAACGAATATTTGGACGAATACAGCGTAGCCGCATAACGAATAACGCATAACGACGTGTGGTGCCGCCATAAAGAAATAACAACAATTTGTTTTTTCGAGTTGGTCCACTCGGATTACAGAAACGGATCACAGTCGCTACGGATCACATCAAACCAAGCAAAATATTGATTTTGAAGCAAATCGGTCTAGTAACAAAAAAATTCAAGATGGCGGCGACTGTTTCAATATTTTACTTCAGAATCATGATTGGACTCCAACCGGATTCTCAGATATCGATTTTGAAGCAAATCAGACTACTAACTGGGTTTGCTGGAAGAAATCTCTTTTTAGAGATAAGCTTGCCTTTGTTCATGCCTTTTCTGTATTGTTTGTGTTTTTTTTCTGATAAGTGCAATAAATATATACGAAAATATACGAAAACTAAGGTGTCCCACTGCTGGGCAAAGGCCTCACCGGTTCGAGCCCACACATCTCTTGCCGAAGCTTTGTCGGTCCATGCTGGTAGGAACTTATCCAGGTCATCCCTCCATCTCCTTCTGGGTCTTCCCCTACGCTGTAATCCATCTGTATGATACTTCTTACACTTCGATTTTTTTTAGGCTTCTGGCTTAGATTATTGTCAATTATATCTTAGGATTTTCTGTGGATTTTCCCAAATTCTTCATATTTTCATTTAAAAAAACGACGGTACGGGTAGAACCCGATAGTACAGCTTGACGTTACGTTATTGCGACACTTTATAATATTATGCTTTGTGCGATATGTCTACCGCCATTATTTTTCTTATCGTTTGCGGCAGCTTGCTTTTCTTGGTAAAAGAGAATAAATCTAGCTCTCAAATTGACCTAAGCACTCAAAGTGGGATCATCAAGTCCATTTTTCCACCGCCGCCATCACCGTTCACGATAACGACCACGTGATGTAGAGTAAAAATGACGGCGCAACATTTACTATGGCCGTTTTAGTATGTCTATCATCGTTGCTTGCAGTTTAGTTTAACGATTTTCAGGCACTTTGACTTCACCAACAACATTCGATTCACATTCAACTATATTTATTACGACAATGCCTGCGATTCCGAAGGCGACACGAACTATACTAACTAAACTAATTAAAATAGTGTGTTTGAAAATGGAATCTGTGGCCTCCGCGCAAGAGCTGTCGGATTTGGAGGTTGTCAGTTTAGTGTCTTTAGTTCCTCTAGTTTAGTGGTTTTGACACCTCAAGAATAGCCCACACTAACTCTTATTTATTACATTGTAACACATACTTATAATATGGGAACTGTCTCCAATTTCTCTCTCATACAGTTGTCTCCATTTTTTTATGTTTCGGAAAGTAATTCAAAGTACGTGCAAACCTAACTACAACACAGACTAGTCTGCATTTAATTGTCCCTCTCTGAAAAGCTGAACAAGAAAAGGGAGAAACAAGAAGCTCTTTCAAACAGTGCGGAGAGTCGTTACGCTATGTGTGAAGTAAGGGCATAACGAACAAATATGCTAAACAAGCGATTCTTGCGAATCCGATAATCCTGACGAAGCAAGGTACTGTCCCCGGGCTATTCTACGTCAACAATGTCGATATGATGCTAACAGTTCAGATGCTAAGTTCACACGCATGTGATGCTGTATTGTTAATTTTAAGGAGATGGAGAGAGGGTTTACAAGTTTTTTATATTTGTGTGTGTCCATGAAAAATTTAAGTTTCCGACCACGGGGAGTGTCTGCGTTAGCCGCTATTTCGAATTGAAGGGCCAAAATTTGTTATTTTTAAATAATCCTTCAATGGTTGACTTTATGACAAAAATTTATATAATGAGAAATTTATATAATAGAAATTTATATAAAGATGATAAAATTTGAATTTTCTTTTTTATACATCTACTCTGTGTGTCCTATAGTTATAGTTATAAGACCATCATGTTAAAAATAAAAGTATTAAAATAATATGTATATTCCTGCTTGATCACATCCATATTTATATTTCTTTGTTATCAAAATTCTTAAACATATCAAAATAGCTCATTGCAGTCTAAAGTATTCACACTGTTCGCTATGCTATTATTTCTTGTGCCACTTTAATTTTACATTTAAAGTCCCTCTCTACGTTATAAAACTCTCAGTGCAGATATTATTTTTACAAGATAGATGTTATTAACTTTTCAGTTATGTCTCGGGAATACTTATGCAGGTTCAAAACTGATGTAGGTGCGAACATCTCATAACTATATGACCGAACTTGACTAGGATATTGAAATCATAAACCATGGAAATCATACCTACATTCATTTATAAATACGTAACTGGTTAGCCGACAAATGTAGTTCAATAGTTCGCCATTGTGCGGTCGTTCGAGTGGTGTGCTTTTGAGAGTGAAGGGGTTAATGCATTCCATTGATTTTATATTTTCCATCGTATTCTCTTCATTATGACGAGAAATGTTGCAGTATGTGCAAAAAACAAAATTTTACCAACAAAAAGTTATGCGAGAATAACTATCCCGTGTATAATTTGTATGACAATGACATTTCAAAATGAATTCAATCTTTGGAAACGTAGAAGATACTCTCAAGTAAAAAGTTACTCTTCGTTGGTAAAATTCGCTCTTAGTCGTTAGTTATTCAGAGTGTATTGTGGTATTGAGCATAAAACACAGCATGTTTGTTTAATAGCAAAAATATTATATTCTCGTATCACAGTTTTATTCTGAAACTATCACCTTTCAGTTAAAATGTGGCGTAACATCTTTTAAAGAATCACCCTCCTAGTACGTAATAACACCCCAGCTAGCAAAATAGTCGAAAGAACAACTACTCTTAGAACTAATAGTCGTATTACAGCTGTGTAAATGATTCTTTGTTACATCGTTGTCGAGAAAAAGTGGCCATTAGCACTATTCAGCTATTTTCACTATTCAGTCGTAAAACTGTGTCGTATAAACGTTTACTCGACTAAAAATAATGCTATTTTACGACTGTCATATATCTGTTATCTAGATTGCTGACTTAGAACATTTTTGTCCTATAATAGTTGTGTAACAGCTGACAAAAAATGCTTGTTGCATTCACATCACTTTTACACTGCAGTCTTACCACATGTTGTAAAAAAGTTGTAAGAAAGCTTCTAATTTACTAACTTGCGAATTCTTACACTATTATACGGCTTTTATACAAACGGTCCTAAAAATGTTGACTAAGAGCATTTTTGTTACCGAATAGCAACTTCATCGCTATTTCTGCGCTATTACACAACTTGTCCCAAAATAGTAATAGCAAAGCTTTTTGTCCACTAAATAGCAACCCTATCGCTATTAAACAGCAGCTAGTTATTATTTGTTTTTTATAGAGCTATTATAGAACTAAAAGTAGTATAATTGCAGTGTCAAAACATCAAAGAAAGTGTCACAACACCACACTCTCTCAAAATACGAAACGTGGTGGGTTCCGCAGGAATTTCTTTTCAAACTCCAAGTAGTGTTATAAATTCTACTTCTCATGAGTATGTCCATAGTCCTGATCATAATGCTGAATCTAATCATAGTGTATGTATTGTGTATGTATGTTGTACTGTATGTATGTACGAGTAGCAAAAATAGTACCTACAAGTGAAGATGAAACTGAAACGGAAAATAACTTTCAGCTGGATATTAAAGAGTGGGCTTTAAAGTTTAACATTCATACTCATACTCATATATTTATTGCGTCATTGTGGTACACTTTTACAAAATTATATCCAACAATGAACCCTGTAAGGGCACTACAATGTCTTAAAAGCTAACTTACATCTAACATTTGTGTTTGATAAATGCACATGATGCGCTAATTGCACATGATGCGCTAAGGTCTTTATCACAAATTATAAATAAGAAATACCCAGAGACTCTTGCGAAAGATCCCAAAACCATCCTGTCAACAGAAACAGATAAACTAAGTGTGACACATGTGGGTTCAAATGGACATTACTGGCATAACGGTCTGAATAAATGTTTACAAAAATGCTTAGAAATGGTGCATTATGAATTAGATTCAATATCTCTTCTTATAAATATTGACGGATTACCTGTTTTTAAAAGCTCAAATCGTCAGTTTTGGCCAATATTGGGTAAAATAATTGAAATCCCAGACCTATCTCCACTGGTTTTTGGTATATATGAAGGGTTAGAAAAACCCTCAAATTTAGATGAATACTTAGGGTCCTTTGTAAATGAAATGCAAGAATTACAGAATGGACCACAATACAACTTAGTTTTATTGACTGGATTAGAATATATCGTTATTTTTTATTTTTTTTGCTGTAGTTGCCATTCATATGAACAGATATACCAACTGACATAAACACACATACACACACACCCTTTCACAACCTCTCAAACACACGCCTACACTGCACATATTACTGTACATGTACGTACACTGTACCTCACCTTTAGACACATAGATTATTACTGTTTTTAGAATTTCCTGTCTCTTCGAATGTACTCTCACCTGTCCTTATTTGACTATTTACATAGTGAAATCCTTAATTGGCCTAGTTATTTAATCTATATTCTTGTGTAACTTTTATGTACGGCTGTGGATTTTTGTTAAATAATTAAATAAATAAATAAATAAATAGACTTACAATCAAAAGAGAACACGGGGAAAGAGTCATACAAGTTAAGATAAAGGCCTTCGTCTGTGATTCTCCTGCCCGGGCAATGGTTAAAGGTAACTTACTTATGTAGCTTTTCTTGTTTGGTAGTCAGATCTGTCAATCTTTAAACATAATAATTCCATAATTTCTTCTTGTTTGGTAGTCAGATCTGTCAATCTTTAAACATAATAATTTCATAAGAGTGTAACTTGCAACTTTTAATTATTTAACTTTTAATTATTTAAGTTCTACAAACTAAATACAGACGCAAGAGCAATCTTTATAGAGATTTACGGATGATGTAGAGATATCGGATGATGAAAATCGGATCTCATCTAGTGCATATAGTTCTACGAGTCCAAAGTGAACACACGTGTAAAGTTTACCGTGTGCAAGTAAACATTGAATTCAGTAATTCTTAGACGGAACCCTAAAATAAACAGAAATGGCGGTACGATTAGTAATCGTATCGCAGTCTTACGACTTGATGCCGAGTAAATGTTGTGAAACAGTAACCTTGTTACTGCGTCATATTTTTTGCTATTTTTATTGATTTTTATTGATTAAATATAATGTTTGAAGGGGGCCTATGAAAATATAAGATTTATAATATATGAATTCACCGAAACAGTTTATTTGCCACTGATATTTGACTCTACACTACCTACATCATTCATGTCATTTATATGTATGGATCTACACGGACCGGCCACCATCTATTTTCCCTGTTGCAGGATACTTTGACATCTATTTTACACTTACCGTGATGGGGCCGTTTCAATAGAAATCTATCAACACTTATTCTTCCAAAAAGTCGAAGAAGCAATCATTTTACTTTTTCTCTACCAAATAGTCACAAGACAGCTATTGTTTTGCTTTTACTCTATCAAATAGTCGAAAGATAGCTTTGTTTGACCACTTATAGGACATTTTTGTGCTATAATAGTATCGCAGCAACTTTTTTACAACAAATGGTAGTAAAATCGCACCTAAAATGCGTTTATGTGACTTGTAGTAACTAATTCACTGTCTTTGCATCTTCTTACGGCTGTTTTACGACTAGCGCGACTATTTCTCGACTTTCATACGATCATTAGCTACAAAATCTGCGCCCAAATGCCGTCGTATAAGCGCTTTTTCGACTTTCATAGGACTTCTTTCAGCGTTTTTATACAACTTCAAGCAACGAAAACTTGTGCTGTAAACGTTTATACGACATGATTCTGCTAGCTGGGACGTGCCTATATCGGCGTACGTATTTGCGAATTCCCTGCGTTCACACAGCCTTATGAGGCGTAGGGATCATTGTCACCGTTTTGTCACAAGGTTGCCTTGATAAGTGAAAACAACTTGGAACCTTTTCGCTGTTACTCGACTGAAGTGAAGATCCTTTTTCAGGAATAAAAAGTGGAGTTAAAAGGTGAGTAGATGTTACAGGCGGGTGAACATTAGGGTCATTTCGTGCGTTTGGCCACTCTAATCAGTCAGTGGCTAAGGCCCAGATACACGGCCAAAATTCAACAGAGTCACAAGTCCTGCTATCACTGTCTCTCGATCGGAAAATGACAGGGCCAGTTAATACTTCAATCGCATACCTTCGATTCGAAACGTTCGAGACGTTTCATAGGATTTCGTTTATAGAATTCAGAGATTCATTTTGCACGCAATCGGCTCAATTAGGTGTGACTTCACCGCGTTAAGATACACGCGTACCAAACTAACAATAGCAAACAACAGATGGTTAAACTGCGAGGGTTAAACGGATTTTATTTTGTTGGCCTTTTCCCAGTAGAGGGTTAATGTGGAATGAGTATGATGATGATGATGATATGTACTGTACCTAGTCCTGCGTTTTTGCATAAGGCTGAAGTCCACACCGCGGACAAAGATCTATCACCTTGCCATCGTCACAATCACGGCGTATTGTTTCATCACACAGACGCGTTACGGTCGTGGTAAAACTTCTTTACAGCTTCCCGCGGTGATAGCAACACTTTGTCGAGGGTGGTAAAGCCAGATTTTTATGCATGCTGCTAAATTAATTTTCTGATTTTTTATATTTGTTTGCGGCTGCGGGTTTTTGTGGGAATGGCAACGCTGGCACTCATTTTATGGAAAGAAGTATTATATTTCCCTTTCTATTACAATATATTTCAAATTACTTTGTATTGTAATAGACTTGTGGCCTGTCAAGTCAAAACAGATACTTTTTATGAACTGTCAAAACGGAACTTTTGTTCCTGAGTTCTATGAAATAACCACAGAGTGACGTCATGTGAAAGTGCCATCAAATGCTGTCTTTTTTGCACTAAATTGACTTTATAAAATATATCTGCTGGAAATATACAATCCTGAGAATGTCAAGCCTTTTTGTACATAATGCTTCAACTTATGACTTGTTCTTAGATTTATTGAATTACCTTGGACGCAAGCCTATTGTCAGTTTCACGCTCTTTCTGGCGCAGGAGATGCAGGTTCGAATCCCGGTGCTACCAAAATATACCCTAAATTCTATGGACTTATAAGGATGTTCTAACTGTGTTATACTGTATGGAAACCTTAATTACTCACTCCATAGCTGTGGCGATGGGCTAGCCCTCTGTCACACAAAATAGATTTTAAATTGCCTCTGCCACCCCGCATGACTCAAAGCGTGACGCTGTACAGGGTGACTTAAGTAGCTGACCATATTTTGGGGAATGATATTATTACCCCTAATTATGAAGAACTTTCCACAAGAAATTTTAAATTGCCTCTGCCACCCCGCATGACTTAAAGCGTGACGCTGTACAGGTGACATTTAATTAGCTGACCATATTTTGGGGAACGATAGTACCCATAATTATGAAGAACTTTCCACAAGAAATTTTAAATTGCCTTTGCCACCCCGCATGACTTAAAGCGTGACGCTGTACAGGTGACATTTAATTAGCTGACCATATTTTGGGGAACGATAGTACCCATAATTATGAAGAACTTTCCACAAGAAACATATGGTCGCAAACTAAAAAAAATTTTAGGTCTCCCAAGTAACTTGAAATCAGCTGATCGGGGTAATGTACTGGGGGACGAAAAATTTTTTTCGTGTGCGTCTATGTTTCTTGGGGAAAGTTGTTTATAATGATGGGTACTATCATTCCCCAAAATATGGTCAGCTAATTAAATCTCAACCTGTATTATGGAGGCTATATTGTTACTTAAGGTACTAAAGACCGTTACCTTTCACGCAGCACATTAGCACAAACTAAGTATAGGTATGTTATGTACCCACGCAGACATTCATTCCAAAACAATTAACTATCCCTTAGCACGGAGACCGCAACCATCACATCCCAACGTGTAGGGGACCCTCAGATCCATTAATTAGGGCGCGCCCTATAGGGCTAGACCCATCATCTGCCCTGTCAGCTGTCAGATGAGAACCATGGGATAGTTCTGAGACTGGATGCGAAGTTTACGTTATCTTAGCAAAATATTCGAACGTAGGTATCTCTCCCCTACCGATGCAATGAACGTAGTACAAATATTTGGTCCGATTTTTAGCAACAATACGTTTTTGAAAAATACAATAGAAATTACAGAGAGATAAATATTATCAATTAATTAATTAGATATGCTTGCCTTTGTACATTTTTTTATGAATTTGCTGATAATTTTATAATTTTGCAGTGCTAGAAAGTTAGGACGATCGATTCTCATCATTTATTAATCTGTGCCATGGCAAATGGTCCATAATTGATTGATAGGTAATGTTAAAGCATCAAAAAATACAACGTGCAGGGATCGTTTGCAGATATTATTCTAAGTTATTCCTTAAGAGCTCCGTGGTCTAGTGGGTTTCATGCTTGCCTCTCACACAGTAGGGTGCAGGTTCGAATCCCGATGCTGACCATGTATCAATAAGATACCTGAGTCATTTATCTTAAATAAGTTATACAGACACTCTAACGGTGATGGAAAACATCGTGAGGAAACCTTCTTTACTCCATAGCCGCGGCGATGGGCTAGCCCCCTGTCACGCAAAATGGAGTGTTGAATCACTGGCTGAAAGTGGGCACAGTTGTGCCTCTGCCACGCCATATGGGAAAAGGCGTGATGCTATGTTATGTTATTATGTTTTATTCCTTAGTACTTATTTAACCATGCTGATAAACTTTAGGCTCAATTAGATGGTCCTACAGATGCAAATACATACAAATACGGAGTAGGTACCCATATTTGTATAGTAGACATGACATAAATCATCGACAATTATCGACTCCCTCACGAAGTCACTGTCCGTCTCCGTCCGCCCGTCTGCCATCTTCCGGAAAACCACCCGCATCAATCATGCAAATGGTACCAAATGCTGGTCGCAGCTTAACGAATTGGCCAGGTGGACCAAATTTACGGTCGCTTTTGGGATCATAATCTAAATGATTTGCGAGATACTTATCAGGCAGGATAAATCTGAATGAATATTATCTCTCATCTCTATCTGAAAATCTGTATAATGAGTAGTTAACACCACACACAAACCTCATTGGTTTAAGTGGTGATTAAGAAACTCTGTTCAAAATTAGATGGCAGTAAATAAATAAATAATAATAATTCGCAAAAATAAGAATCATGACAAAGTAGAAATGTCTTTTGATAAATATTATTAAAAAAAAACATTTATTGTATGATAGTGGTTCTGTGTGGTACTACTTTGTGGCCCATTACGAGAAAAATTTAAATATATCGTGATAGTGTCCTTATCGGGGGGGACAGCATTGTATTTTGAAGGTATTTTAATATGTATTAGTTTATTTATGTTAGGTTTATTTATTTTATGTCATGTAATATTCATGTACTTCTGTAGTTTATTCAGTAGATTAGTAATATTATGATTTATTTATGTTTAATTTTTCTCTTACTTGAGACATAGGCCTACCTGTTCTGTATTTTATTTTTCTCTGTCCATCCTGGGTTTGCTGGAAGAGATCTCTCTTTAGAGATAAGCTTGCCTTTGTAAATTACTTCTCTGTATTTTCTGTTTTTTGTCTTTTATGTGCAATAAATATACACAAATATACATTTCGCTCGACTATGATGATAAATCATTGAGTGCAAAGAGTAAAAACTCCAAAATAATATTTATTTTGGCTAATACAGGCACAACTTTGCCTCTGCATATCATTAAGTGTGTAATTCTAATTGTTTTATATATTCACAAGTCATTGATTAAACTTATGACTATCTAGTTAATGTTCAACCGGTTCCTTCCACATTCAATCTGACAAATTAGGAACATCACAGAGACGCCACTTGGAGGCACCTGCTCACTTGAGCAATATCAATTTGCACGATCGTCGCAGATAATTGCCCTATCTTATCATTTGGGGATTATAATTACTGATCAAGGCTAGACATAGTAAAGTAAAGTAAATGTAGCCCATTAATGTCCCCACCGAGGGGCACAGGCCTTTACTCGGATCCGAGTAAGATTGAGCTAGACATAGACATACACATAATAGTTACACGCTTTTTCCCAGACGGGGTGGCAGAGGCCGAGTTTTAGCCACTTTTTATATCTTTTTAAAGAATTGTTTATTGTAACAACATTTTTATGGAAATAAACAATTTTAATTTCAATTTCAATTTTTAAATTTCAATACCTACTCCATTTTGCGTGACAGGGTGGTAGTCTATAGCCCATCGCCGCAGCAATGGAGATAGATCTAGATTAGAGTAAATTAATAAGTTGTTGTTTGTTAAATCTGAAAAACATTGTAACGTCGGTTCACATGTTATTAAGTTGTTGCTGAAAAATAAATATAAACACCGATAGACTCTTCACTTAAAACAGAAAAACAATACCTTCCCGCTTGTTCTATCAAAACGATCCATTAATCGAAAAGCAAAAGTTAGTTCATTTCGTTGAACCCTTGTACCGTAGCAAGACATCTGCTACCCGGGCCGCTACCCTTTTCTAACTGTCCACCTTAATGTGCCTTCACATACAATCGGAATCCCAGTAATATAAACCATTCATTGTAGTCCAGCCTTTATGTCAAAGCTGGGGAGATCTGGACTTCGTTTACCGCCGCATTTAGTAAATTGTACCGTATACCTCACAGAATACGTAGAATCCAGTTTTCTCCATCTAGCCTTTAGATCATGAATGATTCAGCTGTAGGTATTGATTTTGTCTATTTAACCAGATAAGTCCTGCATAAAAAACAAGTTTAAGACGATGAAATGCCAAATTTTATGTTGCGGCAACGGCAGATTTTACGGAAAACTTTCAGGAACTCCTAATATTAATAATAGAACTCTTGTCGGGTCATTCCCATCAGATCAACTTGTCTTTGGCATCTGTTCTGAACATGCGACGCAATATTATTAGCTATTGTGATAAATTAATTGTCACAAGATGACATCCGGGATCAAGCCAACATGACAGGCTGTAGCGCGTTGCCCGGAATACGTATGTTAAGGATATTCAGAATAGTTTAGATGAGGCAAGTTAGTGCGCTAAATTGGTACACAAAGTATCATTATCAGAGTCCTTAGAAACTCATTAACTCACATATGTATAAAACAAGCGACGTTCAGGTCCGTCAGTTCTCTTTAGGACCATTATCTAATACTAACAGCAAAATGAGAAGTGGTCCAAATGGAACTAAACGAATAGGCACGATTCCGAAACGTATCACCAACAGTCATTTCTACTTTGGGATGTTCACCAACATAACATTTGGTCTTCCTTCGCTTCTCCACAATTATGTTTTAGGCACAAATGTTAAAAGCTGATGTAAATGGTAAGTGGTCGTAACGGACCTAAAGGGTCAGTGTTACTCCGTCACAACTTGCAAGTCATGTCTAACCCTGAGTGTCTAACCAGTCTAACCCTAGGCCTATTCAAGAGCACGTGGGCTCTTATGATTACCAATAAACTAAGAAAAGCATTTCATCTCAATAATAATCCAGTAATAAGACAAGTCACATGAAACTCTTCGTAGGAAATACCGAAGATATTGCGAGAACATTCCACCTCTAGCATGTTGGTAAATTAAGTACATACCTATACCATATGTATAGTACCTAACGATGTACAGCATTGATGGAACGACTGGTTGGATGAATAGAGAGATTAGGACCAAACACAGACACACTACATCGTCAAACTGACCAACACAGTTCCCGTACAACAAGTGCTAAACTCATTAGATGTCCAAAATGTTTCACAATCGTCGTTCCTCTCGTAAACATAGGGGTGGTTTTGGATCGGTGAGGTATTATCATTAAGACGGGGACATTATTCACGGAGACGGATATCGACTGTGCGCGTCGGTATCCGGGACATCAATTCAAAGAACCACCCGAGAGATGGTAAACGAGGTGTTTGGATCGCTGCGGGTATTCGTGTTCCAAGGTAATGTCTGGGAATGTCAGTTGTACACTTTTATTGTGCAAGTTTGTTAACGTGGAAAGTGACAGTCAGTTTTGTTAAAGTGTAAGAGAAAGATGTATTCTTTGGCTGTGGAAATATTTGAATATAGGTATTTAAACCTCACAGCCAAGCCTGTGCCATCCTCCATGGGAATACGCGGAACGCGCATGTTCCTTTGGTTTAATTTTGAGCGGCCTTATTTGAGTCGCAAAAAATGACGTGCAGTGACGTGCACCAGTCTAATCTTAGCCAGAAACTGTGAAAGAAATTATCAGGATACAATTAAAATATAGAACCTTGCAAAATATACGTGGTTCATACAATGGAACATTACAAAACTACGTCCCAACTTCAGAGGACAGTTTGTGCCAATTCCGCTTACAGCAGTTATCGAATGTTATCGATGGCTTCTGAGTCTGCACCCTTATTCAGCACCTTTTATCTCTCGACTGTATTCTGTCTCATTTGCACTGCAGAGTTACAACACTATTTGTATCGATTCCAAAAATTATGATTGTCATTATATACCATCATAATCCTAAGCTCACTACCTCCTATACCTCAGATACTAGGGTACCTAGCACAGATTTCTATAATATTATGGTCGCCTAATGCCATTAAATTTCGTCCACTAGCCAAGTATCAACAAATACTGTGTAAAGATTTAAAATTATTGCATGTAACATAGATTGTGTTACATGTGAACATGTAACATTGCATCTATTTTGTAATTGCACTATCTCGTAATTGGCATTTTATGTACCTATTTAATATTGATTGTATTATTTATTTTTCATAGGCTGTGAAATGGCAAATAAACAAATGAAATGAAATGAAATATTCTTACTTACCTTTGTCACACAACGATCAGCTAATTGAAAAATATTATATTCGCAAGACTTAAATTAAAAGTCCCTCAAATTTTGCCCAAGTCACCAGAGAATTTGACTTTGGTACTTACTCTTTACATAAATCACAAACTGCCCTGGCATAACAACAAATTCAAGAATCCAACAAGTGTCGACGACCAATTGACTTCCATTCAATATTTCCTGAATAAGGTGGCTCCCACCTCAACTCAGCGCAGATATGAGCACCGTATTAGGTATATTTCGAATAGCCCGCCGCTCGTTACGTCGGGGCAGGACACATTACTGCCCCCGACCACGCAGCCGAATAGGTCATTATACGGACTACGATGTTCGGAATCCTGCGAGCAGGTGAGTAACAGCTGTTAGGATTTTTTTTTGCAGACGGAATTTGTGTGGCCCCCTGTCGAAGTGTGGGGAGTTTTGGTAGCGCTGAGGTAAGTTTTCTGTTCTGGAAATGTTGTATGAGATAGTCTCATCAGATGAACTTTGGAGAATTCGAATGAAAATATAAGGTTATGATACTTTTCCCAATCCACCCCGAGTCATCTTATGCCTCGAGTTAAGACACCGTGTGAGTTTCGCTTAAATGCATATGTCCCTCGGTAATGACTTTATACATCAGACTACATTATAATTATTTATTGCCACTGGATTCCCAGATCATCGTGTCCGATTACATTGTTTCCCATCGCGTCCAAACTTAGCTCGCTCTTTGCTTTGTTAAGATAATCTTCGTGTGGCTCCTTTGGGACGTCAACAAAGAAAATTGGATGGGCAGTGAGCCAATCGCTTTTAATCCCACTCTATGATCCTGTTTATCTGTTGTCCGTTATAATCACATAGTTTCAGTAGCTTATGTGTTGTCCACTCGTTGTTGTGTCGGGGAATGTTTAGTGGAGTTTATTTTACCATTAAGATAATCACCAATTCATTTGGAACTCATCGCTCTGAGTAAAAGTCGATTTTTCTAATAAGACGATATTTCATAATCTGATGCACCAATGTTGCGTCGGCTACTTAGGTCCGTATTAATAAACCACTTTACGATCTGTCTCACTCACTCGAGGGCGTGAAAATTACAAATGACATTGACAACTCTCTGAGAGGGGTCTTTACAGTGCTGATCCGTCCTATATTATTAATAAACAAAGACTAAAACAGCAGCAAGTTTACTCCAAGCATTAAGCCAGTAATAAGGAATTTCAATATATTTAACCGTGGTGTAAGGAATCAGTAGCACGTTACTTATCTGACTCTTCTCTCGGAATAAAAGTATCTTACTCTCTCTGAGTTCAACCTTAGAGAAAGTATCAACAGAGTACAGAGTTTTTGAAGTAAAACTTCTTGGGGCACGGGGGTAAAATTTATTTAACCTCTCAACTGTGGGTTATTCATATATTTGCTTTTCAATTACTACTAGCCGGGTGCTATCACGAGTGGCTAAGAAATGTAACGGAAATTGGAATCGGTGACGTCAGGGTCGGCTGAAGACTTTTAAAACCTCAACTATTTTCAATACGGTTTTTAACTAATCAGATAAGATAATAATACATTCGTACAATAAAGAATGTTAATTAGTGAGAGAAAAACCTGATGAAACGTTAACAAATAAAAATTATTTTAAGCATTCTTCCACGAGTTCTTGATTTCCGGTATGGCCAAGATGGCGCCCCGCCGCCGCCGCCGCTGGCTGGGATAAACACGATAAACAAAACCAGTGACGTGACCAAAAACTACTTCGTTCAACCTCTTTGTTGGAACTGGAACTTATGTTTGACAGCTGTGCGATGCGATCCATACAGTTTGTAAGAAAAGAGTTTCATCAATGTCACACGGGTCGATATGGATTTCTAAAACAAGCAAAGCAATGCATACATTTGAGCGAGACGGCTTAAAGACGTGACGTCAGATGGTATATAATCTGAGCGAGATGCAAATAGTAGTGAGTAGTGACACTATTGAATGAGTTAAGTATATCACCACGAGCGCGACAAATTGTAGATAAGGAATGGTGGGAAATAAATGACATGACGTATTAAAAGTAAGCACAAGTATAAAATAATTTCAAATAATCGGACGTCTGAAACTTAAAAGTAACTTGAAGCAGAGATTGGATCTCAAAATTGGAAATTTAAATCTCTTTTAGTATAGGTAGGTATAGGTGTATAGTATAGGTACCACTTAATGATCTAGCTACAGAAGTTTTACTTCTAACACGTGTACGGTGCTACACGCGTATCTTTTTTTTTTTATTAATAAGACGGTATATGTATAGCCAAGATAATACACAGAAATCACGACGTACATAAGTACTAGAAGTTTTTTAATTTAATTTATGAATAATACAGAATTGATTATATTAAAATTAGATGTTTACCTTAATCTGCTTTTATGCATTAATATTACTTTATATGAATTGTGTTTGACTTGTAATGTGCTATTACCAATAAATGATGTCTTATGTCTTATGCTTATGTCAAATGTCCGTACAAAGAAAAATTGGTAGGGCCTAGATGCAACATCTTTAAGTTAAGTAACTAAACTGCAGAGTCGCACACAACACACCAAGTTTTAATTTTTAAAAAAACAAATAGCGCTCGTAAATTTCAGTATACTCTTCCAGTGTGGATAATACTTTTTTCCCCTCACCTCTATAGTATATGCGTTGGCCGTTTTATTTACAGCAGAAGAGGGTAGTGCATTCTTAATAAAGTGCAGCCGCGGCATGCATATAAATTTTGTGGCAATGAATTAAAATTTTTCGCATAGCCTCGTCCAGAAAGCGAAATGTGCGAAGGATGTAATGAAGAGGAACGATGGTCAGTTAGGTGTTTTGCATATAGAATAGAATGCCCCCTTTAAAACCTCTTTCTGAATCGAATTTAGTTATAAAATCGTCGTGGTACGATAATATAGGTAGGTATTCACTTTCAGGTTTTTTCATTACGTTCTTTACGATAGAGTTATTACGATGAAGAGTTTTAGAATTATTGTAGTCATACTGGAGCTGCTTATCAGCGGAATGAATTAAAAAATGGCAACGTTTTTTACCGAACCAGAAAGAGGGTAATATTTTTTATATTCCAAACCCTTTTTCCAAGCCATAATCTGCGGACAACAGCTGAAGTTGATAAAATAAACCTAAAATAATAAGCACTGCAGAATTTAATGACCCGCACGGGCTATAAGCATAAAACAAACTCAAGCCTATTTGTCACTCGCGTTTAATATAAATGCGCCTTTTTAATGATGCCGTAAAAAAACGTTTCCAAAAAGCGAAATACTGAGCTGAAAGTTAACGAGTGTTATTTAAGCCCACAAGCGGGTGCGCAGAATAATGGTTCCGCTTTGAAAAATTTGCCCAAATGACGTAAAACTCATATTGCTACCGACACAACCCGTCCTCCGCCGGCCGACTGGCAATTTCCATTCCTCACTCGTTCTTGGAAAAAAAAAGTCCCATTCTCCAAATATCCAAATATAAACAGAAAAGTAAACTTGTCCTTCTGTCATTGGACGGAAAATGATCGGTATTGATAAGAGCGAGTATCAAAAATTAAAAAACAATCACAAGTGATACTTTCCTTTATGCTTTCGGCCCAATGTCTAGAATCCACCTATCCCAGTTCTTAACCACTATGTGTGTACAGAAGATTTTTGTATGTATTACAACAACCTCTACCTACCTATACAACCAAACAGGCGTTAACAGACGACAAGGAAACAAATGAACTCAGTGGATGGTTATTAGACGATTCATACAAATCAAATGCTGGTTTTGCTTCTTGCGTGAAACATGGGAACTCCTTTAAGCTCGTATGAATAAATAGATTATGTCCAACCTCCCCTAGCTTTATTACCTCTGCATATGTTTCACATTTTTCACAAGAAACAACATTGCTGTGAGAACACCGGTAAACCATATATTTAAAAAAAATACTCTTTGTACCTTTTGGTTAGAGAACCAAGAGGTCTTGAATCTCTAGGTGACAGATTTATCTGTAATTTTACATGCAAACTGTATGATTTATCTGTTGAATATGGCTTTGACTAATAACGGCGTCTTAACAATAAATTTCTTTTTCGAATGCCGGGATGCGTGACCATTTCTCTTAATCTCCAGAAAAACCGCCAAAATAAGGGTGAGTTACGACGAAACATAACCCTAAATCCAAATTTGGACATAAGTGTGGGGAATAAATCCATGCGATGTAATGCGTGACTGGCGTTCACGCACTGTACAAATTTATAGTTAAGGAAAATGGGGAGTGAACCTCTATAAACGAATTGCAGTTTAAGTAATATTATTTCAATTCAATATAAATTTTTCGAACGTTATTCCATTTCTATAGGAAATGGCATGTGTTAGGGTGGTTGCATTTGCTGTTCACATGATTTGAGATTTGCAGTTCTTATTTCAAAAGAGTAGAGAAGTCATCAGGGCAAATTTTGATAAAATCAAGAAACTTGTTTTATAAATGGTGTAAATATGTTACAACAAACTATCATCAGATCAGTCGACTGATTAGTGTTTAGTATGTTTAGTCTTGCGTAAGTAGGTACTTACCTACCTACTTTATCATTGAAGGGAAAATTACGTGACGCTATGAGAACTGCACACAGCATGTATTAATCTTGATCCAGAGTATCAACACGAGGTCTTACAACGAAGGCAGCTCTGAATGGCTTATTTCACTAACGACTTGGCGACTGTCTCCTTGCTGGGGGCTGATGGCATTTCCTAGGCGAGCTACGTGGCCGCTTTACATTTTTCTGGAGCTTAGACCCAAATAAATCTGGAGCCATGAAAATGGACATTGTGGTAGATTAGTTCATATTCATATTCTTTATTGGACTGCAACTTTATATTAAAACTTAGATAACATTTAGTACGCAAAGGCGAGCTTATCTCTAAAGAGAGATTTCTACTAGCAAACCTAGGCAGGACAGAAAATATGGTGCTGTGCTGAGAGGACAGTCCTACTGCAAAAAAGATAAAAAAATGGATAAAACTCCTTATGTACAAAATAAGTAAATAATACAAGCTAAAACATAGATAATAATATAATAAATAAAGTGATAGGTACATACTATACATAAGAACTACTTAGCATATACACATGAATAGATACATAAATACCTATCAAGAAAGAGGAAGGAAATGTTTTTTTATTCTTTTCTTAAAAGTATAAATAGTAGGACTGTCCCTTATAGCGCAGGGAAGTGCATGAAGTAGTTTAACGATGAATCGAATTGTAATTTTGAAAATTACGATGTTAGTAGTAGATGAGTATCTAATCTTTTTTGCGTGACAGGGGGCTAACTCATCCAAAAGTATTCGTGTGAAAATTTAAACCAAACGAAAAAGTCTACTATCTATCTAGATCATAATATTTATTTATAGACAAATGTATCACTAAGTAAAAGTTGCTTTTTATTTCCCTAACAACCAAAATGTAACGAAACTGTTTAAATAACATTGCATGGTAGTACGAAGCGGGAACAGAATAGACCCATTTACACCAGATAACAGGGCGTCGGAACTCGGGCACTTGCCAAGATCCTGTGAAACCGCAGTGGCTAATGCGAAAATGCATGAAAATGTTTTCCAAATAGGGTGTCAACCACTTTCCTGCAGAAGCTGTATTAACAATTACAGGAATTTGCAGTCAGCAGCACACATTTAGTTGCAAATCCGACAAAACGCCCAATCTATCTCTACACTCAATGCCTAGCTAGATGATCTATTGTGTATAGAAGATTGCAGATTTACCTTTGAATACGAAACTCAACAAAGTATCACCTGTAAAGAACCGATTGGCGTAAAACAACTTTGCTAGTCGCGAGCGAGCAGCAATTTCGCCGGAAAATATGGCCAGTCTTTTCGCCGCCTGTGCAAATAAGGCGGAAAGAAAAATAATTGTCCACACGAAACTGACATCAGGTGCAGTGAGGAAACAATCGTGTGTGATTAGGAGCAAACAGTTTGCCTCCGCCGGGCTCTATCCCGTATTCCCAGATTTGCCAGCCGAATACACAAAACAAGGAAACAGCGGAATCAACGGAGGTGAGGCTCGTTCGTTTTTGTGTCCGTAAAAATGTTGCTTACGGTTGTACGTTAGGTTGATTAGAGAACGTGTTTTGTATTGGCTGGCTTGTCACGAATTGGTCTAGACATCACAAGCGAAATTGTAATCTTGATTGTTTGATTATTCGAGATCGTTGAGGATTACTAATGGATGAAGGTGGATTACGATAGATAAAATTGGAAAATAGAAAAATAGTATCTGTCGGAATTAGCTGGGCGTTTTAATAGTAAAGTAGGTATGAACAATTTGAGTCTCAAATAACACCAATAATAACTCTCTCGCTCCCGCAAGATTTATACTATCCATCATTTAATAAATAACTGACTGATTTCAGTACAAACAAATAGTTACAGTTAGCAAAAAGTTAATTTTAATTATATTTTGAATTTCAAAAATTGTCTTCGATTCCTAATTGTCTGTAACAGGCGAGTTTTCAATCTTCTTGACATGGTTCATCGGAGGAAGTAGACATTTCACAGGTATGTGCATGAACTTTATGTTATCTCGTGATTGAAAAATGACCACTAAACCAAGCCATTTGTAAGACTTAGCTATTTATTAAACGACAGCAATTTATCTGGCTAGCGTAAGCCGCCCGCTTCATTTGTCTATCATTTTAATGATTTGAGAGAGGCACGGTGAATAATTAATATCAATTAATGTACTTAATTGAGTACAAGTACTAAACCGACGTTAATACCCCGTGAACATTAATTATTGTAATTCCAGTGTTCACTGGCACAACATAGTATCTAGCTAGATATGGACGACTCGTGTATTTACTAATTTATGTAAGCTTTTATTATTATGTTTTACAATTGTGTGGTTATAATGAGAGAAATAAGACACTACAAGTCTATTAGTTTTGTTATCATGTCATATACTTTCATGTAAAATCATGGATTTTTCTTTTACATACGGCGTGTTAACAAAACACGTTCGTTATACTTTTTCCGTACACTTTTCAAAAAACATTTTATTTGCATGCGTCTGGGCAAAATGCAACTTCGTGCAGTCTAATTTATATGAATTAACGTTACTGTAGAAAACGCAGACAGCTAGAATAAGCACCGTTTCAGGTTAGCCTGGAATAACTTGGCCGAGTTACTTTAATTGTCTTTAAAGTTTTTAAGACCATTTTACGCGCGCGGGTTCGGCCAGAATATACTAGAGAAGAAAGATGTTTATCAATATAGGTTTATCTTAGCAACAACGTTATTCTTTCTTTTGTTTTTATCGTGTCACAGTATTAACTAACATTGTCACGCGCAGAAAAAGTTACAGAAATTCCTTGAAGACAGACATTTTCCATGTTCATCTTTATATGTTGTTCATGTAGGGTTTGGCAAGAAATCCTAGAAATAAAATAATATGATGGCAACATAAGTGATATATTAGTGAACTACTGCGAGTTTTGACTGACAAAATCAACGTAGCAGCCTGCAAATATGGCTATTATTTAATGTCTAGATGTCATCTAGACATTAAATAATAGCCATACATACATACAGCCATCTTTTATACATACAAACATCTGTATGTATAAAAATGTAAGCGAGTTATCATATTCGGTTTTTTAAAAGCGCTCCAAAAAGTTTACATGTGCACAATAAGTATCCCTCACGCGGACGTGCGGGGCTGCATTAATGCATTCACTAACTTAATGCAAGCCTGCGCCCGGCTTGGTTAAGAGTGACCATAAAAGAGGAACTTGCAACAAAGTCTTGAGCCCTTATTTAGTCTACCTCAGGCCTCGATGCTAGGACTCGGGGTTTGAGTGATGCTCAAAAGTCATGTGCTCTGTCTCGCATAAAGTGCATGAGGTTTAACTGCGACACTCAAGTCTTGCTGGTACACAAAAATGTATGGGAAACGTACCTTTCATTACTCTTTTCATTTCGTATCATTCTTGAACAGATGTTTATGTATTCGGCCATCGATTGGCAGGCTAACAAAGTATCGTATTTACTCTGAAATAAGTCTGTATTCACAATGACTGTTAGGTACAGCTTTCTTATGAACATAATATTCTTAGTTTGTACGTAAATGCTGTAGCGCTGTTTTCATGTTCAGCTCATTTAATTTGTATGCTAATCAGACTACCTAGTCTTAGTACATTTGCCATGTTGGTATTATTTAACTTTAACTTTATGTTATCGCAAACGGCTTAAAAGCAGCAATTATTTGTTTAAACAGTGTATGAATTTACATGTATTTACAGCAAAAAGACCGAGTTGTTTAATGTACCTAACATTTTAGTTGAACTTGTTAGCATAGCTAGGTATTAGTAGCCACATCATATCTTGAAAGCTCGTTGTAATTTTATATTAAAGTGAAATAGAAGTTGTGTTAAAAGCACATAAAAACTTGGGTTTATACATTTTGGTTTAGAGATTGAACTCAAAATGTAAAATTTGATATGCTGTGGATCTGGAATTCGAGACGTCTACCATCCGTAGATCCGTTTGAACAAGGTTTGATCATAGTCTATCAAGACAAGACGCTTTCAATGGGCGATTTAAAAAAATATATCTTCAGTTGTTCTAAATTCGTCACTAGATTCGCAGGCGAGGAATGGGTTGGCTTTTATATAGTTCATCCTTAATTTGATTATAAAAAGGTGTTTAATGGATAGTCATTTTTCATATCAAAACGCTTTTCTTCTGCGAGGAACGTAATTGATGATAGTATTATTGACAATATATGCAAATTAAGCTTGTGCATGGTCTCTTCGACGTATAAAAAAGCCGATTTTTGCGTTTTAGTGACAAATATTTTGTAAATTTCAACTTAATTTTCCGGAAAAACTACGCATTTTCTTACAAATCGAAAAGCACTTTGGTTAGGAAAGTGACCACCAGCTATCCATTAAACAACTTTTTAAAATCAAATTAGGGATGAACTTTAAAAAAGCCATCCCCCATGTCTTGCCTTCGACATCTGTTGGCAGCTTTCAGAACAATTTTTAGAAAATCGCCTATTAATGTTTTTAAAATTACCTAAATCATGATTATTTTGTTAACAGCAGCCCCAACTAAAATGTACCTGTGGATAATGCTGTGGGCTTCACAATAAAACATTTTTATTTTTGTAATAGTTACATCTATGTATTGTGTAGTTGTTTTTCATCCCAAATAAATAAAGTAAAATAAAATAAACCGCCCCCTAACAGAACTGTGTAATAAGTATAAACTATTCATTTATCGGACTGTTTTATTTCATTCATTTAATCGATTCAAAAATACACGTCGATTCAGAAGCGAGAACATTATTTCGCTAAGTGACATTTCGACCTGCCAAATCACTTTGATCATTTACCGAATAGGATATGCGTATGTTTTCCATTCCCCGGGATTATGACTGCATAAAGGGCGGCGGCACATATTTTAAAGTATTTATATTTTAGTACACATAGCTACTACGCCAAGATTACCGGCTAAATATCACTTATGCACCCTCACGTCTTGTAATTCGTTTTAATTTAGCAAAGAGAGTTCCTTCTTAATTACCTCCTTCCTTACCTTCGTAAGTGTGTGTGTGTGGTAAAACAGTAAAGTCTTGAGAGTTTCAGCGTTTCGCAACATGTTGTGGGTTTACTGCAAAGTATATTTTCGTCTACCATTTTGTGTGTTGGAAATATATTTTGTAGACCAAATTTGATATTTTAACAAATTCCAATATGATGGTTGATATAACATAAATTCAATAAATATAGATACCTACCTAAATATTTAAAAATTACGTCATTAATTTGCGCAATTTGCATTATCCATTGTTTCGTCATATTGGTCATTAGTTATGATAATATGATAAGATGGATAATCGATTTATGTAATTGGTATCTAATTATCTCCACCTCGGATGATGTTCCCAAACTCACAGCATTATTTGGTCAGACGCAGCAAGTAGTCGGCCACAAAAACCTTTACTACAGCACAGAAAAGACCGCTTAAAAATGTGTGTAGAGCATGTATTACACCTAATGGCAGACACAAAGCTGGTTTGCGGACATTTTGGCATTCAAAACCTTCCTGAAGACGGTAGATGTAGACGATCATACACAGGATGTAACAAGAGGATGATGGTAAAGTGAAGGTATCTTCTTCTTCTTCTTTGTCGGTCCCTCAATGCTGAGGATCGTGACCGCATGCTCCATTGCTGACGGTTCCGCGTAGTATGGTACGCGCTGTATAAGTTGTAAGTGAAGGTATAATAGACATTAAATGCTGCGATGCCAAACAGTGAATTATTTATGTATAACATTTCATATTATTCAGGGCAAATAATTGCGCATAAATATTAAATTCATAAAGCCAATATAAAGACTACAACTTAAAGCTGATTTCCTATACGTGTGAAACTAACATGAAGACGAAACGGGGATAAAATTATACTAAAATATGACTACACCATTCTGTTACACCCTGTGCAAAGCGTTAGAGCTCTACTCAGCGTATTTGCCCGTAGTTTGAGGATGTCCGGCGGCGTCGTTGTCATGGCAACGCTAATGTGACTTGCACTTACGAATCGAATGGCTAAAGCTAACACAACAGCTGCTAGACAAACTCACTTACACGTTCTAGCTATTAGAGGTGCTACAGTATTTTGGAAATGACATGTGTTAAACTTATATTTGTTTTATTTTACCTACAACATAACATAGAGACAAGTCTTTCCAATACGGGGTGGCAGACACACACATGTGCTTACTTTTATACCAGTTTTTCAATACTCTCTTTTGCGCTTATCTAGTGACTATGGAGTAATTAAGGTTTCTTCACTTTTCATATCACCTATTTAATTCTTATTTCAAATAGTTGGACTATTATTAAAGCTCCGTGGTCTAGTGGGTTTCACGCTTGCTTCTAATGCAGGAGATGCAGGTTTGAATCGCGGTGATGACCATGTGCCAATGAGATAATTAATTTATCATAAGTACAATACGGATGCTCTAACGGTGATGGAAAACATCGTGAGGAAACCTTCATTATTCCGTAGCTGCGGCGATGGGCTAGCCCCCTGTCACGCAAAATGGAGCGTTGAATAACTGGCTAAAAGTGGCACAATTGTACCTCTGCCGCCCCGTATGGGAAAAGGCGTGACGCTATTTTATTATATGTTATGTTATGTATAATGGGCTATTATTTCTTTTGAGGTATCGGCCTACTAACATTTCGTGCTACTTTGGGGTGCGTTAAATCCAACACCCGTATAAGAGGTCAAAAAGTCCCCATCTATCATTGTGTGGATACTTTATTACTACCCACCCATATCCCACCTGCAATTTATGTTCAGCTGCCAATCGACCTATTTTTGACCAAGCTCCTGAAGGTGAGAAATGTAACTTTTTTATGAAATAAGAATATTATTATAACTCGGTATATTATCGCATTCTAGGTAGGTGCCGAATTTGACATCACGCTGAAATATTATCGGGCCTCTGAATTAGATAAAATATATTCGTGAACCGCAGATACAGTTGTAGAATTCAATTAGGTTCTTGAAATTTTCGCACAAGAGCAAAGAAGGAATATGCTGTCTTCATTATCTGAAATAAACATTGGAGCTTGTTAGTTTGATGTTCATAATTCAGATAAACTTTATCAACCGACTTCAAAAAAGGAGGATGTTCTCAATTCGACCCGCATGTTTTTTTTTCTATGTTTGTTACGCGATAACTCCGCCAATTATGAACCGATTTGAACAAATCTTTTTTCGGCGTATAGGTAATACCTCAAGGGTGGTCCCATTGACACCAGGTCAGGATCTGATGATGGGATCCTGGAGAAATCGAGAGAACTCTTCAAATATTATAGGCAGACCTATAGTGATTTTTGTGTTTTTCATAATAACTCGTGCAAATGCACATAGCATAATATTGTGATGCGGAACTGCTGATGAAGACCACATATGGCCACCAGATCTGCTCAATACTAGGTACAAATACAATGCGTGGCTGACGGGCAGGCAACGCATAGCCTAAACCGGTGGACCTAGAGCCATGAAACTTTGTCCTTAGTCGCGTGGGGTAGCACTGATATAGGATTTGACAAAATTAATTCCCCGAGGGGGGGGGGATAAGGGGTTACAGTTAGTATTAAACTCAATCTAATCAAGTAGGGTTTGTGGAAGTCGGTTTTTTCTAAAGTTTACTTTTTGTTTCAATTATTTGGGTAATCTGGTCTGATCCAAACTAATCTGCCGTTGAGATGTGGTGGGAAACCGGCACTACATTTTTTTATTGATCAGAAAAATACGAATGATAATGACGTAGCGTGGATTTACCGCCAAGGCAATACCTTCTTTAAATGTTATGTACCTTGGTGTGACCACAGATACTACAACAACTAAGATGACGTAATTATGACGTTTAGAGGGCTTAGTGGTCTTTTTAGTTTAGTGCAATTTCCTTCCAGATAGCCCCGACTGTATGTCTAATAACCGGCCAAGTGCGAGTCGGACTCGCGCACGAAGGGTTCCGTACCATTATCTATAAAAAACCGCAAAAAAAAAACATGTCTGTTTTAGGTATGGAAGCCCCACTTAAATGTTTATTTTATTCTGTAGTTAGTATTAAAGAGGCAACAGTATCATTATGTATACTCAATATATTGTGAACATTTTAAACCTCTACCTGCTACCATTATGCATACCGATCATAATTTGCAAAAAAAAAAAAACACGTTTGTTGTATGCACACCCCTTAAATATTTATTTTATTCTGTATTTTAGTATTTTTTGTTGTAGCGGCAACAGAAATACATCATCTGTGAAAATTTCAACTGTCTAGCTACCACGGCTCATGAGATACAGCCTGGTGACAGACAGACAGACGGACGGACGGACAGCGAAGTCTCAGTAATAGGGTCCCGTTTGGCACCCTTCGGGTACGGAACCCTAAAGACGGGAATCTACTTAATTATTTTTTATTAAACGAAAAGTGTTAGCATGAAGCGATATGTTTGAAGGCAGTTAATTCAATATATTTAAACCATCTTGTTCCCTGATCAAGGAATACCAGTCTTACCAAAACAAAAGTGCCGAGTGACAAAGGGTACATCTTCATGCCAGTGAGGACCACCGGTTTGTTCGCTCGCAGTATTAGCAGTTTCAGGTTTTGTTTGAACGGCTCGGAGCGTCCTAGCCAGTCGCATTCGTAGGCTGCTCGCGCGGTTTGTTCACTCTGCAAGAAAAAAAGTGATACTCCAATCTCCAATGAAAATAACCCTAATGAAACCTAGGTACGTTTTGATAAAAAAAAACTCAGTTCTGATTGTTGGGACCAGTCTTTCCTTGAAGATTAGTGATCCTGGTTTGGTCTTCAATAAAAGATTGGACTGTATTTCACGTAGGTTGTATTCAAAAGATGATGATGTGGAACACGAGGTTTTACAGAAAAGGTAGCCGATACAGCTTGACAGCTAGGTTAACAGATGTCAAAGGCGTTCGGTTTCACTACTGATTCTAAGAGCTATCTCAAGCGCATGAATTCGACAGATTAGATACGGTGGAACCACACTCAAATGGAAAATCAGTTACATCATAGGCGTGTCTCGCATTTCGTTCTGATTCGCCCATCGAATATCTGTCATCATCCCTTGCTATCAGCATAAAACACTTATAAACCAAATGCTTAGGTACACACTAAATGCTCAGGTATAAAACAAATGCTTAGGTACACTACTAACCTCGTAACTAAGTTGAGTTCCTAAATATCCTGGTAGAAAAATTTCAGTGGTTCTCGCTGCTAGATACAGCACCATGAAAACGTACATCGCTGTGCTCCATGGCTGAAAGGTATAAACATGGTTTAATTTAAATATTGGTTAGTAGATATTAAATAACAATCATACTTAGTTTAAGGAAGATATGCACATAATCATCATGCTCAGCTCATACAAACCTTCAGCTAGACATATGGTCGGAGCAACCCTAATCCTCTGGTCCTGAGAATGCACACAATTTTCTGTGCGCTGTACATAGAAATTCCAAATTCACGAACCATTCCCCAGTAAGTGTTATTTGTTTTAATGTTTTTTTTAACGTACCCCTGTCAGAAGTCCTATGCATACTATTGCGCAAATGGTACCCGAAGATATACTATACTGGAAAAACATAGTGTGGCTCATTATATCCTGAATTGTCGAACAATATCTGCAAAATATGTTTTGTAAATTAATGATTTATGAAGTATACTTACTAACATTTTTATTCAAATAAGTTTATTACTTACTTTAAAAGCAGACCATAACGGTTTAACAGGGCCTTAAAATCAGTAATTTGCTTTTTTTCTTCGTCAGCGTTGTATTGTTTGTTTCTTGTTGTTTCTTTTCTGATATTTCTTAAATCGTTGTTCAGTATTTTAAATTGACCTACGCCCATCAGGATCAATCCTCCCATAAATGTGTCAATGCTAATATTGTAAATCATGTGCACATAAATACAGTTCTGATAGAAGTAGAACAAGAGGAAATATTTTTGTGCAGTCTCACTACTAAGAAAAGAGTAATTAGAAATCGGAAATACAATATCGTGGCCAAACATAACATGGGAAAACAAGGGATAAATAACTTTTAACATATATGCGGCGGTACAACCATAAAAGAATGATTTTCTGAACAGCGTATGCGTAGCGTAGACTTTTGCCATTTCATTCGAGTTTTCTCTCTCTGAAAATGTTTCAGAATCCAAAATGTCAAATGTTTCAACGATCTTCTTCCTCATAGTAATCAACATTACAACTTTCCCTATTATAGCCATTTCATTGAAGAAGAACATAACTTCTTGTAATAGTGCTTTGACGGTTTTTGGGCAATAAACCAAGTTGACTGCAAGCAGAACGTTGTAAAGAAAAAATGTTGTGAAAAGAAATGGCACTGAAAAGTATATGTAGTATCGATTTGGGCTTCTGCCAGGCCATAGTCCAAATATTTTCCAATAAAACTCGTTGAATTTGAAGACATCTGACGGTTTTTTCGACACCATTGTTGAAACGAGACTGAAGAGTTGCATCAGAATTCGCAGTTTTATAAGTCATAAAATTATAACGGTTAAGTTAAGCGTCATACAGACGAAACAATTGTATTTCAATATTCTCAATAGTCATTTTAAGTTGTAATTTTTAGGGTCCTGATCCTTAAAAGGAAAAAAGGAACCCTTATGAGATCACTTTCAAACTATCACAGCAGACAGACACTGTTTGTCTGTCTGTCCGTCTGTCAAGACCATTTTTTACCGGGAACGCAATCAAATGCTGTAAAATTGTTGAATTCATAGCAATCCCAATGAACTCAAAACCTATAGGATACTTACTTCCCGTTGACCTTAGAATCATGAAATTTTGTGTCCGAGTCTTACTCGGACTTCACTGTTTACTTTTTCTACGAGTAAAGCAAGGAACACAAAAAAATCTTGCATCAAAACATCACTTTTGCTACGTTATATAAAAAAAAATGTGCTTAAAATTTTCAAGTATAAAATCTCCCTTAAAGTAGCCATAATTACATTGCTAACGATTGGTTACCAAAAACGCAGTTTTTAAGCTAAGCCACACCTATTTTGTTCAAAGTCAAAAGGGTAGCTTAAGTGCTAATATTTTTTATTGCACACTCTACCATTAAATTGAATTGATCAAGTAAATAATTACTAGCTTGCCAGACTATTACAAATTCGTTAAAAACCACACGTCACCATTTAGTCAAGCAAAAGATAAATTGGCCCGTAATTAATGGTTGTTGATGACGTAAAGCGATTTGTAATATCGGCCCGAGACGAACATAAATGAAAAAGTTAATATGTAAGAAACGACCCACGCTGCGGCCGAAGCAAAAAGACGGATGTGCGTGAATAATGTTCGGTCGCGAACTGGTAGTAATGGACATCACTAAATATTGCACCGAGGGGAAATAAATTACACCACTTTTTCAGTGGCACAAAAAGTGTTCTATTCTCCGTATTCTCTTTAGGGTAGAGAGGAAAAAACTTTAATATGTTACACTGGACACTGATTATACTCGTCGAGATGCGGGGTGCGGGAGGGGTGCGGTGACGAGGGCCTATGTGTAAGGTCCGGTTCTTTCTTTCAAACACTACTTTCTCTCTTTGTCCGTGTGTAGCAGACAGAAACTCCGATTTGAAGCCTCAGTATCATTGTAGGAAAAAGTTACGCGTCATTTAAATAATTAATGGACTTAAGTTAATGGGCCTTAGAGTTTTAGTGCAGAAAAAGAATCTTTGCTCAATTTTGTCATATTCCTTGTTGACACTGGCAAGTTTGAAACGAACAAGAAAACGTATAGTATGCTATCGCTGTTGTATGTATGGTACATATTATTAATAGCTGTACATATAACATTATTAATATAACATTAACATACAGGCATATACTTGCTCTTGATTCCACATCAGTTATCGTGGAAAATAAAAAAACGACAACAAATAAACTGTTATTTTTTTAATCTTGGCCAGCCGGGATTCGTTCCCAGGACGTCTAGTTGGGCAGAACTGCTTCGATTGCTACACCGCAGAGGTAGTCAAAAATAGCTAATTTGCTAGTTTCATATTTATATTTCAAACGACCGCTTTCAGGATCATCCACATCCAGAGAATATTCCATAAAACGTCTAAGTTCCACCTCAATTGCATGCAGAGAAAACAGTGAAATTGGCTCGCTAACCACTTCACGCTTTGTTGTTTGAAATCAGCGTTCCCTTCAGAGACGGATAAACGGATTTATTGCTGCATCTCGACTGCACCTGGACAGAGCCCTATTCATAGTTGTTCAATAAAATTGATGATGGTGGTCCGAGTGAAAAGAGTAAATATTACGTTTTCTTTTATGTAACTTAACATAGCGTCCCGCCTTCTCCTATTCGGATTGGCAAAGGCACAATGTTGTCCACTTTCAACCAGTTATTCAATATTCTTCTAATATTTTAAGCAAAAAGGTCATTATCTATATGAGCGAGCGACGAAAATGAAGCATACCAATTCCGGCAGAATAATATTTATTTTGTAGATATTTATTAATTCAGACCATATTTTGCAACATAGATAAAAATATAAAACATATAGGGTCTTACCACAAAAAAATAAACTCCCGTTCAACACCTGTTTAAAATCCAAAATGTATGGGATTTGACGTTTGTTTTGAGGTTAAACAACGTTTAATCTTTTTTGTGGTAACAGGGATAGTGTCTTTTCAAGACAGTACGGTAGGGAGACTTGCGTCCAAATATCTATGTAGGTACTCGCCCCTTCACATATAGGTATAGATGTCATCATCCCTTATGGGAAAAACACATATAGCCCAGTATAACATTTCAAACAATTAAAACTGAGAATTATTGCTATATCTTATTGATTATTTGATTCTGTACTGTCAATGTTTATGTAATGGCATTGAAGCAATTTATTTTTGTTTCGAATTTGTAACAGTTATTTGACGTACCTGCTCCGAATAGGGCTCCCTGGTTATTTCTCTTATTAACTGCTGCAGATTGCTTATTGTTCGCTCCTATTCGCAATTTGATATCGATTGTTTGTATTTCGATTTCATTTACTTAGTTTGCACATTTTGTGCTACGGCTAGATAGAACTAAGTTATGAATTTGTATGGAGTAGTCAAACTTACCTCGAGTTATCGTAAAATTACGATCTAACTATAGTGGCACAAGTGGCAGATCCGTTCTCGTCAAAACATTTTAATGTATGTAATGTATGTATTTGACATGTCTTGTCTAATTGACCGAGCGAAAACAGATGCATTGTAGTGTTTTCATGTATTAAACCCAAGCTACGCTCGCTTCGCTCGCTCCGCTGGTTGCACTTCTTGAGTCTGACCTAACCTAACCTACCTAAACCTACAAAAATCGGTCAAGTGCGGGTCGGAATCGCACACGAAGGGTACCGTACTACTATCGTGTAACAAAACTTAAGCACTCAAAACAATAAATATAAAGATTATGCCCTCACGAGGATTTGAACTCGCGACCTACGGATTGTGAGCCTACATCATACCCGCTGAGCTACCTCAACGATATAGGCTATCGCGAAATAAACCATCATATTAAAACAAGTATCAAAACAAGTCTCTTGTATGTAATGGGTAAAGGGTGTCCTTTTATTTGTAATCTCTCGTATTTCAGTATTTGTTGTTGTTGCGGCAGCAGATATACACCACATTCGACCCGATGACGGACAGACGGACGGACAGACGGACAGCGTGTGCTTAGTAATAGGGTCCCGTTTGGTACCCTTCGGGTACGGTACCCTAAAAAGTGAATCTTAACCTAGTCACAACTTGGTTTGCTGGAAGAGTTCTCTTTTTAGAGATAAGCTCGCCATTGTTACACTTTATATACTTGTTTTGTTAACTTTTTTGGTGTGCAATAAAGAAATTAGGAATTATGAATTATGAACTTATTACTTGGACCGGCCATTATTCATACTGCCCGGTCCAAGTGATTTTAAACTTGATTTATCAAACGTACCACGGACGTCGGGCATTATGAATACAGACCGGTCCAAGTGAAAAATTCATCACATTGACCAAGGCTCTTGGTCATTATTCATACTGGCCGGCCATTATTCACACTGGCCGATTAATCAAGTTGCCCGTGACATGTACATTACAATATACCCGAAATGTTAGCTCGCGCGTATAGGGTATTCTGTCCTTTTTGTGGTAAATGTCTTCCTCCTATCTCCTTTGTCTGGCTCACCATCACCTTATCAGTTATCAAAGCTGTCTCGCCCCCGTCTAGACCAGCCTCCACACCTACATTTCACAATACACTTTGTCCAAGGCACTCTTCCGCGTTACTTCAGCTATTTATTTTCCTGGCATTTTTTCAGGCCTCGGGTCGTTGTCTTTTTAGGGTTCCGTACCCGAAGGGTGCCAAACGGGACCCTATTACTGAGACTTCGCTGTCCGTCTGTCCGTCCGTCCGTCCGTCCGTCCGTCCGTCCTTCTGTCACCGGCTGTATCTCATGAACCGTGGTAGCTAGACAGTTGAAATTTTCACAGATGATGTATTTCTGTTGCCGCTATAACAACAAATACTAAAAATCAAAAGAAATTTAATATTAAGGGGGGCTCCCATACAACAAACGTGATTTTTTTTGCTCAATTTTGCTCGATATTGATAATGGTAGCAGGTAGACGCTTAAAATGTTCACAATATATTGAGTATACTATTTACTTAAAAAAATAAATAATTAAATTAAAATTAAATTAATATTTAGGGGGGGCTCCCATAATTTTTTTTTGCGGTTTTTTATAGATAATGGCACGGAACCCTTCGTGCGCGAGTCCGACTCGCACTTGGCCGGTTATTTTAATTAACTGAACCTAAGAGGCCCTTTGTTTTCACGAAACAGGCCCGCTTGCTAATTGCCCGTCACTCATTCAGTTACAGTCCCAACGATCTGTTGGCGCGAGCGTGGCCTTTATATACAGGGGGCGCCAGTTCCACGCAACTAAAGGCTACGAACCTGTCAAAAATAGAATAGAATAGAATTGTTTATTTCATGAACATAGGTTACATAAATACACAGGTCTTAAAGAAATTTGATTACCGCTATGTCCTACCAGTAAAATGGTGTATGAATATTATTGTCTAAAGTACCTACGTTAACATTTACACATATTATTAGGTATATTAGATTATGTCTTATATTTTTATCACAGATTTAAAATGTCAAACTTAATTACAAAATATCAAAATTATAGAGATTTGTCATTTAGGAAGGAATTAATATTGTAGTAGCATTTTTTACTGAGCAGATGGAATAATTTACTCTTAAAAGGTTGTAAATTTAAATCTTTTATATCGTTTGGTATTTTATTGTATATCCTAGGTGCCATGCAAAATATACTTTAATGTAATAGAGCTGTCCTAGAAGTTAGCAAGCAAAGTCTGTGCCGATGTTGATGACGTTGAGAAAAACAAGTTGTGGATGTGGACTCAGTGAAATTAATAGGATTGGTTTTTACGAAAACTGCCACCTCAAAAATGTATAGGCAGGGCAAGGTGAGTATTCTGTGTTTCCTGAAGTATGGTTCGCAGCTGTCTGTAGTTTTGAGGCTAAACACAAAAAGCGTTAGTTCCGCCGCAAGCCAAAAGTTCGTTGGAAAACTGTATAAGGAGATATTATAGTCTATTCGTGATAAGAATGCAGTGGAGTCATCACTGTCCAGCGGCCTAGTCAGGCCCCGTAACCAATCAAATCGTTTCCAATTATCAAGCCAAGTTCACAGTGACCAGTTGAAGGCAAACTTTCGAACGCGACGGTTTTGTCCTGTCTTGTGAGTGTGTGTTAACAGATTAATAATTAATTTCACTGCATAGACGAATAGACTGTAGAAGTGAGTATCCGACTAGATTTTTAGCAGACTTTGAATAAAAAATTAATCTGGATTAACTTTTTATTCATAAGGGGCTTATGTGTACGTTTTTTGCGATGAGAATACGTTTGCATGTTGCCACGAGATTAGTGATTCGAGTTTTGGTGTCTCATCCCCTGCTATCCATTTCTTCGGAGGATTTCATTCATAATGCTCTTCCAGTTGTATCCAAGATGTAATGAAATAAATGCTATAAATTTAGCCTTCGTACAGACGTTGTGAGCTGGGCTAATAAAAATATTAACGCTCCGGACCCCGTGGAGCGCTGCCAAGTTTTCCGGCCGGGCTTCATCAGCCGGCTTTTCATTAAGGTATTTAACAACTGCCGGAACAGATCGCAAGTTAAAAAGTTGCTGTAAGTCTGGCCGTAAGCTTAGACCACAGGTTGAGACGCAGGCCACGCAGATAAGATTTTGCAAGGTTAGGCAAACTCCCGCGTCATATACAAGACGTCACGGTCCTAGGTTCAACATTGTTCTAAAGGTGCGTACTGACTGACGTTACACTACGTACTGACTGCATGACTGCTCGCTGTGTAACATGTAATGCTCGCTGTGCAACGCGTAACGTAACGTCAGTTGGTACGCACCTTGAGGGTTCAACAATATTTTCTGCATAGCCAGCGTCGCTGCGTGCTAGCCATAGATAGATGCGGATACACAAAATGGAGTGTAAAAAACACTAACAACTTTCGTTTCCCATTAGGGTCCAAAATCACTGATGCCACACTCAAAATGGTCGCAACAAAGCCCCAGCAAAATTAGCTGACGCAAAAAAGCGCGCACATTTAAAAAGCGTTGCGGTGAGGAGCAGGATTAGTCTGTAGATGGAATCGCCCGGCCATCCCGGCGCGTGGTATGTTTAGTATGCATTAATCACAAGTGCTGGACGAGCGGCGGTGATTGAAACTAGATCCCGTAGGACCGGGCTTTGGATGTGCCTGATTACTTGCGCTAAATGGGATGAGGGTAAAGGGTCATGTAAAAACCGTTGTAAAAGGTTGAGACTCTGTTCAGGTCTGTTCTGTGCAAGATTTGTGTTTTTCTGCAGAATATAATGTGGTGTGATTCAACGTCATCATTTCAGCCTTTGTTAGTCTACTGCAGGACATGTGCTTTTTTCTGGAACAATCCCTTTACCTTCCTTCGTCTGTCATGCATGTATTGTACAGTACGGGGCCTTTGATTTGGCACATCGGGTCTCGTCTCGCTCTATCTTTCAAGTCAAACGCCGATTTATCATACTCGTGGCACCTCGGGTCCCGCCCCGACGACGCGACGTGCCAAAACATAGGCCTCGTACTGTAACTGGTTGCGTAATTTATTTATTTTTCATTTTCAAATATAAACCGCAGTATGATTAAAACTAAAAAACCTGTTAAGGTCTGTGAGTAAGTAAGTAGTCCATAATATTCGTATGCCGACCAATAGACCATTCAACATTTCGGTAGCATCACGCTGAAAAATTACTCCATCTAACTAAATTGCTTTCCAGACGATGCGTTTTAAAAAGTATTTCCTGAAAAGTTAGGCCTTTTTAATTTTCCGGCCCGCGACGCGTTCTGAACACATCATAATGGGACGCGGAGGCATAGCCTGGGGTCTTCATTAAGGTAGCAGTAACTGCTAGCCAAGTCTTTTATTCCTTCATTCTTTAGTGAAGTTGCTACAGAAATCCCGCATGAAAATAATTTCATTGTCTAATGTAGTGCGCCGTGCGCGTGAGAAGTTTGTGAGAGCAATGACTGAAGAATGCAAAGAGGTTAATTTATTTGGTGATCGATAAAACTTAACATTACCAATATAGGTAAGTACTGTTCCGTTAAGTAGTAGTTAGGACTGATTAAATTCGAAAAGGAGAGTTTAGACGAAATCTGCATTGCTCCAATAATAACAAAAAGTATGAAGAAAATATTTTTAATGAATGCCTATATTTTAAAGGCAATTTTTTATTTATGGGTAACTTACCTTAACATTAACATTCACGATCAGATTATAATATGAGCTAATATGACCAAATGCTTTTTAATTTAAAAATGCTTTACGTAGCCTACACCTGTTATTATATGTTATACTAATACTAACTTATCGCATCTAGTCCCGTATTTAGCAAGGACAGTGTCATTTTCTTGAAAAAAATACGCCCATAGATTAAGTCATTTTATGGCATTTAAATTGTGTAACTGAAATTCTTTCTTTAAATTGTTAGTGTAGATTTCTTTAGCGAGAATACAATTTAACTAAATATTCGGTCCTGAAAGGTTGTTATATTAGATGAATAAAGAAGTTAATTAAGATCAAAATACAGCAACACAGTGAAGAAGCTGAAGGCTAAGATGTCTGAAAAACACCCAGAAGGTACATCATGAAATAAGAATCAATGTCTAACAAACTGGCCTAACTTAGACCTTTGTTGATGGGGCACCACTATATCTCAGAAATCATATTCCACTTGTACAATCAATGAATGATACAAGTAGGATAAACTAGTACCATCCTGTACCATCAACAGTACAAGCCAATGTTACAATTGGTCCGGAGGGGAACGTTTAGTAGTAAGCCAAAAATAAATACGCCGATTTCATGATCTGGAACTAGGACTGAAGCTGTTCTAATTGCCATCCTTAGAATACACAGCAGCTGTAAACTTCTTGATTCTATACAAACATCTGCACATCAAAATATGAGGCCAATGATGGTGATTATGATCTACTAAAAATATGTGTTGCGATGCAACAATTAGGCGTAGAAGAACACTATTATTTATTTATCTATCCTAAATAACCTACGTGACCAAACCATGTACCGTCTTGCCCAAAGTTGCTTTAGAGAGATGTTTGTTGAACGTTACGTATCAGGGTAAAGAAAGAATACGCCGATTTCATGATCTGAAAGTTAAACAAGACCATTAACCAGAATACATGCTTTTACCAAGACTTATTGTACACAGTTCTATAAGCTTAGTACAGGATCTCAACAATATAGTCTAACTTAACTCGCCTAGCGCATTTGTTGCAATGCTAATGTTATCCACCATGACGATGACGTGGTGTCCACCGTGGCGATTAGTAAACATTATTAGTATAATAGATTCATAGCCCTTACCGATATAAAAGTGCCAAGCGACAATGGAAACATCTTCAAGGCTGTTAGGACCACTGGAGTATTGGCTCTCTGTATTAAAAGCTTCAAGTTGCGTTTAAAGGGTTCGGGCTTGTCTATCCAGTCGCACTCATATGCCGCAATTATCGTCATTTCACTCTGAAACCCAAACAAAATAAAACCTTTATGTTAGACATCATAATAACTATATTCATTGTTATATTATCAAATAAAATTCAAGTAATAAACAATAAAAATACAATTTCAAAAATTCCACACATACGCTTCTATACGTCAAGAAAAACAATAATATGTTAGACATAATATATTAATTAAATCAGGTAAGTCACCAAATTGATAGCACTGGAGTATCTCACCTCGGCAGTAAGTAGGCTTCCAAGATAACCAGGCATAAAAATTTGATTAACCATCAATACCAAGTAGGTCACCATAAAAACATACACGGGTGTGCTCCATGGCTGCAACGTTATAAAGAAGTTACAAAAGAGACTGTGCTGTTCGCTAGTATTGTGGAGCTGCTAATAACTGTCACCGGTAAGTTACTGAGAATTGTTGGTTCCAAATGATACTTAGATATTGTTTGACAAGAAATACTGAGCTGATGAAATATTGGTCATATTGTGGAGCTCTTCATCCCGTTCTTAGTCACTAGTAAGTCTTCTTTTTCTTCAGGTGCCTCTCCACTACTGGAGGTTGGCGGTCAGCTCTTCCTACTCCTCTCTGTTCTTCGCCAAGCGCATCAACTGTTCTACGCTGGCTACTCCCGTCCATCTCTGATGTTGCGGAGCCACAACTTCCTCCTTCCACCCACGCGTTTTTCCCCTCTACCTTACCCATTGCGATGACCTGAAGAAGTCAGTAAGGTACTACCAAGATAAGAACGTCCCTTCTAAGAAAGTAGGTACCTTATCCATTTTAAGCTGCAGATGAAATCCATACTATCCACTTATTTATAAATAAAAGTGTCTTGTCTTGCTTCAAACTGTCGTGTCGTTACCAAAACTGTAGATAGAGTAGGGTTATACTTACAGATACAAGTAATAGAGCACTCATGATCCCACAAATCGTCGCAGTTGCAATCAGGTATTGAACAAACATGGTGACGCTCATTATTTCTTGAATTAGCTCACAATATCTTAAAAGAGACAAAAATATGATCAGACAGCTATTAAAAATTACAGATGGATAATTATTTCAATAAGTACCTTAGTAGAAGATCGTATCGTTTCAAGCAATCAACTAGATCCTTCATTGTTGTCTTTTCCTCGGCTTCGCTATATTCGTTGGGTTTGGTTTTTGGAGCATATTTTATGCAAGAAATTAGATGATTAAGTATTCTGAATTGCCCCACGCCCATGACGATCAAACCAACAAAGAACATGTCTATGGATATATTATAAACCATATGACTGTATATGAAACATTGGTAGATGTAGAGCCAAAAGAAATATTTTTCCCTGTTGTAATCGCTTAAAAAATAATACTTGCATATGGGCAATGTTATACTAGTTCCAAAGATTAAGTATCCAAAGTATGGTATAAAGGTTTTTGCTGCATAAGAGACATGCGAGACACAGAAATAACTTGTCCAGCATTTTTTATATGTTGATTGTAATCTTGGAATAATTTGCGTGTTTTCTTTTTCACCAAATGTTTCGGAATCTAGTAAATCAAAAGCTTCCAACATTTTTTGTTTCATAATAATCACCATTATTACTTTACATGTCACCACTATTTCATTGAAATAAAACATCACTTCTGTAATTAGCAATTCAACGGTTTGCGGACAGTAAATCAGATTCAATGTCAGCAAGATATTAAAAATAAGCAATGTAGTAACAAGATATATTGCAGTAAAAAAATTATAGTATTTCTTAGGTTTCCTTCCAGGCCAAATCCCATGCATTTTCCAATAAAATTTATTCGGTTCAAAGATATCAGACGGCTTTGTGAGAGTCATGTTGGAAACTATTGAAAAAAATTTTTGGGTGAGGAAATAGAGCAATTATTTATTAGAAAATAAAAGATATCGTATATGAGTGATTCTTATTTTGGTTCCAGAAAATTGAAAAATAAAACGTTTTTTACAACATATTGCGATGTACATCAGAAGTTTATACCAAAAGCATATTTTTGATGCATTTGGTCAAGCTGAAAGCCCTCAGGAAAGGTAAAAAAATAGGTACATAAACACGGTTGTGAATATGTATATGTATAAACAATACATCTTGTATTGTGTACCAAGACTGTGCTGTTGTATGACTTTTGAGTATGTTACGACCACGACCCCTAAAGTCCATGTCGGTGACTTTTTTTCATACATGGTCGTGACATTTTGAAACGTGTCCGATATAACCAAAATACTTGCCATCATTTCGCAAATCTGGAGATTTTTTCGTGTTAAGGTTGACCATTCATCAAATAAATGTAATATTTTTGTTGCGAGACACAAAACTGCCTTCAGCCAATAGCAAATCTGACAACAAGATAGTGTTGCTGATCTAAAAAAAATATAGCAAGGGTTACCGGCATCAAAGATTATTTTCTACCGAATACCGCATTTTTAAGTGTCCATGGTCGTGACACAAAAACTGCTCACAAACGGTGTGTTGTTCATAACTAGTCAAGGGGCGATCTGAAAGGAAAAAGCACTAAACTAAAAAGGCCACTAAGCACTCAAATCGTCATAATGACGTCATTTTAGTTGATATCAATCTTAGTATTTTGCTAACTAACATGTCATTTCTTGAGAACAAAAATATTATATTTACAAATCGGGCAATCTCACACTACACGGTCCGTGAAATCCTGGACTTTGTGTTTTTTTAAATATCTTTCTTTTATTATCATGTTAAAAAATATATTAAGATATAGTTTAAGTACTGATTTTGCTAAAAAATAATGTTATTCTTACAACTCACACGAAAACGCGTAAGAATAAGAAATGCCCATAAGTATACGGTTACTACTAAGGTAACTACTAGGTAAGTTCGGCACTTATGGTGTGTCATATAAGCCGAAAACGTCGGAACGTAAATCAGCCGCGGTACTTCGGTTGCGTAACTTCGGCGTAGTGTGTTTAGACACTTTGATTTGATGTTTATTTGAAGGAATATTACCAACATTCACTAACAAAGCAAATAATAATGGAAATTGCTCGTACTCTTTTTGATAATATGGAGTCTTATCAATCAGAGCCACCTCCAATATTATAAAATTAACCCAAAATGTGATGGATCATACCCACAGTAAAAGCAGGAAATGTATTCAGACCTTTTATGCAATTAGGTAAATACGTTTCTTTTTACCTTTTTCATACAATTGTGTTATTAAAGAAGTGGTTGCGGCATAATGAATCTATATTAATATCTTAATTGAAGGATAGTGACAATTCTTACAATATACGAAAACATGAATTAATAATAGAAAAAGCCTGGACTGACTGAATGAGTTATCAAGGCAGGGGCCAAAAGGCTAAAGCTAGAAGGTTTAATCTTAGATGGAGGTTTCTTTGGTAGTTGGTAGAAAAAGGAAGGACCCACTATGAAACGGTTATGATGAAATCTAACCCTGAGAAGAATAAAGAGTCCGCTTTGCCCTCTTATGTACGTTTTATAATATTATATGTTCCATTTGCTTATTTTTGTATAGGAAACACTGGGATATGATATTAATTTGATTAAAAAGAGTAACTGGGTCAATCATCTTTTTTTTGTCCAACGACTATTTACAGTTGCGGTGATATTTTTTTAAATTATATATTAAAGATTACAATTTAACTAATTATTAGGTACTGCAGTGCAGGGTTGTTATATTGGATGGATAAAGAAGTTAATTAAGATTAAAATACAGCAATTTTATTTATTTTTACAATACAGTAAAGAAGCTAAAGGCTAAAAACACCCAAAAAGTATATCATGAAATAAGATACATTACCTAACAAAATGGCTTAACTTAGACCTTTGTTGATGGGACACACTAGAAATCAAATTACACTTATAACATCAATGACACAAGTAGGACAAACTAGTACACCCTGTACCATCCACCCTTAGAATACACAGCAGACAGTAAACATCTTAATTCTAAAGAAAACATTCTAAGAGGCCTCAAATAATGATGGTGATTATGATCTACCAAAAATAAGATAATAATGTAATTTTTCTGTGACGAAACTAATGTGGACTTTTGACATTTTAATTTGGATGTTTGTGTCAGGTTGTATTTAAAGAATTGTATTTTATTTGAACTGTATTTTATGGTTATAATTTCATGAATACCTACATTTTACCAAAAATTGCGATGCAACAATGAGGTGTAAGAGGACGTTATTATTTATTTATCTATGCTAAATAACCTTAGACGTAACCAAACCATGTATCGTCTTGACCAATGTTGCTTTAGAGAGATCTTTGTTGAACGTTACGTATCAGGGTAAAGAAAGAATACGCCGATTTCATGATCTGAAAGTTAATAAAGACCATTAACCAGAATACGAGTACATTATCATAACCAGGGTCTTTGCTTTTACCAAGACATTTTTATGTTACACAGTTCTATATGCTGTACAGGATCTCAATATAATCTAACTTAACTCACTTAGCGCATTCGTTGCAATGCTAATGTTATCCACCACGACGTGGTGTCCACCGTGGCGATTAGTAATCATTATTAGTATCATAGATTCATAGCCCTTACCGATATAAAAGAGCCAAGCGACAATGGAAACATCTTCAAGGCTGTTAGGACCACTGGAGTATTGGCTCTCTGTATTAAAAGCTTCAAGTTGCGTTTAAAGGGTTCGGGCCTGTCTATCCAGTCGCTATCATAAGCCGCAATTGTCGTCATTTCACTCTGAAATCCAATCAACATAAACTCTTTATGTTAGACATAATAATAATAACTATAGTCATTATTACATTATAAAATAAAAATCAAATAATAATCAATAAGAATAAAATATCAAAATCCACATATTGGCTTTCACTAAACTAAAGGAACTAAAGGCACCAAACTGACAACTCCGACAGACTCTATTTTGGCCACAGATTCTATTTTCAAACACACCATTTTAATTAGTTTTCTTAGTAAAGTTCGTGTCGCCTCCCAATCGCAGGCAATATGTTAGACGGATGTTAATTAAATTAGGTACGCCACCAAATTAATAGAACTTGAGTATCTTACCTCGGCAGTAAGTAGGCTTCCAAAATAACCAGGCATAAAAATTTGAGTAACCATCAATACCAAGTAGGTCACCATAAAAACATACACGGGTGTGCTCCATGGCTGCAACGTTGTAAAGAAGTAACAAAAGAAACTGTGCTATTCGCTAGTATTGTGGAGTTCTATATTCATTTCTTTGTCACTGGTAAGGTACTGTAACGTTTGAAAGAAGATTACGGAGAAATGTTGGTTCCAAATGATACTTAAATATTATTTGACAAGAGAGACTTGAGCTGGTGGCCACTATTCTGGAGCTCTTTATCCCGTTCTTAGTCACTAATTAATAAGGTACGAGTATGACCATATATAACCACAGCTAAAGTAGGGGCAATACTCACAGATACCAGTAATAGAGCACTCAGGATTCCACAAATCGTCGCAGTTGCAATCAGGTATTGAATAAACATGGTGACGCTCATTATTTCTTGAATTAGCTCACAATATCTTAAAATAAACAAAGAGTATGATCAGACAGATTGAGAAATACATGTGGATAATTATTTCAGTATATAGGTACCTCAGTAGAAGATCGTATCGTTTCAAGCAATCAACAAGATCGTTCATTATTGTTTTTTCCTCGGCGGCGCTATATTCGTTGTGTTTAGTTTTTGGAGCACATTTTATGCTAGAAATTAGATGCTTAAGTATTCTGAATTGCCCCATTCCCATGACGATCAAACCAACAAAGAACGTGTCTATGGATACATTATAAACCATATGACTGTATATAAAACATTGGTAGATGTAGAGCCAAAAGAAATATTTTTCTCTGTTGTAATCGCTTAAAAAATAATAATTGCAAATGGGCAAGGTTAAACTAGTTCCAAAGATTAAGTACCCAAGGTATGGTATAAGGGTTTTCGCTGCATACGAGACATGTGAGACCCAGAAAAAAAATGTCCAGAATTTTTTATATGTTAAATGTACTACACTTGGAATGATTTGCGTGTTTTGCTTTTCAACAAATGTTTCGGAATCTAGTAAATCAAAAGCTTCAAAGATTTTTTGTTTCATAATAATCACCATTAATACTTTACATGTTACTACTATTTCATTGAAGTAAAACATTACTTCTGTAATTAGCAATTCAACGGTTCGAGGACAGTAAATCAGATTCAATGTCAGCAAGAAATTAAAAATAAGCAATGTAGTAACAAGATACAGGGCAGTAAAAAAATAATAGTATTTATTGGGTTTCCTTCCAGGCCAAATTCCATGCATTTTCCAATAAAATTGATTCGGTTTAAAGATATCAGACGGCTTTGTGAGAGTCATTTTGTAAATTACTGAAAAAAAAAAATTATAACCCTCCAATTTATGGGTGAGGAAATGGAGCAATTATTTATTAAAAAATAAAAGATATTGTATAAGTAAACGGTTGCAACGACGTTAAGTACGTTAAGTTATTACCGCCGAGTGCCGCCCTCTTTGAATTGTTCATAAGGAAACCTTTAGATTTGATGTTAGTTGAAGGAATATTACCAATAGCTGATTTCACTAACAAAACAAATATGATTATAGTTTTGCTCGTGCTCTTATTGATAATATGGAGTCTTATTTGCATAATCCTCCTTTTGAAGGTGAAAAATTAATAAAAAACGAAAAGGTCTTTTTGCAATACATGGTAGATTATTTTTGTTTAGAGCTTCCTCTGTAAGAGAAAATGGTCGCTGAGCCCGCGGCCCCGATTGATGGGGTTGCATAGGGTACACGGGTTAATTTTGTCCACGGAATCCATGGAATTGACTCCCATGGACGTGATTTTTGTATCATGAAAGAATATAATTTCTGATTTAGAAATAAACCCGGCAATTGAGATCTATTTCTCTTATGTATAAACGCAATTAAATCACTTAGCCAAAATTCTATAATTGAAAAACCCTTATCTCTGATAGCTGACATGGAAGCAGAGACTATATGTCCAATTGACTGCGCCTGCGGGGGAATCTGGCTCGCCAAACATTAGTTGTATTCAACGTATGCAACCTATGTACGATGACGGTTTTGCAGCGGCTGACCAATCACAGTTCACGTACCTCGTCCCCCGCCGCCCTTAAATTGGTGTGTTGTGTTTCAAAGGAAAATGTATGAATACGCTCTCCACTGGATAGGCGCTCCCTGCATGAAAGTGACCGTTATGCGAGTTGTGAGAATAAAAATTTAAGTTATTTTTTCATAGCGATTGTGACATCTGTATAAACTGTAAGCTGGGGTGGGGTTTACACCTATTTCGGTTTAGAACCGCAATATTTTTGGAAATAAGAGCGGGATGTGACATAATAGGTCCATGGAAGTGACAAAAAAACTGATCACAAACTTCCATGTGACGGTTCATATAAAAATCTGTGTAACTATGGATATTTTATAATACTATTTAGGGAGGATTTTACCAACAAAAAAGTAATACGAAAATAAATACCCCGGGGATAATTTGTATGACAATGACAATTCCTAGAAAAAGTAGAAGATATGTAAAATGTTACTCTTTGTAGGGAGTGAGAAGAATGAAAGAAGTTAATATTTCAGATTTTATTTTCTCGTGAAAGCTTGATAAAAAAATATCTGTGTGGGTTACTTAAATTAATTTAGCTTTACTATAATAATAACCAATCTGATAATTAAGCACTACAGCTTAGATAAATCTGTGATCAAACTGTTTTCTTTTTTTCGCAAATAGAATTACTCATCTATCAGAGCAACCTTCAATATTATAAAATAAGCCCAAAATGTGAAGGATCCTTTAGCCACAGTAAAAGCAGGAAATGTGTCCGGACCTTTTAAACAATTACGTAAATACTATATTTTTACGTTTTTCATACAATCGTGTTATTAAAGAAGTGATTGCGACATCGCTGATCTATCGCTTAATTGAAGGATAGTGACAATTATTTCAATATACGACAATAGAAGGCTTGTTGTATTTTAATAGAACAAGCCTGGACTGGAATGACTGAGTCATCAAGGAAAAATCAATAATCAATAAATCAATTGTAGCAGTACGCCAAAATAATCGTATATGATTTATGAATGATGAAGATGATGATGTAGGAGGAACAGCTTAAATTTGATTCCAATAGATACTATAAATGTATTAAACTCATGTTTATATTATTTCTAATGATCATCTTTTCGGGTTTTACCCGAAAAAAAACATTAAACTTATTCATTTATTTTACCATTAAACTTCTGATTATTAATTCCTTCTTTATTGCACAAAACTAACTTACAGAAAAAATAAAAACAGCAAGTTTCATATTTAATTTTAATCAAAATAAATACTAGTACCTAATTATCAATTTGTCTTAGCAGCTATACCGACCGACCGACCCGCGTAATTAATATTTCTATCAAGTGTACTTCAGTGAATTTCACAGACGCAGGCCATTTTAAGTTGACCTCTTGTCTTCAACAACAAAGCCTTTGTGCATAGTCACAAGACACTGGCTGGGGTGCAAGAATATCATCTCATTTCGGCATTTCCTCTGTACGATTCTAGATTCTAGGAGGGGAGTAGATTAAAACAATGGACGTGTTTGCAATGTCGGAGTGGAACCCTTCCACGGTTTAATTGCTGGGGTTAGTCCACTGAGGGTTGGTGCATGTCATACCAACAAACGGGTAGGTGGCTTAAGTTGTAATAGATATAGGAATCACGAGTGTATAGGACGACACCTGAGCATGACGCGTTGTGCATTCTGATCAATAGTTAGGGCGATGGGAAGGTCTTCTGTCAACAATATCTACATGGGAAAAGTGTGATTCGTGTTAATATTTATTAGACATAGACATAGACATCGTTTATTGATAATATTCATTACAAGTCACAAGGGGGTCATAATACATATAAAATCATCATCATCATATTTATACTTAACTTATGTACTCTGTAATATGTCACTATGTCTCCATCCATCTTTTATTTAATAAATTATAAATGTCATAATATTATTAACTATTAAATAATGTCAGAATAATGGAATAATAATAATAATAATGTCAAGATCATACTCATGTATGTTATAGTAAAATTACTTGAAAATAGCTCACACCTTAAACTTTTACTCTCGAACATAATGATTGCAAGGCAAATTGTTTTTGTCTCTTCAATACTGACCGAACAACACCTTTAGATATTCGGTGACTCAAGGAGCCAAATGAAGATCTTACAATTTAGCTCAGCTCAGAAAACAATTAGTAGGTAAGATAACGGCGGCAATCTCATAACTATTCTCATGTAACTATTAATAAGTAACGGCAAGTTCGTGGTCGTGCGGCACACCTGCACGAGCGTTCGTGAACTTTCGTGATCGTTCACGATTGCTCGCGAACTTTGAATCGTGGTCGTTCAAAATTACTAATGTGTTTGTATTGAAGCAAGCTACGTGAGAGTTGTAGCGATTGGGACTAATTTATATTGTATAAGAGAGAACAGCTCTGCTACCCCGTGTGGAAAAAGGCATTACGCTGGGTGCTTATATTTTTTTCAATTTTCATTCAAAAAATAAACAGGCAAAGTAAGATTATGTCCAGCCATCCAATGGGACTTTCTTGTACCATTTTCCCATAGAAAAATAAATACTTAGGTATCTAGGTCTGTCCGTTAAGCTGTAAGTCCCGGCTACTATCACTACTTCGTAGTATGTAGTAGTCGTAAAACCCCTCCACCAACCCGCACTGAGCCAGCGCGGTGGAGTATGGCTCAATCTTGCTCGGATCCGGGTAAAGGCCTGTGCCCTTCGGTGGGGACATTAATGGGCTACATTTACTTACATTTACTATAAGTCTACTGAAATAAGCATTCAACTTATTGGATCTATTAATTGAGAAGCCAAAATATTTTTTTTTCTTGCATTAACATTCCATTAAAGCCTATCTAAAGACGTCTCATCATCAGTAAACATACGTATGAACTTATTTTATTAAGATAATACTAAAATAATATAACATAGGTACATTGTACTAGATATCCATAATTGTGGCGATAAACTTGCCCTCTCACGCAAAATGGAGTATCGAATATTTGGATAAACCTAAGCAAACTTGTGCCTCTGCCACACCGCAGGGGAAAAACCTGACGCTGTGTTACGTATTGTGACATGTAACACTCGCTTCTGTTTCTTTTATCCTCAGTTCCATGTCCTGCAAAGGAAACAACTCCCACATTTTATTCCCTCGGAAACATGTTCTCATTTCACAAAGAGGACTATAAATTCCTCTAAGAAAGTCCGGCTAGTCCGTAGCGCACGTCGCATGAGCCTGTTGGCAGAGCATAGATAACAGCAGTTTGTATACTCCGAAGACTCTTTAGCAGTCCTAATGAGCTAGGTCGTTACCAAGACGAGCGTGCGTGCTTTGCTTGTACTGAAATAGCGGATAAGTAAACGGTGCAGTTAGGTCGGTACCTAGTAAACGATTGTGTGACCATCGCGCTTCTACTTGTATTAAGTTCAAACGAAGGCTAGGAAGGTTAAGTCCCCGAAGTAGGTATCTGTCCGTCTGTCATTCCGTCTCCTTATTTTATATTTTCAAAAAAGGTAACGGCGTGGACAGACGATGGCGCGCCCTGCCCGCGCCCACTACAAGCGCGCCACACGCCCCAAGTCGCGCTCCCACCGCCTTGCTATGAGCTTACATATCAGCACCCGCGTCGCGCCCAGGACTAACACCAACAATATACCCTAAAAGTACCCTAAAAATTAGTTTTTCATACAAACTTGGCACCCAAGGTAAGGGGGGGGGGGGGGGTCAAATTTCAGATTTTTAGGACTTCGGGAAGTACAACTTTTTCAAAATGAGTCTTAAAAATAAAATAAAAATACATTTAAGATCCTCACATCATGGGCTTTCATGGTCATATGTCATATTTTGATTTTTTTTTATGTTATTTTTATCATTTGGCCCCCCAAAAGTGGCCCTTACATTCCATATTTATGTATTTACATTGCACCTCTGTCTTTGGGTTACAGATATTTGATATGTGTACCAATTTTCAACTTCATCGGTCCAATATGTTCTGAGTAAATTGCCTGTGATGGACGGACGGACGGACAGACCCACGAGTGATCCTATAAGGGTTTCTCATGAGATACGAAACCCTAAAAAAGGAACCCATCATCACTAAGACTGGATTTCATCAACAAAAAGTTATGCGAGATAACTATGCCGGGGATAACTTGTATGACAAATGACAGTTCAAAATGAGGTGATCTTGATCTAGGTGTTACTGGTGTCTATGAAAAATTAGAAGATACTCGAGTAAAAGTTACTCTTTCGTTCGTAAAATCCAGCATTAGTGGTCCGTCTGTCTGTCTGTTCATCTGTCAATATCTTTTTTATCGCGTGAAAACAGTCTGATGTGGTGCCTTAGAGCTGTGAAAAAATCAACCTTCTGGTCAACGCAATCAAACGCTACGACCGTTACGAGGTAACATCTCCAAATGTGATCTGATCAGAACCCTTAGGCGTGGTTCACACGGCATAGTCCTGCACGTTTTTTTGCAGTATACGTCTTAACGGATAAACAGTGGCCTAGGTTCACACGACGTATACTGCAAAAAAACGTGCAGGACTATGCCGTGTGAATCCAGCCTCAGTGTGCGAGTTCTACTCGCACTTGACTGTTTATTAATATATTTAGACGGTTAACGAGGCTAACAAAAGAAAGTAGTAAATATCTGGTTAATCAAAACTGTGTTTCTGCCATTGTGTATTGTTATGTTTATATGTAGCTGAAAACTTCGCGATTTGCACATCGAATGGCGAAAACCAACCCGCATTGAGTAACGTGTAAAATATAACTCCATCAAACTTGTTTCCAAATTGATAGAATAGGCTTAATTTTATTAATGGTGTTCAAATAAATTCTACTGACTAAGATTTTGTGTATAATTAATTATCATCGCAACAACTTTACAGTCTAAGCAGCCAATTAGTATAACTGCTGATCTGTTATTTAGAACTGCGGTTCCCGAATTTGTGTAACAATAAACAATTAGTTTATCAAAAGAGAGATAACTTCAAAGCCAATTATCATTTCGGTAGGTACATTTGTTGGTCGATCAAAGTCAGACTGCTGTCCTTTCTTTTTATTTTAACCTTTCATTTGTGTGCGTGACGCTTTAAATCTTAACATGAAAGTTAAGTTTTTTACAGGAACAGATGCACAGACAGACACACAAAGTGACAGACTGGTGAAACTAAAAAAAAACTTATAAGTACCTACCTATACTTAGGAACGAAATTTAAGGTTAGTTGTGAGACGCCCTAAGAACTTTGGCCGTCAATAATACATTTGAATGCTATCAATATATTAAATACCTTTCTTCTTGTCTTGACTCGCGTGTTTTTTTTTATTTTTCAGAGACGGACTGCGCGCCCTCGCTAAAATGAAACAGTTGTCAGGACTGTCGGCCGAGATTCACCAATGCAGCTACGATCGACTCTATGACGTTTAACATAAGCTCGGTATCATGATGTTACTCGATGAGATCGCGTTTTCACGGGCGACTGAACACCTAGGAAAACGGAAGATGGTGGGTTTGCAAGTTAGTGGGTATATCGTCGTAACGAACCGCCTTAGGGCGTTTCGGGTATTAATAAAAGAGAAAAGGCTCCTATCTGGGTGCAAGGTAAATATTATGTTTCAAGCATCAAGAAATATTACATGGGTAGAGAAAGTGTGTGGTGACAGATGGAGTGAACAAAATAAACTTAGATGTTAACTACTATTTAGGGTTCCGTACCCGAGGGTGCCGAACGGGACCCTATTACTAAGCCTCCGCTGTCCGTCGTCCGTGTCCGCCTGTCCATCAGCGGGCCCTCTAGCACGAACCGTAACATAATAGCCAGAAAGTAGAAATTTTCACTGAATGTGTATATCTTGCGACCGCAACAAGAAGAAAAACTGAAATACACGAGACTTTATAAATTAAAGGGGGTCCCCATATAAGAGACGTATTTTGATACACCCTGCGATATAATAAAATAATATCAATATTCAATATGATCGTATATTTCACGTCTTCCTACATCGTTGTGTTAGCGCAGCCGGTATGATGTAGGTCGCGCTGTCCGTAAGTCCGGTTTGATTTTCGGTAGGGCGTTTTTAAATTTTCTTATCGTTTTAAACCGATTTCAAAAAAGGAGGGGTCTCTCAATTCGGTTGTATGTTTTTTATCATTATTATTTTTAATGTGTGTTACATCGAAACTGGTACTATTTATCAACCGATTTCAAATAAACTTTTTTTGTTTGAAAGGGTTACTCATAAGATTGGTCCTATTTTTTGAAAATCATGAATCGGTTGGGTAGTTTGGTCACTACATCAAAATATCTGAAAATTATAATGTCCTTACATATTTACGGTAAACAAAATCACGTATTGTTTCCTTTCTGTGACTGTAGGCTGACTGAAGGGACCGATATTTGTCTAAGTATATTATGTAGTATGTGTGGACTTAACAGCCAGAACAAAGATGTAGGCTCGTGTTCGTGTTTTTAGACATTCGCAACGTGAGCAGCAAGGATTGAGTAATAAAATAAGGTCTCGAAGTCGGTTTTTAGGGTTCCGTACCCGAAGGGTGCCAAACGGGGGTCCTACTGAGACTTCGCTGTCAGTTCCGTCCGTCCGTCCGTCCGTCCGTCTATCCGTCTCTCCGTCCGTCTGTCACCAGCCTTTATCTCATGAATCATGGTAGCTAGACAGTTTAAATTATCACAAATGATGTATTTCTGTTGCCGGTATAATAATAAAATACTAAAAAACAAAAGAAATTAAATATTATGGGAGGCTCCCATACAACAAACGTGATTCTTTTGCTCAATTTTGCTCGATATTAATAAATGGTAGCAGGTAGACGCTTAAATGTTCACACTATATTGAGTATATTATTTAATTTGAAAATAAATAATTAAAATTAAATTAATATTTAAGGGGGCTCCCATACAACAAAAGTTTTTTATAGATAATGGTACGGAACCCTTCGTGCGCGAGTCCGACTCGCACTTGGCTGGTTATTTTTTAAGTTTTTAACTTTGCGAATTGTTTTATTGTTTTGAGTGCTTAAGTTTTTTGTACGATGGTACGGAACCCATCGTGTGCGAGTACGACCCGCACTTGATCGATTTTATTATCAATCGTTCCACAACGATACAACTAAAAAGACAACTTGTAAAGTGTTTTATTACAAGTTCTCAAGAAACTATGTCAGTTAGTATGGTGTTAGATGGTTGAAAAAACTAGCAGGAAAAGCAGAAGCTTTTAATAAAAGGCTTCAAAGGGCTCATGGAACACTTACCTTATGTTCTGTGAGAATAGCTCAACTAACTGCCATAGAACTAGTGAAATACGAGACAAACTTTATAAAGTGTTTAACATCATCATTATGCGAAATAAGCTCAAAGAGACTGTTGGAAAAACTTGATGACATAAAATATGATGATGAAAATTAATCTAAAATTGCAATTGCAATGTTAAATGGTAAGTTTTTTTTAATATCCCGTTTAATTATAACATACTTTAAGATTTACATATAAGAACTTGCTTTTGGCTCCTCACTTGTTATTTTGTATAAATCAGAATTCATCTTTCCCTTTCAGTCGAGAGATTGTTATTCTCCTGGCCGAAAAGGAAAAAAAAATGACATTAAAATTAGGAGAAATTAAGTTTTCATCCCCTTGCAATAGACATTAATTGACGTCTTGGTAGTCACTGTCAAAGTCAAGCACTATTTAGTGCTTCTGCGAGCAATAGGCTTGAGTTCAATGGATTCAATGGCAATCAATGGTTCAATCTCAAGTATTTTGTATTATATAAAATAATATACTCTATGGTCTAAACTTGGATTCCAACAACAAAGGTATTAGACGTAGGTAATTGAGATATTTTGTCTACATCCAAATAATTTGTTTGCCGTGTTCCTTTGATTTGTTGTATATCAAATTAAATCATCAAACAGAATATTCACGAAAGACCTATAAAACAAAAGCCGTAAATTTTCATTATCATAACATATAGGGCACCCGTTTCACCAGCATTTTAAATCTAGACGGCAAAGATTTTAATTTTGCTGTAAACCATAGTGCTAAAATATTGTTACGATGTTATGAGCTGTTGGAAAACGGTAAAACTAAACACTTCCTGATTACGAAAATATTTGTACTGCAAGACAAGCGATGGGCTTCGCTTGAGTCCTGATTGCGAGCAACTAAAGGGGCAAGCGCTCAAGCGTACAGAGAATACAATCAACGAACAAGACTGTAAACTGCTTTTCTTATACTCGTATTTGCCCAATAAAAGCGAGTTCCAGATGGAAAATTAAGAGCGAAGCTGGACCTACCGAGGCTGTGTAAAGAAATCCATTTTTAAATTTGCTGAACCTTTTAATTAGAGCATTCCGTGGACCATTTTGCGGTAGGACGCACGTTCACTAATTGCATCTCATATAAAAACGAACATTTCCCGCAATTAACCTATATCCGTTTGCGATTTACTTAGTTTCATAATAGTTTTTTTTTCAATAATGAATTCATGATTCATAAAATTGTATAATGTCTACATGGAATTCTGATGTCATATCGTACATTTAATCGAGTGTGAAGTAAAGAGAACTCTTGTTTCTTCAATAAGCTTAATAACAAGAGACGAACTAGACTAGCGTTTATAAAATTAGCCTAAGTAAGTACACTGGTGTGAGGTTAATGAAGGGAAATTTCATAGCGAGTTTCAATTGATTGACTCACTGGTGGAGTTGTTAATAAAACCACTGTTGACTTATATTTCACCATGGGCTATCGTCAAGTAGACTGCTTCAAGATGAACATGAAGTATTGGAAATTTCTGGGAATCTGGCCAGGAAATAGAAGCAACTCATACAAAATCTATTCCCGGTGTTTCGTATTCATTTTCATATTTATCTACGATGTCTTTCCAACAGTGAACTTCTTTTACTTAGACGGCCAAATGGACACCTTTATTGAAGAATTGATCTTCTATTTCACGGAAACTAGTGTCTTGGTAAAAGTAACAACATTCCTTGTTCTGAAAGATAAAATCATACAATTATTCGTAATACTTGAATCAGATATTTTCCAACCTGAAAATGAAAGGGGTTCTAAAATTGTTGAAAAAGCAAAGAAATTCATTACTAGATACTGGATAGTTACGGCTATAGTTTCTTATTTATCAAACGTGACACATGTTACTTCTCCTATGGTAGCTCATATATTCTCTGGAGCAGAACTATTTCTGCCCGTATGTTCCTATTCATTCTTGCCTGAAAGTTTCGAGCAAACATTCATAAATCCTATATACATCTATCAATCTGTTGGCATGCATTTTCAAATGCTGAATAACGTGAACATCGATACTTTTATCCTCGGAGTAATTATTCTTACGATTGCTCAATTGGATGTACTTGACGATAAACTGAGACGTCTAACTGAAAACGAAGATCATGGTACCAATATATCCACCGAACAAGATAAAAACCAGCATGAAGCCGCATCTTTTTCAATACGAAGTGGTAAAGATACACTTTTGAGCCCACGTTTAGACAGTAATTTCATCTTACCACAAATAAGTAATGATACAATAGATGAAGAAACTGTACTGAAGTTCAATAAATGCATTTTACACTTTGACGAGATATTTCAGTAAGTAAAATCATCTCTTAAGTACGTGATCTGCTTGAAAACTTAACCAATACATTGATTGTTAATTTTCAGATTTATTGAGCTATTTCAAGAAATATTTAGTATTGTTCTGTTTATTCAATTCAGCCAAGCATCAATTGTGATTTGCGTTTGCCTCTTTAGGTTTACTTTGGTGAGTTTATTAGGTAACTATTTGTGATTAGTTCAATAACTTAGATACCTTTTCGTTACACATATAAAAACCTTTTGAAACTCTTTCCAGCCAGCTCCTAAAGAGTACTACATTTTTCTGTTAACCTACATGTTTATTATGGTAATCCAAATAATGGTTCCTTGCTGGTTTGGGACCCGCGTAATAGATAAGGTATTTGAAAATTATTTCCAACCTTTTGGCTTAGTGTATCAAACAAAACATACTTATTAGGTACTTGATGTCTTGCCTGGTCATGAATCCATGTCGTTTAGTGCCATCGAACCACCACCAAAGAAAACCGTGTACCTACTTACTTAATACATTACATTACAAAGCGTCACGCCTTTTCCAGTTATTCAACACTCCATTTTGCGTGACAGGGGGCTAGCCCATCGCCGCAGCACTCCATGGAATGGAATGAAGGTTTCCTTGCGATGTTTTCCATCACCGTTAGAACATCCGTTATTTAAGATAAATTACTTACTTAATAATTATGCCTACATTGGTTCTATGTAATTTCTTACAATTGCGATGGAAACTGTCTTCAGGAAAACATGAACTTTTCAGAGTGAAAATTTGTCGAAGGCCGTCTACCACTGTGACTGGACTGTGCGCTCGCGCCGCTTCAAAAGCAACCTTCGATTTTTCGTGCAAAGAGTCAGTAAGCCAATCACTATCGTGGGTTGGAAAATGTTTCCTCTTTCATTGGTCACTTTTAGTTCCGTAAGTTATTCTGCTTTTCAATTATACTTATTTTTTATGTAAATTTTTGCATTGCCACCAACCACCACATTATTCGCATCTATACGGGCAGCATGCCACAATTGAGAAAGACCCTTGTCTGTGCAAAATTTATAATTTCTCTGTCGGACCCAGAGACTATTTAACCAATAAGTAAGTAATAAATCCTCCCTGGTCGGACCCAATATTTCTCTACGTGTCTAACGAGTAACGAGACAGAGATGGGGAATAACAAAAGACCGCGATGGGGACGACCGAGCCTTACAAGCTTACAACTGGCGACATGGCGACGTCGACTGAGAGTCAAATCGTGGCATGCTGAGCACACTGAACTGCTAACTGTTTGTCGAAACCACTGGGGTTTGGGGTTCTGAGGGATAGAGCCTTCATCAGGGACAACGGGCGTCGTTTGAGGGTCCGAGGTTTTGACAACCGCTCCGGGGCTTTCCAGGCCTAAAGGATTTCGCTCGCCGTGCAGCGCGGTAAAGCAGCCAGCGAGCGTTATGGGCACCTTTGGTCCAGGCTTTCCTAGCCCAAAGGATTTCGCTCGCCGTGCAGCGCGGTAACGCAGCCAGCGTTATGGGCACCTTTGGTCTGGGCGATTCTTGGGGCGGTTTGTTTGTATAATTAATTATTTAGTGGCTCTGTAGATAATCTAATGAGATTTATGAGTGTTTTTGTTTCAGATTATGAACTCGTCTTATTCCTTCTTCACTTTGCTTCGTCATATGCAGACGCGTCAAATTGAGAAATAAAAAATAACAGACGGTTAAAATGATTTTAACCTACACACAGAGACGCCCACACAACAATGTACCCTCTCATAAAGACGTAATCGCTTATTATAGCGTAAAGCAGATTTCGCTCTATAGCATTGTAATTTTTGATTACCATAGTAATAGATATTGATTGGTAGAACATAATAGAGGTATTATTAATAATCGTAGAGATAATGCAATACTATCAGCATCTATTAGTAAGTACAATCATCAGATGCACAAGACGTTCCATTCTTTAGTATAGGTGTGAAATCTTCTAGAAAAAGTAAGTACAATCATCAGATGCACATGACGTTCCATTCTTCAGTATAGGTTTGAAATCTTCTAGAAAAATGAAAATCATAACATCATAGCAATAAAATAAAAAATAAAATAAAATAAATAAAGCCGAGTTGACCACTTTATTTAAATAACTATAGTATAAAATAAAGGTATGATGCAAAAACGTAAATCAAAATACTTATTACTGTTGTACTTAATAACAATAACAGCTCTTATTTAGATGTGGAATCATACGCTATAGTTTGCTAGATGAGCTCCATGACACTTGTAAACGGTACTTTATATGACCAGCAGCCTAAAAGTAATAGTCTTGGTTTAAGTAGTATTCGCAAATGGCACACACCATCCGCGCCTATGGCCTGACACTTACGCAACAAAATGAATGAATAAATTCCGCCTTTTTCGTGCAGAAAAAACAATTTCGTCGCTAGGAACAAATGTCACGAGCAGTGCTGCAGGACAATGGGATAAGGTTCATCTGTTATCCGGTGACTGTAATAAGGCTTGTTTTGTTACGACCCACGTCGTCCATGGTAATTATTTCTTTAACAATGTTCGTGAAAGTCTACCGTTTACAATAATTAGGTGCAGGAACACAAGAAGAAATATAGCTGCATACAGTTCAAACGCTTATCCACTCAAATTTTTAGGAGGCCAAAATCATATTTAACTTGGAATATACTCGCATATACTTACAGAAAATGATACTTTTGTACCAATAAATTTTAAACTCAGCGTAAAAACCACCAATGAATTTGGAAACACGGCAACACTGAATGTCTCGGCAATAAACAAGTGTGAAAATTACTTATAAAGAAAATAGAATGGGATTGATTAGAATATAAATGTTTTCTGAGAAGAAGTAGCGACACTAAACCTCACAAATCAGTGTCCACAGTACGGGACCCGTGAAAGGAAACGATGGTTTTGGTCGCGTGACTGAATAAATAAGATATTTCGACGTGACATGGGTGTAAGGCAGTTTTTCCGGAATGTTCCAGTGGAAGTGACGAAGGATCAACCTTCAGTCCACCTGTTCTTCTTTGTTCAGGGGTAAGATAAATTGTTCATTGGCATCAGTACTACGGAAGGCTAGATTTTCCTCGACATTCGATCTTTTTGATTAGGAAGAAAATTGTTCAACGATTGACACGAGAAATACCAGATTTGCTGAAATCTAGAATCGATCTCTCTCTGGAACTTTAAATAATTACAAGTTTCTTTACCTAAATGGATACCATTGTAAAAGAAGGATTTTAATCATAATAATTGTAAAAATGGAAATATGTAGGTAGATGATGATACTAACGTGGGCTCTTTTGCTTCTTTTTGGTCACAATAATTCTGGAAAATGCGATTAATCAATCCGTTCCACTTTATTGCAAAAAGAAAGAAAACCGAATGTCACACATACAACTATGAGCCAAGCAGCCAAAAAGATGATTTACTGTCGATCCAACGATTTATAGAGCATCCCAGACCCCGCCCAGCGACTCCAATGAATAATAAATTGGAGATCTTTTTCGATGTTATTGATAAGAAAGAGGTTTTTCTCCCGTGATAAAAGTTTGGGGGCGAATTGAAACCCTTTTATTAAAGCATATATTACAAGACACGTCGTGCCAGTGACACCCTGAATAATATGAGGTACCTACTTATAAAGTTCAGGCAAATTTGTTTAAAATCTATGCGAACTTTGAGCTTTAGGAAAGTATTTTTTACAGTATGTAGGTAAGCAAGAAAATATATTCAAGTGGGTTAATCCTTATTTTCATCTAGAGGGTAAGTATACTTCTCGTAAAGCTGGAATTGAAATTTTTCAAGAAGCAAGGTTTTATTTTTACAAATAGCAAATTGCGCGAGTAAAACTCGCACTATGCCGTTATTTTTTTCTAATCCTATTCACACAACTTATAAGTGTCAGAATATGAGCTAACGCTGAACTGGAGTAGTTTGGCGTAAAATCACGTTCTAGCTAGTTGCAAGTTATCATCAGCATAAGATTAAAGGAGACTCGCAAATGAGGAACATCTAAGTTTTCGAGGAAACGAAAACTTTTCGCAAGCCGCAGTCGCAACCCAAATGAATATTAGTGAGGTTAGAACACTCTGGTATAATTACCTAGTTAAATATCTCTCTGGGAATCTTCGCGCATATGGGACACGTCTTTGCTCTAAGCCTTAACCGATTCTGGGTTTTCGGCGCAAACTGGCTTCTTGTTCCACGTTGTATAATTATAAATTGGGCTGGTACTCTTGGTACAGTATCTTAGAAAACCATTAGTTCGTAATAGCTTAAGTGTGTTGAATTTGTAAGAATTATAATAAGAGTAGATAAACATTAACGGCCAACTTACGGTAAAATGAAATTAGTGTTTGTTAATTCATAGATATATTTTCTCCTATGATAAGTCAAAACTAGTGTTTAATTACTCCATGTCAATTGAATAATGAGCATTGGTTCGGCGTTAAAAGCTTAAATTTTTCCAATTTATTCTCCGTACCACCAGAGGTCGGTAATGTCCGTAATCAAGGCGCTCATTATTTTTCATTACGGACCTCATAGCAATCCGGCTTTATTTAATGAAGTTTTGGTTCAGTTCGGTTAATTGTGAATTTGGTTTTGTGGTAAAATAATTATTTTTAAGCACGTTGGATTGCATCTCAAATCTATCTTGTGTTGCGCTACTCTTCTAAGAGATAACAACTTTCTACTTGTATGTATATTTAACACGTTTAACACACATGGCTGGCTTTGCTCTTCTACCCCCGAAACTGGCCACCCGTCTGTCGAGTAGTTCCATTTATTCAATGCTTTAAAGATGCTCGATTCTATAGACAAGGGTGTTTTAAGAAGCCTCGGAGACTATGCGGTGTGTTAGACTGAAAGTTTTCAACATCAGTTCAAACAGTGTGCGGTTGGGTGTACAGAGTTCTCCTTTCAGACTGGTTTAGTTTAGTCGAGTCGTGCGGGTCGTATGCATGAGGTTCGGTTGACTGGTCTTTACCGACAGTTTTGGAAAGTAACTGATGTCTGCCCAGCAATATAAATCCCGCAGAATAGTAATGCGCTCGACAGCCCGACAACATTTGATGGATATTGAGGATATTTTTATAAAACATAGTACTTGCCTGAATAGGTAAAAAATGCTCATGACACAGTCGGACGAATTGACGTCACGCGCATTAGGTACGATTCTGCGGGTAGAGTCATGCCTTTACAAAACCTACGTGGTGGCAGAAATCATATGTGACTTTTGAATCATTGTACCCTACCAGAGGGTCCGTCTCTGATTCAGAACCGACCATTCCACAGATTCCTATGTAGTTACTACGTGTAGTATGTAGAACTACATAGGAATCTGTGGAAGATACTCTCGAGTAAAAGTTACTCTTTCGTTCGTAAAATCCAGCCTAAATCAACAGCCCCTTTTTATATTAAATGGGTAGTGAACATAACTTGTCCAAGCACCGTTTATGTAGCCTTTAAACAAGTCTTGAAATTAATAACAGCGGGAGAAGTCTAAAGCAAACTGTAAGCTGTACAGCAAGAAATAAGGGTATGAATAAACAATGCTCAAGTTAAATGATACTGTCTGAAGGCGAGGTCTGCCTACTTAACAAATAGACACAGGTATTATTAGACATGTCTAACAATAGATATTTATTATGATGTAGCCTTCTGAAGCTTACGTTACGTACGTTAATATTTTAAAAAAGTCCTGGGAATTAGATGCAAATGGGCCCTAGAATAAGAGAATGGTAATCTTAGTCGTAGGCACCCTGACCTATCTTTGACATCTAGGAATTTCAACCGCAATACAGGTTCGCGTGATCTTTTGACACTTGAGTTTACTGGGGAGCGTTTGTGATCAACTCATCAAGCGTTTGTTCCACTTCCACCTGTCACCGCAAGCCAAAAAAAAGTTGGAAAGCTGTTTGCATTGATTTGATCGATTAGGCGGTTTGACGATGCTTTTGAACAAATAAACCGAAAAGTGACACTAAAAAAACATTTTTCCTAACAAAAATCATTTCATGTTCGCTATAATTGTCCTGTCCACCCTATTTATAACAAGGCTAAGTATCAATGTGTAACCGATAGTTCAAGTGTATGTCGATCAAATAAAGGATTTTAAAGCTACAAATTGACTATTTGTTTGTCATAATTAGTTATTGTTAACAAAAAAAACGGAACCCCAATTTATTGTGAAATGTTATCTATAGAATAGATAACCCTTTTATTACCGGTTTTGTAGTGCATCGACAATGTTTGCAGAAGCGCGCACAGACGTCTTCTATGTAATAATGCGGAAGCGCACTGCATCCATTGTTGACCGAACCTGGGGCAGTACCAAACCTATTCTCAGAGCGATCTCGGGGAGGTTTGACTGTCCACTGTTCCCACATTGGACGGTCAAACTTACCTCGAGAAACAAATAATTCATAAAAATAATAGTTCTAATAATTTAACTAACTAACTTTTGTTTTTATTCATATATGTGACATTTTATGTAAACACTAGATTTAAGGTATTTATATTTGGGTCATAAGTAACCTGTAATAAAGATTTCAATTTCAATTTCAAAATTTCATGCAACTGTGTTTCAAGCCCGGGATTTACATAAAACAAGAAATTTTGTGCTGCGATTGTATTGTTTATTGACTCTATGGAAGACATAAAACATTGCAAGAAAGAGATTATATGGCATAAGATTTGCGTCTGGACTTAAGTGAGGTTTTAAATTTTTATGATGAAAATTCGTTGAGGAGATGTACATTTCGGAAACGAGTGCTTTACATTACAGGCAATCCTGAGAAGTATTAGATCAGAACATAACCCTGTAGGTAGGGCGATGAACAAGCAATTTGTCAATGATGGATGCAGGACCTTATAATATAACAGACTAGCTGATGCCCGCAACTTCGTCTACGTGTACCTAAAGGAATTATCATTAAAGGAATTATGACTAAGTAATATGTATGATTTTATGGTCAATAAAAATTTTGAACTGAACTGGAGGTTTACAATGCGTCCGGATGTGTTTTTTTATGTGCCCCGGTAGCGCCTAGACGGATGGACCGATTTGGAAAATTATTTTTTTGTTTGAAAGGGTTTACCTTCCCATTGGTCCCATTGACACCAGGTCAGGATCTGATGATGGGATCCTGGAGAAATCGAGGGAACTCTTCAAATATTATAGGCAGACCTATAGTGATTTTTGTGTTTTTAGTAATAAATAACTCGTGCATTTACTCACGGTAAGCATTGTGATGCGGAGCTGCTGATGAAGACCACATATGGCTACCAGAACTGCTCAATACTAGGTACAAATACAATGCGTGACTGACGGGCAGGCAACGCATAGCCTAAACCGGTGGACCTAGAGCCATGAAACTTTGTACAGAGGTGCCTTAGTAGCGTGGGGTAGCACTGAGATGGGATTTGACAAAATTAATTACCCAAGAGGGGGGGGGGGGATAAGGGGTTACAGTTTGTATTAAGCTCAATCTAATCAAATAGGGTTTGTGGAAGTCGGTTTTTTTCTAAAGTTTATTTTTTGTTTCAATTATTTACCTACCGAGAAAACATTACCTACCCTCCTTCAGGTGCAGTCGCGGATAAAATCATCCTATGTTTAAGTCTAACTAGTATGTCAAATATCATTCAAATCCGTCCAGCCGTTCCAGCGTGAAAGAGACACAAACATACACAAACTTTTTTTTTACATACAGGCACATACATTGCTTCTGGCTCCATACTAGGATACCCTGTGTCGTGGGAACCAGAAACAGCGACATCAGAAACATGTAAACATCCAAGACCTGGGGTTTATTTTTGTCCCCAACCGGGATTCGAACCCGGGACCTCTTGCATGGTAGGCAGATGCGCAACCGCTGCGCCACAGATTTACATATAAGTATACAAATATTAATGGTATGGGATGGGGTGGGTGGGATATAAAGGTCTAGGCATCCATCTAGGCATGCAGATTCTGCAGCAAGCTCCAGCAAATACCTACCTACCTACTACATCACGAGTAAATCACTTGCCGACAAATTACATCTAACTGAACAGTTACAAACATCTGGTGTATTATGAAAACTATGAGTAGAGTACCCAGATACCCTCAAAGAAAATTTAAATTAAATTAGAAGTACATTTACTCCCCCTCCTGCAATATGCCTGAAGGGGGAAGTAGAATTTATAACGACAGAACAAATACATGGCATATTGAAAAATTGACCTAACTTTTCATGCAAAATAGACGTAGGAGAGTAGGTAATTAATATTTTAAATTACCCCCGCCTAATCTTAAATAAGTAAACTTAATTAATATCTTCATTATGTCGGGCAATATTCGTTGAAACAATAAAACAGAGAGAGGGGGAACAACCCTTCCTTTGCTTAGGTATAGGTACCTACCGTATTAAAGTAAACGAAATATTTTGCCATAATTTGGCTAATTTTAGTATGGTACTTACTATACCTATGTACGGTCGCCTGCGTCTAAAAGTATACGGGCGGTCATATTAACGAGTGAATCCTGCATATACTGCTTGTATACTTTTAGGCTCAGGCGACCGCGTACCTACTTCCTTTCTGTTTATTTTAAACATACTGTCCCAAGTGAGGTTGGATACCTACTTGAGACGTCGCGGATGCGGTGACGACTTATTCAATCAACGTCATTGTGCGCCCTGCGCCCTGGCACTAGTACTATTATTTAATTTCTGTGACCCTGGGCCCGAATTCTACTGTTCACAAGCGTAAGTACGTTTTGGACAGTAGAACGAAGTACGCTGGCGTCAAACTGGGGCGCCAGCGTAAGTACGTTTTGGATAGGTAGTAGAATACGAAGTAGGTACGCTGGCTTCACGCTGGCGCTTGTGAATTGGATTCCGGTTATAATAGAATAGCAAATAGGTACCTCGTATTGAAGTTTGTACCTACCATGCTTGTGAACTTAGTAGAATTCGGCCCCTGCGATCAAGCTGCTTGTCAAACTTTACGTGTCAAGCAATTTGATTGTATGCGGCTGTGCGTGCTTGACGCGCTTGTCAAACAGTTGTTTGTGCTTGATGCTCTTGACGAAAATCTTCATTGATGACGTGCTTGACAAGCAAGTTTGAACGTGTTAATTGGTATGGAACCCTTCGTGCGCGAGTCCGATTCGCACTTGGCCGGTTATGTTGCTGTATTTCAGTATTTGTTGCTGTAGCGGCAAGCGAAGCAAGCAAGCAACCAACACATTTGAAAATCTCAACTTTCTAGGTTATTAGTAATAACCTAGTATTACGAACATTACGGTTCATGCGTTGCGTGCGTGCGATTCAGCCCGCTGACGGACGGACATACAGACGGACAGCGAAGGCTTAGTAATAGGGTCCCGTTCCGTTTGGCACCCTTCCCTTCGGGTACGAAACCCTAAAATGGAAGGGTGTCTTTAGCGCCATCTATTGGATATTGAAAAAAATGCCTGCTCAGAGCTGCGCGTCCACTGCGTCGGAAATTCGGAATCGAAGCGTGTTACGCTCCGTATCCACGATAGAACAGAAAGTATCACAATCTGAGATCACATTGTTAATTTTATGGCAACACCAAAAAAAAGTACTGATGAGATGACGTTTGTATTTGACATTTGAGTTTCGTCGCGCGCCATCATGTTTTGTTTGTGAGGTTAGAAAAGTGCGCTAATTTTTGGTTTTGTGTATTCAAATATTTTGATTTCTTAATAAAAGTCACATTTTATGGCTAGCAGCAATTTATTGGGAAAGATGCGGTTTATTGTCAAACAAGCAGGTAGTGGCAGCGAACGCTTGGGCACTATTTCTGGCCTCACAAGGTTGCCGGGCGTACAGATCGAGACTCCGACTGCTGCTCTTTCTACTAAGGTGTGTTTAGATTTAGATGACGTGTCCCTTTACTCCCTTTGAATTGACCTTTACCTTATTAATTACTTCCTAAACCACCCTTGCGATCTGTTCTGGCTGAGCGTTGAAATTACTGCTAAAGTATAGGTAATCAAATGTGTACACAAGTACTTACCGTGTTTACACAAGTTGTATTTAATTTATGTATTTAATAAGTAGGTAATAAAAGGCAAGTGTGCAGAATTACTACGACCCATTTGCCCCCTTTGGGAAGGTAGAGCTAAAGCGTAAATGTTACCTCACCAATTAGTCTTGGTGATTCCAGTCTTATTGGGGTTCTCCCTTTATTTCTAAACTATAGATCTGGTCAAAATATTAGGAATTAGTGTAAAAATCATGCGATTACCTGAAGTCAACATTGAAAATGGATGATGGTTCTCCTGATTTCATGAGAAACAATGCTTTTATAATCTTACCTATTTAACTCTTGTCTCCATGTGTCCAGGGAGGCAGTGTTGCCCACCTAACAGCAGACGTCCTATCATGGGTGTTCACAGAACCGCAACTCCTATGGCTGCCTCTGGCGAGCACATTGAACCTAGAAAAAGGTGCAAGAGCACAGGGTGATGGTGTGGCAAAGTTTGTAGGCCTTCCAAACCATGTGCATTGTGCAGCACTCAATGATATCAATGAGACAGTCCCTGGGGGTCACTTTGAGGGAGACACAGTACCTTTGTGGACAAGAAATGGGAAGAAGAAGATTTCAGCAGACAGGTAAAGCATTTGTAACTTATTTCTCATAATACTATTATTGTATAGGGCAATCCAACAGTAATAAAAATATTAAAACTAAACCTCCATAGCCTGCTATGCAAAAAGAGTACCTAATTTGCCTTCTGTTACTACAAATAGGAATAAGGCAGTATTTTCTTACACAGGGTAAAAAACATGAAATCTTTGACAATGTCAGGCCATGTAGTAAAACATGTCATTCTTTACTTTCCAGATACATGGATATTATGGAAGTCCTTAAGCCAGACATAGTATTGGCTATAGCAGATGGGCGGTTGTCACTGAACGAGAACCACAAGAGAATCAGCAAATCTGTTTTCCGGACATGTAGCATGCTAGAAAAATGCATATCAAGATTTAAAACTTCAGGGACTCTACATGAAAGTGCTTTAATTGGTAAGTTTTTCTGAGTATAATTAATGTACAATGTAGATGTTTTCCAGCCAGTCTGACAAGATATAACTGAACACTACTAGCTTTATGTCAGAAGATCTTATCATAGGGACCTAACTTAATACTCCGATCATGGAGACCTGAGTTTGAAGAAGAAGAGAGAGAAGAGAAGCTGGGGTTTGAATGTTAATGTTAGAATTAGAATCAAACATTCCCTGAACATAGATCATATTAATTTCTTAAGCAGCTAATTTGCTTTTACTCAGCAAATACCTACATGAAGATTGGATTTGAAAAAAACAATACAAATTAATAAATACATATTTTTCAATATTTACTCACATCAATATTTTTTTCTAACTAATGTTTAATTTCCTACTTACAGGCGTCATAGTAGGAGCATCGCGTGATAAAGAATGTGCAGACTGCCTTCGTCAGGTGCTTCTACACAAGGAGTCTCTCAGTGGCGTCGCTCTATCTGGCCTCACCGAAGGTGCCCACGAAGCTGTGGATATTGAACAACTGGTGCCGATATTTAAAAACATTGGCGTGAGTATTCCTACGGCTCAACCACGCCAGGTTCACTTCAAACAATACAGCGAGAACGGCCGCACACACTTGAGCTCTTTGAACTCCAGCTGCACTACCTAGGATGGCTGAAGTAGATGACCATGCCAAGGGGAAATGCACAACTAGGCCCCGCTCATGTGGGTTAGGTGCAGGCGCTTCAACCCCGTTGAAGAATAAATAGAATATATACAGTGTGAGTCTTCATAATGAGCATATCTGGGATGAAGAACATCAAATATTATCGACAAAAAAATATATTAAAAAAAATCTCTGTCCTCCATTATTTTTTTAATAGGATGTAATGTTTTTTTTCGCTGACTATGTACCAACTGCAAAAAACTAACATAATTACGTGATGCTGAAGAACAGGTGCTGCTGCCATTATCAAATAGTCACTAAAAAGTGTTAACTGGTTACTTAAATTAAGGTTTGTTTATGGAGAAACCCTTATTTTTTCAAACACTTTTCAGTTTTTGCCATTTAATGCAAAATTTGGTACCCAAAAGAAATTTATTTTATTACAAGATATTTTTTTTGCATTTTATTAATTTTCAAAAGACACCAAAATCATGTTTGTAACTAAAATACTTTTAACGCCTTAACATTTTTAAAGTAGGTCAGTAGCGGGTTAACTCGCAAAAACCCTATGTAACGAAATTACGTTAAGACAAGATTGCCTAGATCTCTGGTAATATAGTACCTATGAGAATATTTTTTGCACGATTTTTTATAAGAAAGAAGACATTGTTTGGCAAATGATAAAAAACGGCCAAGTGCGAGTCAGACTTGCTATACGGAATCGTCGGTAAGCAAATCTGACTAGCACTTGGCCATTTTTCCCATTTTCTACGTAACGCCTTCTTTCTTATAAAAAATCGATTTGACTGCGACAAACCCTTTCAGTCCGAAGTTATATATTTTTTTGCAATTGGTGCATTATTAACGAAAATTTATTAACAAATGCCTGTAAAAAAAAATAGGCGGGGTGGGTTTTTTTTTAAACATTTTTTTGTCAATAAAATAGGGTCCTCTTTAACCCTATTTATTATGCCCAGTTTATGAAGACTCACACTGTATATATACATATGGACAATGGTATATCAAGATTTTTCCCATATATATATTTTTTTATTTCTAAAATATATTTATTGTATTATTTTCTTACTTCCTAATTATAATGGTGGCCCTAACTCCCAAACTCCCTATTTCCAGGAGTCATTACCAAAAGACCTGCTCCGTGTTGTCGAAGGTTGCTGGAACCCGGCTGTTGTGGTTGCAGCTGTGGAGCTCGGCTGGGATGTCTTCGACGGATCTTACCCGGCCAAGTTAACAAATGCGGGCCAAGCGCTGAGGCTGCTGTTCGGCGAATGGAAGAGCGATGGCACCGCGTGTATTCTGGACCTCAACGATAAACGGTGAGTACCTACAGTTGTGTTCCTGTCGATTCCAAGTATAATATTTCTTGTAATGTTTTTTTTTTAAGTTTCTGTGCAATAAAGAATATGAATATGATTCTATGTAGCTAATCGTAGTTTACATCGACATTCGCTAAGACGACCGCTGTATCGACAACCTTCTATAGTCACTGCATCGAAAGTACACCACATAGATGGCAACCTTATTCTAAACAAAATTATCCATGAACACATGTTCATATAAGAATACTTATTTTATATTTGCCCACTTGTCTATCTGTTTAAGTTTCTCGATCTTAATTTATATCTTGTATTTTTTGTGGATATCTGTTATTGGCTTTCATTCTGTATCTTTGCTCTTTGTAATTTGTTTGTCTATGTGCTGTTGATGTCCCAAATAAAATAAAATAAATAAATAAATAAACCTACATCTACAAAGAAATACATGACAAAAAGCTGTCTGTGGCGGTCATCGTGTTCAGTAGAAAACCGTTCGGCTGTCACAGGAATGCGGATTCATCTCATCACGTACTATATTACGGATCCCCAAACAGATGTCGTGAAATTACCATCGTTGCCTGTTCCCCTTTTCAGATATAAAGAAGACTTCTCACCGATTCTCGACGACTGTCAATGCCTGGCGTGCAGGAAACACAGCCGGGCGTACATTCACCACCTGCTGAATACACGGGAGTTGCTGGCAACCGTCCTATTAAGCATGTAAGTACTCACTTACTTTACTACTACTACATCCCATACAAATTAGAATTAGTAACCCTTCGTAAAAAGAGATGGCGTGTGGAGTAAGATTTGTACTTTAAACGCCATGGTTTCAGTTAACATACTTCTCGGTGGCGCTAATCTTAGAATAAATCCTATATATCTTAGCGCCATCTCGTGGTATTTGAAATTTTTCGATGGTGCTGCACCAAGCGATAATGGCATCGAACTAAAGAAGCTTCCGTAGCATCTCAGTTTACCCTGTCATATTTAGTTCTAGGTGGTCTATCTGTATTAGTATAATATTATAGTATCTGTGGTAGAATAGAACCCATATAAAGGGTCGACCCACACGTACCACCACCACATCGCAGCGACAAAATGCGGTCAAGCAGTGGTTACGTGTGAATAATATCGCTGCAGCTATTTGTGTTGTGGTACCGACAAAATGTCGTGTGGTTAAAAAATAATAATTAGTTATTACAGTAAGTACAGCAGCACAGGTCGTGGGACTCCCCTTTTAAGTTAATAAAAACCCGTGTTAGGGGAGACCGCTCATTCCACATTGGAGAATTACACTTACGTTTAATAAACCATGACTTGGTTGCTTTGTCGCTAGTACATGTGTAAAAAATATGGAATTAAAATGAAATATTTTGTAACATTACAGGCACAACCTTCACCATTTCGATCAAATGTTCAAGCACGCTCGGAACCACATCTCGGCAAACACTTTCCAAATATTCAAGTCCTCAATCACGCACCAGTACGAAGCATACAGGGAAAAACAACTTCTAATAGACCGACATAAGGACTTAAACAGCGTACAAGAAACCGTTCCTGAGACTGAAACAAATAAAAAGAAGAGGATGATGAATGGTGATACTAGTAAGACAGAAGAGTTAAAAAATTCATAGACCGTAAGTACTTTGTAGTACTTGGTAGTGCTTAGAAGTGGTGTAGTGCAATTTAGATGGGAATTTTCCTGTCAGGCGTAGTGAAAATTAAGCCTAAGTCACACCTCGGACACTCCATAGAACGCTCGTAAAATAATCACCTATCACTACTACATAACCAAATGATGTATGTATACGTGCAAATGCGTGCGTAAACGCTAGGGCTGGTGGCGCGGCAAATGCAGCGATATTAAAGTATACGCGTCGTCACTCGTCCGGCGTTCAGCCCTGTCTATTGATTCTTTAACCAATCTTTTGACGCCAGGGGTGGGGTGCGGTATCTTAATCAGCGCGGGGAAGGGAGTGGCCATTCTGTACGGAGTACTATTATCTCTTCTGTGCCTAAGTACGAAATTGGTATTTGTGCTTGCAAATGAAGTTTTGATTATTTATTTATGATCGGCTTCAATTGGAAATTGGGTTGCTTTCCGGCGCGACCGAAAACGTCGAACAGAATTATTTCTGGGAAACACTTTATTGACCTTGATGGCATTTTGAAGTAAACGAGTCATGAATAGGAAAACAAAGATATCGCGATTTCGACGTCAACGTTAATAACTAAATTATTTAATGCCGAGTAGTTATTACATGTACGATTGTACAACATATTCTGGGTTAAAAATACACATTATTGTGTATTTTTAAACCCCCACGATAAATACGGGTAATATAAGTTTGAAGCTTCTTTCTGTGTATCTGCCCGGCCCGGTCCGGGCGGATGATTAATGCTGGTTTATTTTGGTAGACTTCACTGAGCTGGTTTTTAGCTAGTTAGAGGTTCGAAACTTTCGAATCGAAAGGTATCAGCATAATAATGAAACAAATGAACCAAATTTTTTGACGTTTTTTCATTAATGTTTTGGGGGTGCTTTGTTTGATTTATAGTTATATCATGATATGACCATATGTTACCAATATACATGTAATGTGCGTAGTAAAATTTAAATGTGCAATATTTTTGTCGTTCTTTAGTCGGTTTAAAGTTTTGCTTTTTAGGGTTCAGTACCCGAAGGGTGCCAAACGGGATCCTATTACTGAGACTTCGCTGTCCGTCTATCTGTCTGTCTGTCTGTCACCAGGCTGTATCTCATGAACCGTGGTAGCTAGACAGTTGAAATTTTCACAGATGATGTATTTCTGTTGCCCGCTATAACAACAAATACTAAAAATTAAAAGAAATTTAATGTTTTTTTGCTCGATATTGATAATGGTAGCAGGTAGACGCTTAAAATGTTCACAATATATTGGGTATATTATTTACTCAAAAAAAAAAAAATATATAGGGGCGGGGGGGGGCTCCCATACAACATGTTTTTTTTTTTTGCGGTTTTTTATAGATAATGGTACGGAACCCTTAGTGCGCGAGTCCGACTCGCACTTGGCCGGTTTTTTATTGTTAATCAATATACAAAATGTACTGACCTCTGCAACTGACACCAGAGTTAGCGTCCTCGTGTGATGCGCTCTAACACAATAAGTTCCAATATATGTGATAATCTAAATAGATTAAGGCATGTAATGTGTGACCTATTTTAATTAGTTTATAATGTGTCTGATACAGTTCAGAAGGCGAACCAGAGAAATGCGTATGTGTAAGTGTTTCCATCCGAGACTTTATTAGTTTCGTCTGTGTTGTGTACACATCAAGTATCCTATCGATCGGTCCTGTGCATGCACACAATCGCAAATCTCAGACCTCGCCTTCTTCCCTGTTAAATTGTATAAGTACGATTCATGTGCTGTGGAATCATTTTGATAACAAAATCGTATCACGGCCCTGAAATCCATGCATATAAATGTTATGTAGGCGTTTACAGGGTGTCCCGTGTCGCCGAGACATTCTGGAAAACTTTCACTATGAAACCCATTTGATCAGAGCAAGTTTGATTTACACGCCTCCGTATAAATCAGCTGGCCGCCCGGCACAAGATGTATAAAGATGTCAAAAATAAACTTGCTCTGATCAAATCGTTTTCATAGTGAGAGTTGTTCAAATCCACGGAACACAAAAAACAGTGTGTTTTTTTTAAACAACTGTTTTTTTTGTTCCGTGTTCAGATCAGAATGATGAAGTTTATTAACAGCTCAGGGGTTGTCCTTTGTTTATGTGACACCCTGTTTATGTAAACTAGTTTAATTATTATGATCGCACTGCCTATATGCTGTATGAAGTTTTTAATGCTTTTCGTTATTGGACAAGGTAGTAATCAATCTAGTAATATTTCTGAAGTTGAAGCAGTGGGTATCTACAAAATGGCAAATGGGCTGGACCCCTGTCATTCGATCACTCGGTTCTCTCTATTAAACACATTTTCATTGAGTAAAGAAAGAGTTACGGCGTGGACAGACGATGAAGCGCCCGCTCTGTCGCCGCGCCGCGCCCGCCCCGCGCCCGCTAAGCCGCGCTCTCACCGCCTTGCACCGATTTGTGTCTTATTGCTCATTAATAAGTCGGATGGTTTTCGTCGCACCCGGCCCGCGCCCGCTCCGACGCCGCGCCGCGCCCGCTGCATCCGATGTATTAAGAGACCTATTAACGGGCATTAAGACACTAATCGGCGCAAGGCGGTGAGAGCAAGGTTTAGCGGCGTCGGAGCGGGCGCGGAGCGGCGACGGAACGGGCGCATCATCGTCTGTCCACCTTAGGTGTCGTCATCTAAAAAGAACGCTAAAAGCGCTGAGCGGTGGTAGGCGATTTACGCCAGTGTGCCCATGCACGTAAGGACGCTATTGCCATGCATAACACCACATTTTATCACGCGAATTACGCCAGTGTACCCATGCACACAAGGACGCCATTGCCATGCGCCGCTACTTCGCCTCCATCGTTCTTTTTACGTGACGCGAGGTGTACCTAGTACCTAGTTCTTTGGATTTCACGCAATATTTTTAGTAGCGCCTGAGTATACAGGTGAATGTGGGGTCGTGTAGCAACAAAGTTACCTCAGATTTGCCTATTGGTTAGGAATGTTATGCTGTAGATGAGAGCTCGCTAAGTCATTGTTTTTTTGGTACAAAAAAATAATTAAAATGTATGTCCTGTTTTGGTTCAGGGTCAGTTGGTCACCCTACACACTTTACAAGCGCAACTGTCTTTTGACACTTCTTACTCTTCTGATTATTTTATTTGAAAAAAGGTTTTAACATTAATTGTAAGGTGACGAAACATTCAGTTTTTTTTTTACGTAGCCTATAATGTGTCCCACTTCTGGGCAGAATTAATAAGGATAATTAATTTATTAAATTACTAACGTATCATTGTGATTATTTAAATACTAGCTTATTGGTTAAACCACAATCATTCACCGAGTTAGAAGCAATATGTTAGAGTCACGACGCAAAAGTCATCGTTTTAGTAGGTCGCCCTTCAATAGGTCGACTTGTCACTTATAACTATATGCAACAAATCTAGGATTAAAACACCCTTTCAATGGTCGACTCGCAGCTAAATAACAATGTGTAACAAATCTAGAATTATGAATTTCTGCCACTTCTACTCTCAGCGATTGGTACGTGGTACAGATGACAATACAATAATAATATGGTACCATTGAGCTGGTCTGATTTGGAGAGTGGGAGAAGAAACAAGATGTTTATTAGATTCATCGTGACAAGTCATATTCCTGTTTCTTGGCGATGTCCAATCATTATCATCACCTGGCGATTGAGCTGAAAGGTGACTAAGCTTACTTAGGCCGCAGATTAATAAAGAGGCTTAAGCGTACTTACCTATTTGTCAACACATCCAGTTTCGGCTTATTTGATTCGTCTATACTAGGCGGCATTGAACGAGGTGTTCTTAGTTTTTACACTACTATAATTTGAAGTGATTTTATTCATAAAGTTAATACATATATTTAGACTAGCTAAATTAATAAATGTGGCATAAGAAATGCACCTATAAATAATTGAGTACCTACTCGTATCATTCGTTCACGTGCAATTTATGATTAACAAAAAAAATATATTTATTTAGTAAAATGTTACACTTAGGAATAGGTACACGAAAAGGTACCTATTGCTGGTAATAAATCAATAAATAAATTATAACTTGCCTTTGTACACGATTTTCTCTAAGATGTCTGTTTGTCATCATGTTTGTGAATACAATAAAGAAATTACGAAATAAATCAATCGGATCGTTTTGAGGAAACAGGATTACAGGATTACAGGATACGGTTAAACAGCAATACTTTTAACCCGTTCACTCTCAGAAGCACACCGCTCGAACCACCGAACAATGGCGAACTGTTGTTACATATGATTTGTCGGCGAACCATGTTAATTCTTGGTATAATACTTGGTGCCGAACTCCGAACGCAAGTCAACAACGACTTCATGGAATCATCAAAGTTATTCAGAGAATACTGTTGACTTGCCTTCGTAGTAGTGGGCCTAACCCGTGATAATATAAGTAACTGAGTACTTACTGATTTCTTGGTCGAAACTGTGTACCAAAAACATTACCAAGAAACGTACCTAGTTAAACTATTTTTAGTATTAAGTTAATTTATCTGTTGTTTATTTATTTGTACACGCGTTTTGCCGATTCGAGCTAGTAGAGAACCCTTTGCTTGGGACCGAAATCAGTATTAATCTTAACTCAATCTTACTACCTTACTAGAGCTCGTCTAAGCTGAAATGACGCGCCCCACTTGTATGACAAGTAAATACAAAACCAAGGAGTGGGGCGCGTCATTTCAGCTTAGACGAGCTCTACTTTGCTATGAAAATTGTGAGCTAGAAAGAGTTCGGTTCCTTTTAAAACGCTTTTCTGTTAGAACGATCATACAGAATTGACTTACTAGAAATAAAAACTACTGTCCGTCAAATGAATGTTAACTGTTCTTATTCTCTGGCCGCTGAGAGAATGCGATCCTGACACATGTCAGTTTGGGATGCAATCCCCTTTGTGGGAGTGAGTGAAAAGTAGCGCGGGACAGACAGGGACATAGATATGTGTCAGGATCGCAGCCTCTCAGCGGCCAGAGTATAATCACAATTTAATCCATATTGCACCCCTCAACGGAAGTTCTAGAAGACATCGAGTTTTTGTTACTTTTACATCATTCAAGCTAAGGAAGGAGGTTTTACTGCTGTCCAAAGAGTACGTGAAAGTTTTTTCCAACACAATGCATTGTTTATAGAAGACTAGCTGACCCGGCAGACTTCGTACTGCCTCAATTTAATATGAACTTTATTGAATAGCAATAAAGTTCAAATTGACTCTAGAAAACGTTTGTATGGGAAATAGAAAAGGGCTGTTTTTAGGGTTTTCCCGGAAATTATTCGATTTGTTCTCGCCTTTTAAACCTTCCCTAGACCTCCACGAACATTTCAAGACTAAGATAAGATAAATCCGTTCAGCCGTTCTCGAGTTTTAGTGAGACTAACGAACAGCAATTAATTTTTATATATATATAGAAGATAGAAAAGGGCTGTTTTAGGGTTTTCCCGGAAATTATTCCATGTTTTCTCGCCTTTTAAACCTTCCCTAGACCTCCACGAACATTTCAAGACTAAGATAAGATAAATCCGTTCAGCCGTTCTCGAGTTTTAGTGAGACTAACGAACAGCAATTCATTTTTATATATATAGATATATAGATGTTCCATTTTCAACAGACTATACTTGAAAGTAATGGTTTCATGACGTACCCACTATGCTGGATAGTGGCTGCGTAATGGTTCATCATTCTGAAATAAAGTTGCTCTGATCAAATCGGTTTCAAAGTTGTTCAGAATGATGTCCCTAACAAATCCCTAAAATATGACTGTACCTTTCAGTTACAAGTTCAAGTTCAAATTTTTTTATTGACCATAAAATCATTACATAGGCAACGTCAATATAATATTAATATTTTTGTATACTACTGCCCGTTCGGAAGTTTTGGGCTTAGGGTGGGTGGGTTGTTTTAGGGTTGGTTATTTATTAATTTATTAATGTTTTATTTACCTCGCATGAATGATGTAAAGTATAATGCTTACCTCGGGTTGTAAGTAGCTATTTCACCCTCGAACTATATTCGCAACTCGATCCGAAAGCGCCCGTGCGAGCAAAATAGCTCTCTTACGCCCCTTGTGTAACAAGCTACTATAATAATAATAATAATAAATCTTTGACAGGCGACACTATTTTTGAGAAGTGTCAATTCTTCTACCTACACTGTCCTACAGTATAGAAAGAGATTCACGTACCCTCTCACAGGTGGCGCCACTTGTCCTATTAGAACTCGTTTTGTCCACTTGAAACAAATGAGACGCGAGTGTTCCCTCCCTCGAATGATATTTTATTCAATATTATGGTCTAACAACAATATTAATATCGCCATGTCAAGTGTTTTTAAAGTTTTCACTATCTTTGCACAGGTTATGGTAAGTGTAAGAACCCGATATTTTTTTTGTTTGTGAGTTGTTTCTCGTTAGTAGGCAGGGCTGCATCTCCTAAGGACGTGGGCAGCTTCCATTGAGCTACCACTACTACGCTAGTTCAATGTCAGCTACTCATGTATTTCATACCTCTGCAATTAATTAAGAACTGGGTGATCCCCCGCCCTTTCAAAAGTAAATAAAGACAAGTGTAACACAGTTTACATATATTTTACTGACAATATTTACACATTAGGTTTGAGTGACCACACTTATTGAGCTATGCATATTGTATGAAATGTGATTAATTTATGCAATGGAATTACATTACAAATAGGTTTATAACTATACATACCATAGCGGGTTTTGGCAGGATTTTCCTTGAAAAAGTCACATTCCAAATATTTAGACATAGATTTAACATAAAACTATACATATAGGGCACCTCTACTAATAAAATTTTAATAGACAATAATATATGTAACAGTTTTAGATGAAACACTATAAATAAATATTATTTGATAAGAAAAGCGTAAATTGATAATTCTTTTGAAATTAGACTAAAAACATAAATTAAAAATTTCGCTAAACAACATTTTATTCAAGTGGAGACAAAATTCGAATTTTCACTAGGTTTGGCACAAAAATTACATGTGGCAAAAAATTCAGCCTAATTCATAAGTCTAAATGTTAAATAAATAATAATTTATCAATTAAAATATATTTACATCGCGACTGCTACATTTGCTAAAAAGCAGCAATGTTTAATGATTTTGAATTATATTATAATATAACCATTGAAAACATTTTTAGTTACGATCACTTACAAGTACATCTCACTATTAAACTGTGAGCTCGTTATCAAATCTCTTGCTGCTCGTAACTTTAATTATACAAAAAGTTAATATTGTAGCCGTTTTGATTAACACTAAACTAAAGTGGAATATAAAAATTGTAAAATTTAAATAATTACAATGCATCAGGCAATAGCATGATGAAAACTGCTTCAATCTCTAAACTAGTCACAGTCTAAACAATGTAGTAAGTATAGCAAAATATCCGTTTACAAACATAGAGTGATACAAATAACCTTCGACCCAAAATCTCAGAGCATCTCGTACTATGATTCTGCTATTTAACCTCTATAATACCACACCCGTTACCGATCTAATGAACATAGAAATAAGGTCGAACATCCGAGATCCTTTTCGGAGCGAGGCTTCGTTCTTGACAAACTGCACATTCACTGCGTTAGTCTTAACTTTTTTTCACTACAAAATTGTTCGTAGGTCCACTCACTGGTTAAAACTATGTTTTAAGTATCACAAGTCCTTCTTTTTCTTTTCACATTTACTGACATACTAATATATTTACTTCCAGCTTGTGCACTATACAAATTCATTTGTTCCGGGCGAATTGAGTGGTTCTTGGGCCTGTGAAGAAAAAATAAACTTCAATTAGGGATACTGCAAATACGACTTCAGATGAATATTGGAATGACACAACGATATCTGAAATTCTGAATATTTATTTTCCTACAATGATACAGAACTTACCACAGTTGTAGCCCTCGTAGGTAAAAGCATGAAAAATAAATCCTTAGCAGTAATATCGTTATAGTTACAATAACATCTAAGTACATATTTAATTAAGCAGATAGGCAGAATATAAAACTGAGATTCAAAAAGGACTATATTTACAGCATTGTACAGTACATCCTACCACCAACAACAATACTTGGCAACTATGTGTTAATACTGATTTGGTAAAAATGTTTGGCACATTTATTGGCCTTTCTTAATTAATTTTAGTCTACATAACCGAAAAAATATTAGGTACTCATTAGTATCCTTTTTTTCATTGTTCGCTAATGTACGTAGTTTCCTACTTAGGCCTGAAACGTAGAATGCAAACTAGCACTATTTTCGTATTAAATAGAACTGCATACAAATGTATATCGAGTTATTAAAGTTATTCCGAGAATGGTGCCAACTTGCGTTTGATCAGGCGGGCCTTAGTTCCTTATTATTTTACTATTAGTTACATTTACATTACATAAAGTTAACATTTTAATTTAGTTTGCCTTTAGAGTAACCCTAAAATATGTTATCTTATTTACACTTTAAATATAATAATTTTGGGCCTCTCGAACTGGGGTTTCAAAATTCATTGTTTCAAGATACACAAAATAGTAGTAACATACTTGAGTTTGCATTTAGTTTTTCGAACTTTAAAATATCACAATAACTGAGACTCAAGAAAAAACTAGAAGGTTTTCTATAGACAACATTTTTATGGAACAAGTTACTGACGGGGACTTATCTCAAACTGTTCTGTATGTTAAGTGTGCATTCCATGGCCGTCAGGGCTCTTACCTCCTCTCCCACAGTGCTGGGGTATAGCTTGCTTCCCGGTGCGTAGCCATTCTTCTCCAGTGCGAATTGCTCCTCAGTAGTCTTGCGATATACAGGATTGTCAAAGTTCATTGACGTCACGTTGCGATGCACGTAGTGCCGGTACATCACCACAGCAATCTAGAAACGAAACATTTAAAGGTTATACCAGCATACCACATAATATATATTATTTCATCCGCCGCCATCTCTGTATTCGAAGGTTACTACAGTTCTAAGCTCTGGAATGAGCACTCTGGTTCTGTTCTTTCCTATAAGTATATGACTTTGGCAGTTCCTCGCGTACGATATATTAAGCAATATTTTTCATTGCAAATGCCAAAAATAAATGGGTTTTGGTCTTTAAAAATATCAATTCGCTGAATAGACTGTAGGACTGACTAAACATTGTTAATCTTCAAGTTCCGTGGGATTGACGTAGAATGCGTTTTGTTATGGTTTGATTGTGCTAACTCGTTTATTCTCGAAATGAGATCTAGAAACCGCTGAGATGGAACGAAAATGTTTTTAATGACGTCAATTCGGACAATTAGAGCAGCTATTGGCGCTAACCGGTACCGGTCGGTATTGACGTTCTCGTTTATCTCCAAGCACACCATTGTGAACCAAAAGTACCTATGTAAAAATACTTGAAAAAATACGGTTCTGTAGATTTTCTAGTAAGCCTAGCTAGACGGACTTACAGAACGAACCGGTCCGCCCTTATAAAACATCAGTTGCATATCAAAGCATGACCTGAAATATATTCAAGGTATCAGCATAAGTGCTAATTATGTATTCGACTGTTCCTCGAGTTAGTAAATGTTTGTCCCGATGAGCGAAGCATGACAAGTAACATTGAGCATTACGATGTGCAAGTAGTTTACTTGTATGTTACTCAGTATGAAAACAAATGCAAGTCATAGAATCATAGGAATCGATATAAAAAGCGGTAATTTTAAATTATTACCCCTGCAGGAAGGTCTTTATAAACATCCGATCAGCATAATCTTCATAACGCATGCGCATGAGTAAAACGTAAGAATGTTTTGGAGAATATTCCGGTGATTAGGTTTTTATTACAATAATCATAAATTGATTGATTGCGGCCTTTGCGCATTGTGTAGCTGGGTAATTCCAGTTGGTTTTTGTACCATCTGAGTGGTATTTTAATAAGGACATCAAAACAGTATCATAGTTAGACAATACATATTGCATCGAGAATGTTGAAGTATTAATCAAAACAATGACGTGTGTATGTAAAGAAAATGATCGAATGAAATGAATGCAAATATTGCATCTACTTTAGTTTCAGGAAACAAGAAGGCTTTGTTGGCTCTTTTATAACGACGCTTTCTGTTGCGTAAAGGATAAACAACCGCTAAAGATCAAGTCCACATTGTTTTCATCGAAAAAAAGCCCCACATCGCTTCACTGCAGCTTACGAGCACGGGTTTACAATCCGCGCTACACGGCTGTGGAAAGAGCTTCCCTGCACCATCAGGGACAGTCCATCACTAAATATCTTTAAAAACCGACTAAAGAAGCACTAACTTTCACTGTCAATTTAGATATATACTGGTATGTATTTGTGTATTCATACGATATTTATTGTTAAGCTGTATTTATGTAACTGTGTATGTAATGTAGTCTATTCCTTAGCAATAGGTTCTTATTTGTACCTATGTGTAATAATAATATGTATTTTATTGTACGCGCAAATCTTCCCCTTACCTATCATCTCCGTCTCCTACCCAACATGGTTTGCTGGAAGAAATCTCTTACTAGAGATAAGCTCGCCTTTGTACATATTTTTTCTATGTTAAGCTATTTTTACTGTCATGTGAGTACAATAAAGAAATTACGAAATTACGAAAAAAACAACACGTATGGTACAAGACAGCCTATCAATCAACGTAAGAAATCTCGAACTAACGCTAATTTTCTGCCATGGAATTTTTCCTATAACAACAACGTTATTACTCGTATCTCGCACATTGTAAAATTATGCGTTAAAATAAAACATTAGTATTTTTTTCCTATGCAAGGAAAAAACCCCGTCATTCAATGTCTTTTCTAGACAAATTTTGTCTAGGAACGCTTGTTTTTCCATGAACAGCTTTTTTATAATTTTGACTTCAAATTTCAAATCGTTTTGCATTCATTATATGTTTGATCTCCTGATCCATGAAGTTGATTTCAAACAACATACCTACTCGTCATCGTCATAGTCTCACTTAACTAGACATGCATGATTTATCTTAGAACCCTGTTAAATTCATTAACTGTTTCGTAGACGAAGATTTTTAGACTCATCCATGCAAATAATATGATCTCATGTTTGAATCTTGAACTTCTAGAAAGTTTGATAGATGTTGTAGTATTCGTAACATACGTAGCAGCTTAGTTTTTTGAAAGATTAGATTGCGAGATACGCTTTAATCTCCACTTCAAGATTTTATCTATTTGGCATAATTCTCAAACTACTTCTCGTAATGGTTTCTCAACTACTAGCATGTTGTAATACATAACGTACTTAGGTACGAAGTAGATTAGCGTTTTTTTAAGATAGATTGCAAGATACGCTTTAATCTCCACGTCAAGTTTTATCTGTTGGCTGAATTCCCAAACTACTAATCAAGGTAGAATAATGCCATCTCGATGCCGAAATTTTCATAAGGAGAGCTTATACAGCATTAACTGGCAGTCAAACCATAAGTGGTATTCGAGAGTTCGGGTTTGTAAACAAGGTAATTCAGGGTATCAAGTTGCTTACCAATCCCGCGAATATGATGACACCTGAGATGACAGCAACAACAATGCCAGCGACCACGCCGGCATCTCGGCCGCTGTTTGAGATTCCACCAGACTTGGGGGTTTCAGGAACACCTAGAATACAAAGAATATTGTGTTAAATCTAGAAGGAATCAACGCCGCCAGTTCTCTAAATATTGTCGACTTATTTCGCGGTGGAAATGAAAACTGTAACAATGGTGTGGACATTTAATTAAAGTCGTTTTCATTATACGTTTACACAATCGTCTGTTTTATGTTGTACTTTCGATAAGATATTGGATATGATACAGAAAACGAATGAGAAACTGGCGGGTTGGCGAATTTCGTTGCGAAATCCTAAAATGCAAGTGGTTTAGTAACAAACACATAAAAGTAAGTATTATAGCAGGAATCCTTCACCAAACAGTTAATGGTTAGCAAGTATTGCGTGGGTTTGTAGAATAGAAGCGTGGCGTGACTCTCTGAAGGAAATTAGTTTTATCAATAATTCTGCGACCTCTCGTCCTTCCGCTGATGATTTACATCAAGACAACATTCTCATTCATCATTTCCATCTGGAAAAACTGGCTATTGCCTAAGTTGTTTACTGAATAAACTTCCTCTTAACGTGTAAGTTTTTACGAGTATGCTTTTGCGTAAGTAAATGTATATTTGAATAATTTGTTGTTGGTTTATGTCATGGTTTGTTATAGGACCTACAAGGTAATCAAAATTATAAAGATGAAAACGTTGCGTTTTTTTATTATTGAAGTGCTTGAACAACCTACCTAACATGATAATTCTAATTCATTGTAGATCTGAGAAGTGACAAATATTTTTAATAAATAGATATTGATCTTAACTGAAACCAGTTTGAACTACTTGCAGTCCAATCTATTTTGAGATGTCATCAATGTAACGTGCCAATGAGTACAACAAAAATATCTTAACCTATATTTCTCGATATTTTCCTAACTACAAGCATTGAATTAATGTATTTTGCCTACAAGGGATAGGATACCGAAGGACAGGAAGGATGCATGGGTACCTTTTAATCAATGAAATCGCAATATCAATGGTCCAGTTTGACACAGCCCTTTTGTCTATTTAATGGAGTCAACTGAGTGACAATGCCAATGACATGACAACCATCTGATTATTGTCCCATTGTTACATCTCCTGTATGCTAATATCATGAATGCCAGACAGCCCTACAAACTCATTGACGAACTTAAACATGTTATATAATGAAATCGCTAGTTCTGTCAGGCAATGCGCTTGTATGTTATGAAATTCAAAAGGTAGATATATAAATGTATATGTACGTACGAGTGAAAATAACTTAGTTTTTATAATCAATAACAATAGCATTAATGGCATGCACCCTTGAACAATAGCCCGGCTTGTGGTCGCAGAATCATGTAGTCATGACTATGATTTATGAGTTTATATTAAATTATTATAATTAGTCATAAGTGGCATGCACGCAGTTCAATAGAATCTGTGTGTCTTCTGTGCAATTTTCGATCAGACTTAAAATCAAATTAAGAGTTAAACCATATACTTTACCAGTATTCTGTAGGTCAGGTAAATATGTGAGTTGGAGATCTTCGTAATTGTATCGAGATTCTTTAGTAGGTTGTTCTACTGCATCCGGTATCCTGTTTAATTGTTCCACGTCTCTTTCAAAGAGGTCCAGGAAGGAGATTTTCTTTTCGTCTAGTTTATTTTTTTCACTTCTCCAGTACGCTATCATTGGTTCAGCGTTTCGATCAGCAGTGTTTGGAGCCACTGTGATTTCTTCTTCTACTTCTTCAGTCTCCTCGTGATCCTTCAGAAAACCACGACCCAGCTTCATGAGAAGGTTCAACCCCTCTCTTTGTAAACCCCGCATATGTGTAGGACTTCCTGTTTAACCCTTTTCTTTCACAATCAGTCTCAACTCTAGGTGAATGGCATGCCCTGCGGATAAGTCAATGATGCCCAAATTGGTAAAAGACACACAGATTTCTTTTTAATAGTTAAGTAAGTTCTGATCACCGAAACGCAAATGTTAGTAAACAAAGTATGAATGGAGATTATGTTATACCAGCACCCGATTTATAGTAAAATGTATTTATATCTTATCATCGCGAGAATGTGAGTAAAAGTTCGATAAGTAGATGAACCAAATGAATCACCATGAATCACCACCACCAAGATGCAATGATTTTAATTCAGATTTATGTCATTCATAAAAATGTAAACAATAATAAAATAAATAACTCAAGGAAAGAAAGCTGATCTGATCGCGATCTTATTACAAATGTTACAAATCTGAATATTTTTGAACCCTAAGCGATTAAGGATAAAGGAAAGTCAGTCAGAAGTTGTTCTGTTGAAGGATCACCAAATACTCACTGTTTAAGATTTTATCCTTCGTTTCATCTAATTCTATAGGAACCACTGTTGCATTTTGCACCGCCAACTCAGGTTTATCAGTAGCATCTGTTGGTTTACGACGAAAATGCTTATAATTTGTTCAAAACAATAACACGGGATTACAATAAATAGGTTAACAGTTTAACTTAAAACAAATTTTTTGAATGTAAAATAATTGATCACAGAAACGTGCTTGCTCTTTGGCGGTTAGCAAACTACTGTGCAAAAGTGACAGCATGCGTAGCGCCATCGCATAGCGTTCCCCAACCGCTGTCAATTTAACCGTGCGCGATCCGGCACGCGCACTCAATAAATTAATTTGACTCTACCTTGCCGTTTCAATGCCAAAAGTGTAATTGCAATAGTCAACGACATTGCGAAATTGTAAACAATGTCATATTTTTTTATTTACAATCAATACGCATTTGTTTTACCTATTAGTGGCGTAGGTTTCAGTTTATATTTGCATTCAAAACTAGTATAGTTCAGTCCAACAATCGCATTAATTATTGCCAACTCAACTGCCAGCAGTCACATCACTAAATGCAACACGATTGCTCAAAATAATAACAATTTTAACAGAAAACACCGAACCATGGTCATGGTGACTGCAGCAGCCGAAAGGCACGCTACGAATGCCCGCCTGTTGTGCCGGGGGTGTATAAATTGACTAAACGAAAGGTGGCGTGATGTTTGTGACGTCACCTCACCTTATTCAAGAGCCGACCAATGTTGGTTGAGCAACGATGTTCCGTCTATTCGTGTGGTTACTCACTGGCGCAGACGAACTGACGTACCTCTAAATAGTGTTGCCAGGCGGAAGCGCGATTAAAACGCAGAAATAAACAAACAGGGGAAATAGTATGGTTTGACCTCGGCGAATTTCATTAATGTTTCAGTACTAACACTAAATTATAATTTTGGTACCAATAATATTAACATCTTAATAATATGTGAAATTAATGTAAGTATTGTAATTATAATTTAATTATGATGCCTAAACAGCGAAGCTCCGTGAAGTTCGGAAGCGAGCTCAAGTTGCCGAAAATAAACATACCAGGGTAAATTAAGTAAGTAGGTACTTAGAGGTTTGTATTTTGTATCAGTGAAAATAATTATTTTTTGAAGTAATTATCTACCTAAATCAAGTATCCAAATCTTGCATTCTAATAAAGTTGATAAGAAATTAATATATTGGAGGATGGGTTCGGAATAACGTGTAAAATTAATGCTAACAAATAATTTCCTTATCTCCAAGACAGCGAATCGTCGCCAAGTTTGGCAACACCACTCGCACCCAACATGGTGTAGGCCAGACAGCTGTTTCACTGGTTTTCGACACGTCATTCATGCGCTATTTGATAGATAGACGACCAACATATCAAGTGGGCTCGCATAGCCCGATAAAGGTCATGGCCGTTGCAAATTGCAGACGCAAGAAAACAGAAAGGCATTTCTAGACAGTAAATAAAGTAGACATAACAAAAACAACACCTGTTGTACCATTATCATGATTTTCCATTCAAATCGTGATATGCAACAAGGCAATCAATTACCTAATAGCTACCTATTTTATTATATATGTTATCAGTTAGTGTTTGACGACCAATCTAAATCTGTGTCGAAAATTCGCGACGCAACTAGAAATAATTTACGTTGGGTCCATTATGATTAAATCTCTTTTCATAATCATTTAATTTTTGTGCCAATCCGTAAGTATGATAAATTGATAAGGTTCATAATGAAAAGTTCTCATTTAATCTACTTCCCTATTGGACTATTTCCTCATTTGGCAACATCCCATATAAGTACCTACCTTAGACCTCTTCCGAATTCGACCACCAATTTTACTACATCCCGTATTGTCGATTTTTCATTACGTCATCGTCAGGTTTTCGTCTTTAAGTCAAAGTTACCAATAACCTTATTTGATATCTCGTAATGCCGTGGGTAAATCCAAGCTAATTAATTGATTCGGCAAAGCCACAACCATGCAGATAATTTTAATAATAAACAAAGATATCCTACCTTATTGATATCATACTATCTTTGCTGCCTACTATATATATATACTAGCCCAAAACAAAACAATGCGACACACCTAAGCTGGTTCCTAAATTTTCCGATTACGTCTGAATAGTGACTGTTGCAGTCGTACGATACAGCGTCACAGCGATTCATCATGACATGAGACCATGGTCTCAGTCAGCAGTGACGTGGATAAACATACAATTACTAAACTGTGGAGCCAGAAAGATCACATTAGGTCATTTGCCTGAACAACGTTGTTTAAAGACAGTTTATCAAGACATAGAACTTTTAAATAAACCAGCACGTATCGTGTAATTAGGAAGAGAGCTGAATCTGAAAACAGGTTAATCGTAGCTCAGGTTCAGATGATTTTGTTTTGTCTGACACAAATGCTCTGTATTAATTAACCTTTAATGATGCAATAAATTATTATTATAAAATTACCAACGTAAAGTTATACGAGAATAACTATACCGGGGATGATTTGTATGACAATGACAGTTCAAAATGAGGTGATCTGATCTGGTGTCTATGAAAAAGTATAAGATACTCTCGAGTAAAAGTTACTCTTTCGTTGGTAAAATTCGCTCTAAGATAGCATTTTTTTTATAGAAAACATTATTTTATAAAAAAAAACTGCTTTTAAGTTTTTTCTAAAAATTGCTTGTCTCACCCAGGAATCGACCCGACTAAAAAAAACACTCGAGTGCATGTTTTTTGGGAAACCTTATTTTTATGATCGCTGCATCAATACAAAATAATCGACCAAGTGCGAGTCGGACTCGCGCACGAAGGGTTCCGTACCATTATCTATAAAAAACCGCAAAAAAAATATTGTATGGGAGCCCCCCCTAAATATTAATTTAATTTTAATTTAATTATTATTTTTTTAAGTAAATAATATACTCAATATATTGTGAACATTTTAAGCGTCTACCTGCTACCATTATCAATATCGAGCAAAAGGCAGCAATGTGAGGCAAGCAATTTTTAGAAAATCCTTGAATGCAGTTCTGTTTCAATTATTATAAAATAATGTTTCCTGTAAGTAAAATTAATAAGTTTGTTCGGACTACGTCCTTCAGAGACTATACCGATTAATGATTTAAGGTAGTTTCCCTCCAGCCTCCTAGACAAAGTTAAACGCTAAAACGCTAGCGAAACGAAGCGATAACTTTTTATATATGCGATTTGACATTTGGCTTCGCTAAGGTGACGTCACGTAGCGATTCCAAATGTCGTTTCGTTAAAAAGTTATCGTTTCGTTTCGCTAGCGTTAGCGTTTAGCTTTGTCTAGGGGGGGCAGGGTCCATAGATTATTTCGGGAATTTGAAAAAGAATAATTTGTATTTCTGATGGCGTTTGCTATCGATTGACACCACGATGTGTAAAACGCGTTAGTTATCTATAAATTATTATTTTACACCAAAGAAGGAAAGAAATAAACCCGACAACATTTAGATTTAATGTTTTAGGGTCAAGCTCAAAGTCACTATGAATGTCACATATTTTTCTAAATATTTAGTTACAAAATCTACGCGCGTCATTGACTTCAGATAGGTTATTCTTTTATTAACCTCACCTGCGTCAACATAATACTTTCGTGCTATTAAAACGAGGTATTGTTTTAAAAAATCTGTCAAAATGCTTATCGCCAGTCTTATCAACATCAAACATCGCAAACGCGCATGTATCTACGATTTTTAGGGTTCCGTACCCGAAGGGTGCCAAACGGGACCCTATTACTGAGACTTCGCTGTCTGTCCGTTCGTCCGTCCGTCCGTCCGTCTGTCTGTCTGTCTGTCTGTCACCAGGCTGTATCTCATGAACCGTGGTAGCTAGACAGTTGAAATTTTCACAGATGATGTATTTCTGTTGCCGCTATAACAACAAATACTAAAAATCATTAGAAATTTAATATTAAGGGGGGCTCCCATACAACAAACGTGATTTTTTTGCTCATTTTTGCTCGATATTGATAATGGTAGCAGGTAAACGCTTAAAATGTTCACAATATATTGAGTATATTATTTACTTAAAAAATAAATAATTAAATTAATATTTAGGGGGGGCTCCCATACATTTTTTTTTGCGGTTTTTTATAGATAATGGTACGGAACCCTTCTTGCGCAAGTCCGACTCCCACTTGGCCGGTTTTCTTATTTTAGGAACCCTTCGTGCGCGAGTCCGACTCGCACTTGGCCGGTTATTTAGTTTGGCCCGCGTGTGCGCGAACGGGCCGAGTGTCTACGATAACTACACGACTGACTTGACTACGTTAAATCCGACAGAATTTTGCATCAATAACCCTCCCCTTTTCTAAAAACAAAACAAGAAAATGGAGATTGGCGCAGAGCTCTGTTCCGTATTATCGTGCTTTTTAATTTAGCTTAGTAACTTTATAATAATATTTTGATTCGTCGATATCCTGCTCTCGCGCTATCGGAAAAGTAAGAACTTTTTATCTTAAAACATAACAGCGTTACGCCTTTTACCATACGGGGTGGCAGAGGCACCACTGTGCCACTTTCAGCCAGTGATTCAATTCTCCATTTTGCGTGAAAGAGGGCTAGCGGCTAGCCCATCGCCGCAGAAGGTTTCCTCACGATGTTTTCCATCACCGTTAGTCTCCGTATAACGTACTCGTACTTAAAATAAATGACTTATCTCATTGGTACATGGCTAGCACCGGGATTCGAACCTGCACCTCCTGCGTGAGAGGCAAGCATGAAACCCACTAGACCACGGTGCTCTTTTTATCTTAATAATAATTATAATTAAACTTATCCTGTTAAACGATTACTCGTAACTCAGGTAAGTATCTATAGATAGATATCGTTGGCCTCACGGATCGTAATTTAAATAATGAATGATTATTTTGTGAAAGCGTCGTAACCCTATGATCGAAGGTCGTAACTGTTAAACAAACGGAAAAAAAATTGTTGTTCCATTAGACGTCAATGACGTACAGTTTAGTCACACACATCAATTCTACAAAATCGCATGTGTCTTAGCGTCCAATCGATTCTATTACGCGCAAAACTAATGACAATAGCATTCGTCAATTGTTTACTTTTAGCAAACAAGGCATTGTTTTTCAATCTTTTATCACAGGGTATACAGATCAGGTAGCTGACCATCTCGTTACACCCTGTTATTTGCCGCTCTCTCATCGTATCACCAGAGTATAGTCACTTAAATTGATGTGACGTCACATTGTGGTGCCCGCCATCTGTTTCGGCCGCCACTCCTCATCTCCAAGAGATAATATGTAAGTGATATCCGCTTGCAGCTACTAAAATCAAACCTCTGAAAGGCCGCCGGTCCTCACGATCTCACACTTCGATGTGATAATATCCGCTTGCAGTTACTATATTCTAACCTCCCTCCGAAAGGTCCAGCTTCAACCAGCCAGTCCAACTTTCCCACACCTGTCGGAAAGATCCAGAACAATTTCGCACATTACGTCCAATCGCCTGCGAACATTCCAGAAAAAAATCGGTGTGTACTTACTGTCCTCCACACACATCAGGTTGTCAGGCAGCAGTCGGAGGCCGGTCGGGCATGCGCAGGAGACCTTCGGCGAGTGTGGTCCTATCCGGGGCGCGGGCAGGCAAAGGTGGGAGCAATGGCCGTTGACCGCTGCGCAGTAGTTGACGCCGTCCGGCTGACGATACGGGTGGTAAACGTGGATAACCATCGGGCTCTGGAGCTGAGGGTAGGGAAAGACATCGTAATCACTGATTAGCTATCACCGGTTAGCTGTGGACTGTTAGAGGAATGTGTGGGCCATTGTTTTATGCTCGGACAATGAGAGAATATGCAATACAGATGCTTTACAGTTAGATCGTTCCCAGAGATATCTATTTCATGGTTACCGGTCACTAAAATGGTTTAGCCCATATTCGCAGAAAGGTGCCGGAAGTAAACCAAACATTGATGATGATGACGCATGCATGTAAACGAGTCACAAACCAGTCAGCAACCAGTAGCGCCAAAGTATGGGCGACCCATTGGCGAGTACCTAGTAATTATGAAACTCACGTCACTGTCAGTTTCTCATTAGCTGTACCTTAGTTATTTTGAGTAGACTTGTGTGCAAATAAGCATACTTACACCTATTTGGACCCCAGGTCAGGTCTTGGATGTTTAAAATTTTAAATGCGTGTGACTTCGCTGTTTCTGGATCCCACGCCACAGGCTATCCTACTAGTGTTGGAGCAGAAGTATGTGTGTACTAATGTTCTCAGTAACAAAGCCAAACTCACAGTATGCGTAGATGTGATAGCCTCAATGTTTTTCCCGTTGAACTTGTTCGCGCGGTACACAGCAGCCTTGTCCCAATCCGTCCAGTAGACTGAGTCTTCGAAGGTGGTGATGGAGAAAGGGTGACGCAGCACATCCGTGGAGTAGAGCACCACACGCCGTGAAGATCCATCGTAGTTGCAGGACGATATCGTGTTCATTTTTGCGTCCACCTGGGAGAAGTGCATTAATATGTATACCCTTATTCCTAGAAAGACGAAGTAAACTGACAACATCAAACGTCACATCTTGAAATAATTTTGCCATGTCCAGTTTAATAGTGATGTTCTTATTCATTCTAAATAGAATGAAAATGAATAGAGTAATTCTTTACAATCAGGATTTGTAATAAATATTTGTCACAATTTAATATGACATTGAAAGCATTACGCTTTTTAACCGACTTCCCAAAGGAGGAGGTTTACAGTTCGTCCGGATGTTTTTTTTTATGTCTAAACCCCGATAGCGCTTAAACGGATGGAACGATTTGGAAAAAAAAAATTTTTTTAAAGGGTGTACCTTCCCATTTGGGCCAATTGACACCAGGTCAGGATCTGATGATGGGATCCTGGAGAAATCCAGGGAACTCTTCAAATATTATAGGCAGACCTATAGTGATTTTTGTGTTTTTCATAATAACTCGTGCAAATGCACATGGTAAGCATAATATTGTGATGCGGAACTGCTGATGAAGACCACATATGGCCACCAGATCTGCTCAATACTAGGTACAAATACAATGCGTGGCTGACGGGCAGGCAACGCATAGCCTAAACCGGTGGACCTAGAGCCATGAAACTTTGTACAGGGGTTCCTTAGTAGCGTGGGGTAGCACTGATATGGGATTTGACAAAATTAATTCCCCAAGGGGGGGGGGGGGATAAGGGATTACGGTGTATTAAACTCAATCTAATCAAATAGGGTTTGTGGAAGTCAGTTTTTTCTAAAGTTTACTTTATTTGTTTCAATTATTCCCATTTGAGGTGGCAGAAGCAAATTGTGCCCACTTTTTGTGAGGTATTTTATTGCAAACTTGATTTTTCTTAATTTTTATTCGCAAATTAAGTAGTGGGGCGCGTCATTTCAGTTTGAACAAGCTATATGCACTAGCACTAAGCTCTCTTATCATTTCTATCAATATCAATATATTCTATATTGAGACATTAGAACGAACTAAATCATTCTTGACCCATCACTATTTATTTTCTACTAAAAAGCGGTATCATCGGAACTGTAATTTTACTTAGTTATTATAATAATTAGGATATATAGCCACGGATATTATCCCTGGCTCCTGACGTTATGCTGTGTAGGAGCAGACTGTTCGTACCTCATATTTTAAACAGGTTACTAGAGTCTTATCATTTACCAGTAGGTATTTGTTCGGATTCATGACAAAAGCACTAAGGTGCTATACTCGTCGTATGTTTTACATGTTTTTAGCCGCCATTTACGTGATGATACCAGGTTGTAGAATGCGGCAAAACAGGAATATTACTTCCATTTTCTCGGCATTCTAATGCATTTTCAGAGATTTTTAGTACCTTCCAACAAAAAAGGCAGCAAACTTACCCAGTAAACCCGCTTCCTAACCAGGTCCAGGGTAAGTCCGTTAGGCCATTTCACGTCAAACGAGACGATAGTCTGTCGGTGAGAGCCGTCCATACCAGCACGCTCGATCTTGGGAGTCTGACCCCAGTCAGTCCAATACATCCATCTGAAGAAGTAAGACAGATATGGGTTACATTAAAGTTACGTAGACTAAATTTACCCAATTGTCGTAGTAATGCCTGTTAAAATATGGCATTGGGTTAATTTATTGTGGTAACACTGCATAGTTTTTTTTTTTGTTATATCCTCTTCCTACTATGTTCGTTGTCTGTGTGAATTTGCCTTGATTCGCCATATTGATTTTGTGCGTGTGCTTGAAAGTGAAAGTCAAAAATGAAATCATCGTCTATCAGATTCATCTCGTTTGCTTCTGATAACAATGCCGAGGATGTATGTCCGTCAAGTTTAGGTAGCAATTAATTATCATTTAATTTCGCTTAACTCTATCTCTAGTAGGTATTGACCAAACATCAGACGCCAAAGCCAAAGAAAGGGTCATGGGCCCCTAAACTCAACAAACTAGAATCAACGACAAATGCAAACATGACTGAGCAGCTGTGGCCTTTTGACGCCATTGATTTAAATAAATACATTTACTTTAACTCCCGATTAGGACAGGGAAGCAAGACAATGAAACGTAACAAACACAGTAACATAACAGAAATCACACTCACCCATCAAGAGGATTCAGCGCAATAGCCCTGGGCTCCTCCAGCTGGTCCCTAATCAGGATCTTCCTCATGTTCCCTTGCAGGTCTGATAGCTCAATATGGTTCTTCCCAGTGTCCGTCCAGTACAGGTGGTTGTAGACCCAGTCCACAGCAAGCCCGTCGGAGGTGATGAGCTGGTTCCCGATGACCACTGTCCGTTGGGTGCCTTCGTCGATTGGCGCCCTGGAAGAAAGGGGAACGAGTTGCATAATAAATAAATTTTAGTCATTTTTCAAGTATTTTTTGAGAAACTCGAAGTTTAGTAGGTACTTATTCAAAGTATTCTAAAAAAGTCCGCTAAATTCGTGGGTTTTCGTAGAATAGCCTTGTTCAGTTTCTAGTTTCTACCTTAGACTTTGTATAATTTAAAGTATGGTCCCTACTTAAAAATTTGTTTTGGATTTAAATTTAGTATAACAAAGGTATATAAAATCCTCACTTGTAAATCTTCTCATCCGTAACATCACTCCAGAAGATCATGCCGGTCCTGAAAACATAATCCAGCGCAGTCGCCGCCTTAGTCTCGTTCACTATCGCGACCATCTCATGGTGGTCGAGGCTGATCTTCCTGATGTCGAACCGCCTGGCGAAGAGGAGGGAGGGGTGGCCTTCCGTCGCCTTGCACCTGGTGCGGTCGCGAGGGTCGCGGGAGTAGCCGGCATGGCACTCGCATTTGAAGGTGCCCTTCTCATTGATGCAGATTTGGGAGCAGGCGCCCGGGTCCATGCACTCGTCGATGTCTGGATGGGATAAGCAGATTGGTTACTATTAATTTGTTGTCAGTGTTTTATTTTTCAATTGAAGCTTGGAATTTACTTTTTGCTTGTGGCTTGCACCTACGTATCTAGGATTGCAAAACGCACATTGCAAAACAACATAGGCATATAGAGCAGCTCCAGATAATTCATATTTCAGACTATGAAATTCACAGTTCGAAAACTAGGTAGGTATAACTACATATTATTTAATCTGTGTTAAAAACAGTGCAAAATCGTAGATCGCGTGTTTATATCACGTTTACAAAATTTCGTTTTATTACAGCAGCTTATTTGTTATATTTTTGGTAGTTTTAAAGGTACCTAGAGAAAAATGATAATTTGAAATCAATTACCTTCACAAGTCCTGTTATCAACCAGCTTATATCCTTTGTCGCAATCGCAGTAGTATCCCACAGGACGATCCACGCATCGCTGCGTGCATCCTCCATTGTCCTTCGCGCACTCATTCTCGCCGCATTTCTCCTTCGGCTCATCTTCGAAGTTGGGACAGTCTGACTTCTTGTCGCAAACCTTCGACAGAGGTATGCACATTCCGCCGCCGCAATCAAACTCTGTCTTCTTATCACACACCGGCTTGGGCCGCGCTGTGGAGTAGACAAAGAAAGATTTAGATTGACGCTTGGTTGACGGTTCCAGATGAATCTGTACACGCTCCGCTCCGTGAACTGACAGGCCAATTTATTGTGATCGAAACTGATCATGCGGGTGATTATTTCCTGTGGGAACACAAGTACGCAAGGAATACGCGTTCCTTTTGCAGGTGAGGCTTTTTGCGATCGATTGCGGCTAGCGACGCTTTCGAGCATATTAAATATGGAGTGAAAGCCTCGCACTGTGAATCTTATGTGTGAAGCGTGGTTTGTAACAGCGTTATAGAAACCTATCTGTTTTAAGAGTAAGTACTTATTATTTATTTCTAAGCAGGTAGGTATTTCTTTCTAAGTTTGCGGAGGGGTGAGCTTGTTTCTTTGCGTCTATTGGAATGAAGACGGTAAATTCACAAACTGAAACATCGCGTTCTTATAATAACCGGACGGTCAATAATACGCTTTTTATAATGCAAACGAAACAACGAGAAAGACCCGGTAGCATATGTGGAATGAGCTAGTTAAACCCTTTAATTTAATTTAGTGTGGCGCCATTCTTCATTAAAGTGTGAAACCACATAGCTTGTGCAATCATTTTTTTAAAGCTGATTGATGATGACGGGTAAAAAGAAATTATGTAAATACTCACTGCAGTTCAGCTCGTCGCTGCCATCCGGACAATCCTTATCGCCGTTGCAGTACAGCGGTCCAGGGATGCAGCTGTGGTCCTTGCACTGGTACTGGTCAGCTCTGCAGGTTACGTTGCCACGGCAAAGCTCCATTGCCTCGTCGCCCCCATCCGGGCAATCCCGGTCACCGTCGCACACCCACTGCTTGTGAACGCAGGTGATACGGTCGCGGCACTCGAACTCCGTGGATGTACAAGGAGATGTGACCTTCGGCGTTGTTGCGCAGCCCTGAAAATGTTATGGAGGGGTCAAAGTCAAAGTCATATTTTTTATTGACCATAAAATCATCCAGATTGCTTAGTTAGCGTTAATATAATATTTTTGTATACTACCGCCCGATCGGAAGTTGTGGGCTTAGGGATGGAGCAAAGAAGGGCAAGAAACTCCCCCGTACCTCTTTTAAAATATGTCAGGGCCTTAAAAATACAATGATACGTATTTCTACTTAAGTCTAAGGAAATACACCGAAGAGAGACATACTGACTCAGTCCATCGCCCTTCTTTGGATTTCTGTGCGCTGAGATAGTAAAGACCACGCAGATTTGTCATCTAAATATTCTTTTTGGGGAAGTTAACAATCGCTCGGAATACGAAATGGAGTCTTGCATTTTTGATGACAGCTAATCGGTTTACAGCGAAATGTCCGTATAAAATATTTACTGCTGTTGCATGAGATTTCAGGTTGAAGTTAAGTACCTTTTCCAGTTAAGTTTGCATTTTATACAGGTAGCGCGTTCGGTAAACTTTGAAGTGGTAAGTGGTAGGGAAACTAAGAAGATCTTTCAAAAATAATCTTGAACTATTTTATGTCCACAATCCATTTATTTTCTCATAAACATTAGAAACTATAAACGAGGGCATCTGGATCGTCAGTAGTAACCTGGTATAACTAGGTCACAAGGTCCATTTTCCTCCTCCAAGTCGTGTTTAATAATTTTGATACGAAACTTGACGTGCGCGACCATCTGCGTCGGAATCGGAGCGTACGGAGTGGATTTGTTGCTTTGTATTGATTTCTATGGGTGCAGAAATGCCGATCCGTTGCACGCACTACCACGCAATACCAAGTTAGGTAACAAAATATTTGTTCCAGCTAACTAGGACGGTCCATAAATACAAAAAACAAGATAAATAAATTATTATAGTCTTACCAGTTCATCACTGCCATCCGGACAATCGATGTCGCCATCGCAACGCCACTTCGAAGAGATACAGTGGCCCTCAGCACAGGAGAAATGCGTGTGTGGCTGGCAGGTCGGTGCCGGACATTTGACCTCGTCGGACCCATCACCGCAGTCGTCATCACCGTCACAGATCCACCGCTGCTGGATACACTTGCCGTTCCCACACGTGAACTCATCCGAGCGACAGGTCTCATCTATTGATATCAAGCGAGTTCGTATAGTTCAAAGCGTGTGGAGGTGAAATTGCTTCGGCACATTCCGGTAATTCGAGAAGATTTTAGGGGGTAGGTAAAATTGTGTGACATAAGAAAAACAGACACATTTGTATCTGTCACTGAACGTATTGTTTTAATACAATCAGGTAAATGGACTAAGCTTACTTTCATTACACTTACCCATTAAGTAGGTAGGTACCAAAGAAACAATGTGTATATCTGTTTACTAACAAAGACGTTACTGAATAGGTTGAAAAATACACAAGCACAACGAGCTAGCAAATTGAGAATTTTCTCAGAATGTAAAGTGGCATCATTAAAATTCTCTTCAAGCACACTATAAGTAGACAAGTAATGGATGAAAGAGGAAAAACAGGAATAGTTTACAGACTTGAGAATAATACTCGAAAAGAATGACTAGAATTTTTCAAGAGAGAACGACTAGAATATCATTATTCTGAGCTTATTTTCAACGACGACCGCAAATTATTAATTAAGTAAATCATCTTATGCAAACCCAAATTGCTTCTACAGATAGGTACCCGTAGTTTCAGTTTCATATTCAGAAACCATTATTCAAACTTTCCTTCTGATGCCGAGTAACGAAATGTTGCGAGGCTGCTATAATTAAAGCTATCAATATTCGAGTGGAATTTCAAGATGAGAGAATATCGTAAAAGAAAATTTCATAAGTTGCGTTTCTGTGGGAATATTTAAGATAATCTCAGGGCATCGATCTTCCACGAGCGAAGCTGGCTGTGGATGAATCCAAATAAGTGGGAGAGTGATCAGGGAGATAATTATCATGCAGGTCCAAACAAGGACGTTTACCTATCTATCTTAGTGCAAATTTTCTGTGTCTGTATGTTTTATATGTTATTTTGTTTAGCGCTAAGTATCTTCTATGTTTTATGTTGTGTGTGTGTGTGCGCTGATGCAAATAAATAGATAAAATACAAATACAAATACCTATGCGGACTGTACTTTAATTACTATGACGTGGCCTTTATTTTCTCATTGATCAAAAAGGATAAGGCAGAACGTCGTCGCCCAGACTGCCAGATGTATAGTATGACGGTGTTAATAAAGTAGCTGGGAGATAGAAAATCAAAACAATGTTACAGGAAGGATTTCTCTACCGAGCAGCCTTCTGATGGAGGGTAGCTAAAAGCAAGCAACGTCATCGCTCACGATTCACGATCGCGAGGCGAGCTGCGGGTTGATAAGAATTTATAGACGGATGAGTCGGGCGTTGATAGAATACAGAGTATCGGCCCAAAGGGGGCGAATGATTGATTGATGCCAGAGAAGAACTGCTAAGCCCTATCTCGGTAGCCACCAAAAGTAGGTAAAGGTCATTTCCGCAAATGACATCGCTGCTCAACACGAAGGAAACGCAGAGGTGGCGGTTATCGGGCCTTTTGTGTGACTGACAGCCTATCTTGTGAAAAAATCATGTCCTTTTGCACAACGTTCGAGGTAAACATTGCACGTAGGTCTCGCAGGAGAAGAATAGCTAGACTTCGCACTAGTTTAGCTATATTGTTTGCTAGCCTATTGAGCTTGTGTGTCTTTAAAAATAATACTATCTTGTACAAACCTTAATTATGGCATTTAAATGAAATGAGCATATTCAGTTTATTACAGTAAATAGAAAGCGAACTTCGATGCTTACAATGATTCAAGCTGCAAGACTAAAAACACACCCTTAATAAACATGATGATTGATGTATTCTGACTGAAGATGGTGGTGAAGTAACATATCAGCTGAGTTAGATCACCAGGCTAAGCATAAATATTCACGTAAGTATCTAATGCTGACTTTATGTAGGTACGTGCGTTGCACTGTATGAAGCATTCTTTTATGTGTGCTTGTAATGGACAATGGGCTTACGAGTATCATAGCTTTATAAAAGGCTTCGGCACATCTCCGGCGGGCGGGTCGTGAGACTCGTGAGGGGGCGGTTGTCGATGTTGTGAAATATAATAGTTATAGTATATGTAGTTAAATCGTGGAGGAAGGTAGAAAACAAAGAGTTTCATTGATCTGAAGGCCGAATTTCCGCCACACGGACACAACAGCATGGGCCGCTTTCAAAACCCCGCCGACCTTTTGGTGAGGCATGCTTCATAGAGTTTATTGTATTTGACAACCGCCCCGCCACTGCACCGCTTTCGATCCGCTGACGCCCCGAAGCCTAAAAATAAGGAATGATGAATGGATGTGCCCTTACTGCATGCTTTCTCGTCGGACCCGTCCGAACAGTCGGCGTTGTCATCGCACATCCACGTCAGGGGCACACACTCCCCAGGCTTGCCTCGGCAGGTGAACTCCTCCTGGCTGCAACTCCCTGCCTCTGTTGGCCCAACATGCTCATGCTCAGACAATTGCGGGACAGGCATTTTAGGTAGTAATTTTATAGTAACTTGAAGTGCATATTTCCAAAGCGGCCGGCATACCTAATATTGGCTGAAAAATTTAGATTGAATTTGATAGCTTAGCTCGATCAATTTAAATAGTTTTTGTAACTTCGTCTGTCTGTCTGTCTGTCTGTCTGTCTGTCTGTCTGTCTGTCTGTCTGTCTGTCTGTCTGTCTGTCTGTCTGTCTGTCTGTCTGTCTGTCTGTCTGTCTGTCTGTCTGTCTGTCTGTCTGTCTGTCTGTCTGTCTGTCTGTCTGTCTGTCTGTCTGTCTGTCTGTCTGTCTGTCTGTCTGTCTGTCTGTCTGTCTGTCTGTCTGTCTGTCTGTCTGTCTGTCTGTCTGTCTGTCTGTCTGTCTGTCTGTCTGTCTGTCTGTCTGTCTGTCTGTCTGTCTGTCTGTCTGTCTGTCTGTCTGTCTGTCTGTCTGTCTGTCTGTCTGTCTGTCTGTCTGTCTGTCTGTCTGTCTGTCTGTCTGTCTGTCTGTCTGTCTGTCTGTCTGTCTGTCTGTCTGTCTGTCTGTCTGTCTGTCTGTCTGTCTGTCTGTCTGTCTGTCTGTCTGTCTGTCTGTCTGTCTGTCTGTCTGTCTGTCTGTCTGTCTGTCTGTCTGTCTGTCTGTCTGTCTGTCTGTCTGTCTGTCTGTCTGTCTGTCTGTCTGTCTGTCTGTCTGTCTGTCTGTCTGTCACGACCCCTTTTCTCAGGAACGCGTAGAGGTATCATGTTGAAATTAATATCGATTACTTAGGTCTATGGTCCCTTAGAGCTGTGAAAAAACTAAACTCAATCAAAAGATACCGCGATATTATGTCGTAATTTTGCTGAATTTGTATGAACTCGCGTGGAACTCGCAAGGGAATCAAAACCTATAGGGTACTTCAGGTTGGCCTAGGGTCATGAAATTTGGAATGAAGGAAGGTCTTATGGCGCAGGTAAAGGGAAAAATCCGAAAACTGTAAATTTATACCTGTCTGTCTGTCTCACCGTCTGTTAAGACTTTTTCTCAGAAACGCATGGAGGTATAAAATTGAAATTAATATCGATTACTCAAATCTATCATCTCTTAAAGTTGTGAAAAAATTAAACTTATAGGTCAACGCAATCAAAAGATACCGCATATGTCTCAATTTTGCTGAAATTGCTTGATATTCGCAAGGGAATCAAAACCGGAGGGTACTTCCCGTTGACCTAGAATCATGAAATTTGGCACGAAGCAAGGTCTTATAGCACAAGTAAAGGGAAAAATCTGAAAACTGCAAATTTCTGTCTTTCTAAAAAAATATTCAATTTGGTTTACATGGATGACACTTTAGTTTTTTAAGTGGAAACCAAATTACACGTGTTACGCGCTCTCCTAGTGTGATCGGAACCCTTGGTGCGCGAGTCCTACTCTCACTTGGCCGGTTATTTTTGTTAAACGTAGACAAGTTTTGAAAGTAAAATAAGAATTATAAAACTAAGTATAAGTAGCGTTCGCGGGAAAAGAAGATTTTTAAAGCAAGCACAAGTTTTGTTTTCATCCGTTTTGAGGAAACTTCATTCGACTGAAATTGTTTTTCTCGCGTCGCGTCTCGTAGCTCTCAAAACTCACTCTGCCTGCAAAAGTAATACTTGTTTTTTTATTTAACTTCATTTCCCTATTTCTCGCGAAGTCTATAAAAAGATGATTTATTTCTCCGACTGCTTCGACGGTAAGCGCGGCTTTGCTTCCTGCGAAGATTTGTATTAAAAAGGTTCTGCCATTCAGAGATTTTCTACGATATCTGTAGGAGATCCCAAATTCCGAATATTCAACAGACCCTGTGATTCCATTTCATAGAAACATGCGACCTTTGGTATTGCTTAACTTGATATTAAAATGACATATTGAAAGGTATATGAAATGGCTTGATACAACAAAGGACATGAAACATCTTCACATTTTTCTAGTCATTCTTATTCATATACCAACCCAAAACTATCTTATTCTGTTTGAGAATATAGGACTCCAGAATCATGCTATGCGCGAAACGTGCATCCGATATAATAGACTTAAATCTCAAAAACGCTTCCATTTTACAATCATTATTTGCGATGCCTATACCACCGTGCTTAAGTTCAACCAGCAAGGATATTTGCCGCCGGGCATCCTAAATTTTACCCAAAAAGTGCTACATGCGTTGACCCGCTTTGCAGCAGTTTCCGTTGCATTTTCCATGCTCTTACCACAGTTGTGTTCGTCAGACCCGTCGGCGCAATCTGCTGAGTCGTCGCACTTCCACGCAGCTGGTATACAGTGGCCGGTGGTACAAACAAACTTGTGATCGGGACAACTTCGGAGGGACGCTGTGACGCAAAATTGCAACTCATTTTCATATCTGCTGACTTGCTTTCCCGACATTCGAGGAGAAGTGTGGCCATACAGCAAAAACACGGGCGGCGTGAACCAGAATTTACGTAATCTTTTCTGGGTGCTTACATATTTAGGTTGCATAATAAGATAGGACCATTGATTTTTGATTGCCTTCGTCTTCTTACGCATTTTTTTAATTACTTTGTGGACGGAACTAATATTAATTCATAGAATTGTACTGTACTGTAAAACTAACGAAATTCTAATACCTGAACTCTCTCTTGCTCTAATAACGACCAAGGCTAACGTAGCATCTAACGTAACGTGACAGCTACTTATTCAGTTACAATGATGACTAAGCTAGGATATAGCATAGTCTATTGTAGACTCTATTTTACCCTTCTTCTCACAGGCTTTACATCCTTTACAACCTCCTCTGTGGGGCAGTGGTTGCGCATCTGCCTACCATGCGAGAGGTCCCGGGTTTGAATCCCGGCTGGGGACAAAAAACCCCTTCGATTTTTACAATATCATGTTTGTGATGTCGCTGTTTCTGGTTCCCACGACACATGGTATCCTAGTGTGGGGCCAGAAGCAATGTATGTGCCTGTATGTAAATGTTTATGTTTACATAATGTATTCCTATATGTAGGTATTCTAAACGCAATTTACATCAAAATGTTATCGCACACAACGACAAATTAGGAAGAAGTTGGGACGTGAAAAGGGTCAGCTTGTAGGAAAGCTGTAAGCCTGTAAGCTCCGTTTCCATCATGTCGACTAATTTCGATCTAAACATTGAATTATCTTGCTCAATTACCCTAATGTTTGTATATCAAACCTCTACTACCTAACCCAACCCAAACTTTACCTAGATTATTTTCGCTTGTTTTGTTTGTTCTAAATAATCTTCTGAGAACTAGGAGAACTTGGGAGTTTTCGAAGCATACGAAACTATACAAAGTAAACATGTCTATAGTGTTTCTGGAACTAGGTTGCTTTCATAGGGCGGAATAAAAACCTGGAGAGGTGCTTGGCTATTTTTCTAGAGTGAGCGCGGGCCGCCTTTTGTGGCTTTCTATTGTATTAAAGTAATATTCTATAGGTATTCCTATGTTGGTTGGTCAGGGCGATATTTGCTAAGCGGGTGTACCGATTTGGATGTTTTTTTTTTAAGATAAGATAAAATATATGTTTGATGAAACATTTGGTAGATGGTAGTAAAATTGACATTATGTCAGATTCGTATGTATTTAGGTTGTGCCCTATAAATGTCACGGTGCTGTCATCACCGAAAAGAACCAGACACACATTTTGGGATGTCATTAATGTATACTAAGAACAATAGTGGGCCCAAAACACTCCCTTGTGGTACTCCACATTTTATGTCCCTAGACAAAAGCATGATAAAAAGCGAGATTTAAGAAAGCCTATCCGAATCAGTAGCTTTTACATAGAAGCCCAGTAAACATTATTTATTTGGAAGCAAAGACATTTACGTTTCGTGTGAACAAAATAGACGGACCCCGACTAAGTGACTTCCCCGGGGCGGGCGGGCGTCCCGGCAAAGTTGTAACCGCGAGCCTTTCTCCCGCAAATACAGCCTTACAAAGTTGCTGTATATACGTTTTTATGCGAAATGTAACAGAACAATGAATTAAAACTCCGCGGGTCGGCCACGCGAACTTGCTTTTGACTGAAAAGTTACAACAAATGACGCACAAAGTGGTTCCGGTTTCGAATTACGAGGAAATGCAATGAAAGAGTTTGCGTATTTATATTTTTCCACCAAGGATACATTTAGATTAGAAAACGAAAGGGCGTTTTTATAGGTACTATATCACCCGCGACGTAGGCTTTAAAATAGTAGATAGTAAATAATTTTAATTGTGTAGGAACGTATCACCTACTCGTACGAGTACGACGTAGTACTACATAGCTCCAGCGACTGTTAATTTAATTTCTAGCAAAAGCCGAAGAATTTGCGTCATAAAGGTAATTTTGCTACAATCCGATGTGTTATATAGTATAGGAAATCGTACACTCACACCTTTTGAAGGGTTGTTCCCGTTTAATTGACTGTAATCGAAACCTGATTTTGTACTTCACTTTATTATTCAACGTATCTATTGAAGTACTTATATGTATTCAAGACAGTCAGGTATTTATATTTTTGTAAATAAACAAACGTGGGAAGTTACACTTTTCAATATTCCTCTAACCATAGATTTCTCTTCTAACCATAGATTTAATTGGAACCGGCTTTGATATGAAAAATATAAACAATCTTGCTGTTTTGACTATATTACCTATGCAATTTATCTTATGTACGGACGGAATCGTTCTTGGACGATGATGGACAACATGGGGTCACGTCAGTTCCCATACTACGTGGCACAGTTGTACCCACAGTGTTTACGCAGTGTTATAAATTATATATGCAGTTGATAGACAATGCAAAGTCACTAACATAACGATTACAACACACCTATTAAAAACCTCAATTCGTGCGTAAATTCAACCCAACCCAATGAATATGCAATTTATATACAAGCATCAAGGGAGGCGTAGCTCGTAGACTAGGTACTTAAAGCGACATGTCCTAGGCGACAAAGTGGAACTAGTCCATATTATCGCGGGCATAATTTACCAGCTCACTTAGTTCGAACACGCCGAATTATCCCGAGCCTTCCCGAGTGATCCCGAGGGACTGACTGTCTCTGATGGTTAATGTTTTAACAACCTTGGCTCGCCTGAAGAAATCTCTTATTAGAGACTAGCTCGCCTCTGTAAGTAAGTAAATGTAGCTCATTTATCTCCCCACCGAGGGGCACAGACCTTTACCGAAATACGAGTCGATCAAGTATGGTTCGATTGTTACATTTTTGTTACTAAGTTTTCTTGATACATGGGGTAATAAGAAAATTACCAAGTATGTAGTTAGGTAGATAATATTTTTAAAAGCTCGATGAAAACGAAAGCAATTTTCCCGGCACCACTTGTGAACATTGAGGGTGCTTCCCTCAAACAGCCAATTTTTTTTTGTTTTCCTAATTTCTTAGCAAAGCTTTCTTTACTACAGTTTAGCCGAACTGAATTTACAAGAGACGGAAACACCTCGGGCAGTTATAAAAAGGGCGAAGATGCGAAGAGGCGAAGATTACAGGATTAATCCCAAAAGTTTGAGCTATAATTAAGATTTTAATCCATTCTGGGAGGTCACCCGTGGGTGTGCGTGGGTTACCCCTGAAATTAATGATAAATTATTTTTAGATGATAAATCTAGGCACCTCCGTGTCTATTGCCAAGGGAAACATTTATGGAAATACACTGGCGGCGGCGTCTCTAATGTAGAAGGTCGTGGTTGGAAGAATATAAACTGCCCAGTCTGCGACTATCATTTTAAGCGTTTTATTAGCGCTTCTGCTTATATTACATTTAGAAACGGTAATTTGGTAGATAAATTTAATTATAATATTTCATTACTTGTTTGAAATTTAAAATAACTTTACGAGATTCAGCTTCTAAATGTTATTTATTTTATGCGCCGCGAACGACCATAAAAAGATGATAAAAGTCTTGGCTGTACAATTTACCACATACTCGTACTTATTACGCTTTCATACTTAAGTAGATAATATTAAACACACTATTATATTAAAGCGTCTACCAGGTAGAACTACTCATAAACTAAAACTAAATGTAGCCCTTTAATGTCCCCACCGAGGGGCACAGGCCTTTACTCGGATCCGAGTAAGATTGAGCCATAGGTTTGAAAATTATTTTTTTGCCTAAAACATTGTTCACTAAAATAAACCGAATGATTCATCCATTCCCGCTCGACTCGCGCCTCTCTAGCCCGCCATTGTACTGTACATGGGTAATTTCTCTTCTTTAATGTCGTCGCTTTTTAGTGAAGAACAGAACACTTACTGCAAGTCCCAGGTTCCTCATCAGAGCCGTCGGAGCAGTCCTTCTCATTGTCGCACCTCCAGGACGAGGGGATGCAACGTCCCGACTTGCATCTGAACTCGGTGGTGGTGCAAGTGCGGCTTTCTGTGAATACAATAAAATAAAATACATAAGTAAATTTATTTATTTATTTTAATTAGGTCTAGGTACTAACAATCTATGCACTAGTTACATAATAAATAATATAGTTGTTTAGCCTACGGGTGATACTCTTTCCATCTACTCCAAGCCACGGCAAAATTGATATCGATCGATTGACGTTTAGTGTGTTATGAAAAATGTTATATTTAGTTTGCTTTGGTATTCGTTGAATAAGGGGGTAGAGTAGGCTATAGCGTTTAATGACTAGAGTTGGGCTTCTTTTTTTTTCAAGAACATTTAGAATAGTTAAAGGGTTTTCGTCGAGCATAAATGAAAATCGAACACATTAAAATGTACCTTTGTCTACACAGCCTAAAAGTCAAAACATGTATACTTATATGAACTCGCACGCCGAAAGTCGTAAGAAGTATGAAGGTGGGCGGGCGTACTCTCGAATTAGGTATTTATGTTGAATAAATATAAACACGCAAAAGTACACATTATTCGAGACTTCAAACTCCTACATTACTCAAAGAAGGGAGGCCGCCATCAGATCTAAGTAAAATTCACCGGTGCGCTGCGTACGACTAAACAACATTTACGTCGGGCGATTTAACGCAACTGCGTATTTGAAACTCAACGCGTCGTGTTTTCAGATAAAGTAAGGTATTCGCTATGCTCTGCCGTGGTATTTAGTAGAACGCGGCAACAAAAGCATGGTGCTTCAAACTACTGACCATTAGCCTGGCCACTACACAGCCTAGTGCCTTGTGCTACAGTGACCGCTTGTGGTTGGACGACAGCAGTCGTATGTGTCCAATTACTGGTTCATTCGTGTCCGTTGTAAATGTAGAGTTTGTGTGGGCATATGTATTTCAGTCTTCGAGCAGCGGCGCAGCAGCGGTTAAAATTTTGTAGAACTTATGTACTGTACTTAGTTTATAAAAAAAAACTCTATTATGTAGGTAACTCTATCAGTCGACAGGAGAGCAATAGATGCGTTGGCAAGAAGATTGACGCTTTAAGAAGAAGCCTATGCCCAGCAGTGCGCTGAGTATGATGATGATGATGATGATGATTAAGAAAAGAGGGAATTAAATAAAGTCTACCAAATGGTGTAAAAACATAGACAAACTCCATTGGAATTAATACAAAGTTCGTCATCTTCAAAGTTGGAGCAAGCAAAACTTACACAGTATGACGAGAATAAGAACAATTATCATCCATCACGCGCAGGGGGGACACAAATGAAAAAAAAAACTTTTAATGATATAATAATAAAAGTTGAAAGTTTTGACTTGTGGCAGGGGGAGGAATTTCATTACTTTCCCTTGAACTTAGCAAATGTAAATCTGTAGGCAGCAGTTGTCTGTGGGAATAAATGATTTAAATATTTATACTTACAAATGAATATCACTACGAACATCATTACAGTAAGATCGAAATTAGTTAGTATTAAAATAGATAGCATAAAATTATAACAAGAAGATTCGAATAATGAACCTAGATAGAATAATGCTACCAGACTGTTATGATATTTAAACGTATGGGTAAAACGGGAAATGTAGCGTTACTGCTAAATTGTTGGGTAACTTTGTTTCACAATTCCGTAACACTTTGTAACATATTTGAACAATGTCTTAGCATTTAAGAGGCGGGAGTGTGAGAGTTTTGCCAAAGCAAACTCGCTTTTCAGATACCTAATGATGTTCAAATTTACAAGTTTCACTCGTCTTATACATATACTTTTAGCCATAAAAGCTTGGGTATCAGATTAACTGATAAATTAATAAAAATAAATATAAAGGTGACCAAAAACTCGTAATATAGGTGGATATTTTAATACAACTGTGATAAAAAGCATTTGACACAATTCCTGTACCTGCGTACTCAACAAAATTTGCTTAACAACGGTAGTCTTACCAAAATAACCCTCCCCTGTAATCGAGTCCGGAATGTACATAGCAGCAAAGCGTCCAAATCTTGTTAAATAGATTTTAAACCACAAATTGCCTCAGAACCAACGAACTGGGTGTCGTGCACGGCTAATCTCCAACAGAACACAGGTAAATTCCAATTGAGTTAGTGCCCCGACACATTTTCGGTCGGCGAATCCGTGACTTGCCACTGAAAAAGGACTCGTTAAATATGCCCCCGATATTATTTGGTTGGGGTGCGTTTTGTTTACAAATTGCTCGGTACTGCGTCCTTTCGCTTTCAGTGTTGCCAAGGTAACGGCGATCTGCAGCGAATTTTGGCATTCCTAAAGATTTCAAATTGCTGAAACAATGAAACAAAATACTCCTAACAAAATACCTCTTCGTAGAGAACCGAAATTATTTATGTAGATCTTAGATTTATTTACTTCTGTATCTGTGCAAAAATGCTTTCGTATGTCTGTTTGTCTGTTCTCCTCAACCGATTCTCGTGAAATTTTGTGAGCAGGTTATTTTTTTGTAGCAATAGTTTTTTTGTTTCCTTTTTCAAAATGGCGGAGATATGAGGTTTTAAAATGCAAAAAATCGCTACAACCCAAACGGCTCGAAGGATATTAACAAATGAGGTGTCGTTGGATTCGTGGAGACCTTGAAAGTGACACAGACTAATAATTTTAGTGAAAAGTCAATATTTTGTTGTATTTTAGATTGCAAAATGTAGTTTACAAAGTTATTGGTGCGGCTACTTTCATACTCCATGTACGTAACCAATTCATAAGTTTTTATGTATTGTTAAAATAAAATGCAGTCCGGTTATTTGTTTTTATAATAATTCCATCTGTTCATCCGATAAACTTCAAGTACGATGTGAGCGGGGAGGGGATGGAAAATAATGAAAAAACATCTACTTCCCGGTGTTCGCTTGCGAGGTCTACCAGCTCACAGAGCCGCTAGTACCTACATATTTAGAGTAACTCGTCAAGTATTATTAAAGCCGAAATACAGAAAATGGGCTTGGTGGACTCTAAACAGGATATTTATTTTCTGGCTATTTAAATCGACAGACTTGGCAATCCTGTCGGTTTCAACGCCTCCATATAAAGTGGGCTTTCCACTCAAAGATAATTCTCTTCGACCCTGTTTATCGCCGCCCGCGGCGTTGATTTACCGAGTTGATCGATCCTTTATTTACAAGATCCCGTACAACGTTATTTTAAATTACACTCATGCTTTGGAATAAGGAGATAGATCTAGAGAGAGGTTATAATTTGTAATGTTACAAGGACGAGGCAGGTACTCTAACTAGGTATGACAAGCAACAGAAGCAATCGTATATTTATTATAAAAAGCCACGCCAACAGTTGTAACACTAAATATTATTTATAACAAAGAGTTGCAATAACATCGCTCGGGTTTTATTTTAATCCATGTATTTTTTAGTTGAAATGTATATTTGTGCATAGAAAAGTATCAGAAATAAATCAAAACGGTGTGAGCCCGGTGTGATCGTAGATTAAAAACCTATCAGTCATTATTCTAAGGAAGGCACAGGATTTGTTTGGCTACCTGCGTTTGGCAAAGTCATTATAAAAGGAAGCAGAGTTTAAGGAATCAATTAAATCTCACCGCAGCGAGCTGTCAGTTGTAAAGTGCTGATGGCCTCAAAAATATTATCAAAGATTTTCGACGGAGATGAATAATATTTCATCGGCAAGGAACTGGTGTTATCGCCCATTTTCAAGCGGCCAATCATGTTCATATTTCGTCATTATTTCTTAAACTTAGATATCTGGGTCAAAACTAAAATGAAAATTTACTTCATTAGCATCTGGGAAAAGACCATCATTTAATTTTTACAAGACCACCACAAGCGTACACTTTGTCTATTAGAATAAACATAAAATAACAAAGCGCAAATAAATCAAATAGGTTTTTATGAAATCAAGATTTATATGAACTTTCACCGCACACGCATATACAATTGTAAGAAAGAAGGCGTGGCGCTGAAGCACTCTTGCTTTTCAGGCCGTGGTACATTCTGAAAAGCCATAGGGGCACAGCGCGGTCCAGCGTTGTTCCCCACAGGATTTTGACTAAGCACCTAGGCCAGAGAAATCTCATGCTTTCGGTATCTCAAAATCGATATTTCGACCATGGGCATGATCTCGCTAGCAAATACCGAAATCTCTATCAAAAACAAGAAAATTAAAAGTAAAAAAACATTTTTAAACAAAGCTTTTATTTAATGCCCTAAAAAGAAGAAAATAAAATTTCAATTCAATCAAATGCGTCATTTTATTACATTACACAATTTATACGATATAAAAGCTTGTTGCGAGATTTATCTCCAAGTCTGTGCAAATAGGTGCCTACCCACCTAATTAAGTCTACACAAGTAAATCTCGCAACAAGCTTTTATATCGTATAAATTGTGTAATGTAATAAAATGACGCATTTGATTGAATTGAAATTTTATTTTCTTCTTTTTAGGGCATTAAATAAAAGCTTTGTTTAAAAATGTTTTTTTACTTTTAATTTATTTTTAACTTTTTAGTCTCAGCATCAGCTCAGCTCCATGTCATAAAAAATATTCTAGGACTAAAGTATTCGTCAAGACGAATCGAACGAGCCCAAATTCGACGGGCTTGCGATGTTTTATGACAGAGTTCCCATGACCGTCTTCCGTCTCCAGCATCAGATCAGCTCCATGTCATAAAAAAATATTCTAGGACCAAAGTATTCGTCAAGACGAATCGAACGAGCCCAAATTCGACGGGCTTGCGATGTTTTATGACAGAGTTCCCATGACCGTCTTCCGTCTCCAGCATCAGATCAGCTCCATGTCATAAAAAAATATTCTAGGACCAAAGTATTCGTCAAGACGAATCGAACGAGCCCAAATTCGACGGGCTTGCGATGTTTTATGACAGAGTTCCCATGACCGTCTTCCGTCTCCATCATCAGATCAGCTTTAAGTCAGAAATATATTGCATTGTCATCCGACTTATACACGTATGCGAAATTTCAGCTCAATCGGATAACGGGAAGTGGGTCAAATTCAAGCCGACATTTTTGACGCGAACCGTGATACCCACAAACAAACATACATACATACATACAGTGCAAGTTTAATAAAAGCTTTTAAAAACTATTCTTACGACTAGCCTTTTGACCAACCGAGATATCTCGACCCGTTTTCAATCTAAATAACTATAAATCGAGATCGTTTTCGACGAATTTAGGCCGTATCAAAACCGATATCTCGACTGGGGAGATGATCTCGATAGCGCGAGAATCGGGGACCTGAATGGCTGAAGAAGCAATCAAATATTAACAGATCTGGGTCCGTAGATTGAAGAGCGCGATGTTAAAATAATTTTTCATTCCAATCTCAGACGCGGGCCATCTTCTAAATCAAGTTTTCATTTATTTCTCTTGAAATGGCCTCGTTGGACAGCTGCAGGGTTGAATTACTAGCGGGGCGGTCGGTTGATTGCTTTAGCTTTATTGTTCAGTTCAGAGTAAGTATCTACCTTAAAATAGTATAGATATAGGTGGTCAACAATGGTCACATTATTTCAATAAGTTCAATGCGATAAACTTAGATCGCCGTAATGACGTCACTAATCCCGAAGTTGCCTGACAATTTGATGATTTGAAGGACGCTTGCTTGCTTCAAATTGACGTCTAACTAATCGCCATTGTTGTGTAAGGAGTTGTCATTTAAAGCGATCTCACAGCGAAAATCAATATGAAATGCATCGTGATAGTCAATGGGTACAGAATCCAACTATAGGTGTGCAGTTTTATAAAGTTTAACCTGAAAAAACGCATCACAAAACAGGGGTATTATTACGCAATGAAGCGGCGCCAAAACAACAAAACATACTTCCCCACTCGATAATTAAGATTTCCACTTACACTGCTGTTACAAGACGCACCATGGGAGTTGTAACAAGCAGTTCCTTTCCGAGATATTCTTCTACTACCTCCTAATGGTGTAAAGTAGGTGTGGGTCGACGTAATTCCTTTCGGTAACGAAAAGTAGTCTTGAAAACGGTATCGTCTAGGACTGGATTTTATGAAGTGTTTGATACAACGTTTCATGTTCCGTGCGATGTAGTGATTTAAGTAATCACCGTATCCAATACGGGTGTGGTGTGGAATATTGTATTTGTGACTGTTTCAAACGCCGTAGGTATCTTGTCTTGTGTGTGTCTGGCTATAAAAAGAAAACCACTATCACTGAACACGAAAAACGGTTGTAACATTCCAGTCGTTGAAACTGTATTATAAAACGGTGCGTCTCCAGAACGCTCTTTTCTAGTGTAAAAGGTAGCGCTGGTCTGTATTCCCAACGGACGGTGTGCCATTTGCTCAAGTGAAACGCTGGTCCATGTTACACCCGCCTTATTGCCACTCTCGCAGCGGAATTTTAATACGAAACCTTCCACAGTTTCCCGACTGTAGATGGTACTCAGTCTTGTTATACGCGTTTAGCATAAGACGCGTACCTACTTTAATTTATTTCATTTTTTAGAAAGCACTGCATTGTAGCTTTTGAGAAATAGTGCTACTGAACTTTACTACTGAAAGTTCATTTCATTTATACTTTATTGCACAAAACATAAAAACACGTAACATTTACAAAAAGGTATGAACAAAGGCGAGCTTATCTCTAAAAAGAGATTTCTTCATCAAGTTCATACTTCATGTTCGATGAAGCTTTTTGTGCCTGAGCCATATTTATATATAATAAAAATTTCTTCAATCAAATGCGTTATTTTATTAAAAAAACAAATTCCTTGTCAAGACAAATCAAATGAGCTCAAACACGATAGGATTGCGCCGTTTGGTAACAGAGTTCCCATGGCCACCTTCCGGCTCCAGCATCAGATCAGCTCCAAGTCAAAAAAAATGCATTGTCATCCAACTTACATACGTATGCAAAATTTCAGCTAAATCGGATAACGGGAAGTGGGTCAAATTCAAGCCGACTTTGACGCGAACATACATACATACACATACATGCAGTGCAAGTTAAATAAAAGCCTTTAAAAACACCCCGTGCGAGGTCTATCTAAATTGGCTTCAGTTATTTCTCTACAATTCTGGGCGCGCAAATGCAAACCAAACATCCGCAGGCAATGTTTTAATTAATTTCAATGCAGAATAGTGTTTTTAAACTTTTAATGAAACCAAAACACCGACGCAGTAAAACCACAATTGTATTTTAACTCTAATGTTGTATGTAACCTAAGCCTTCAGGCACCGATACAGCGAGTGTTAGTACGTCTAGCACAAAACAATGTTCTCTTAATTAATCCAGTGGGAATAGTACCATTACCGGAATGAGCTTGGGACACAGTGCAGTACCACTTGTAGAATACGAGTTCAGTACTTACAGCACCAGTGGATATCGAATGAATCACGAAACATAATAGCACTGAAAGCCAGTCTAGTCTATGCTATTGCGAATGATAGTGGCAATGCTGTAATGGCAACACCAGTATTTCTAGTGAATTGGTGCTGTCGAGCCTTTAAATAAATGTTTCCAGAAGATTATCTGGCTATGGTTACATTGCTGTTATAGAAACTTTTACCGTAAATGACAGATAAATTTATGATTCAGGCGAACAAAACAATTTACGCAGACACAATTTATTCGAAAATACCTACTTATCCAAAATAACATCATGTGATTTTGAGCTAAAAAATATTTTTCTACACATACACACAAATACTAATCAATGCGTCATGTCCTTAAATATATCACAGGTGCCCTGTGCCGGCAAGCTTGTAAAGAAAAAAGGGTATCACAAGAGGAGGAAGGAGATGTTATAGTTTTTGTTGTCAAGATATCCAGTGGCAATCTTAACATCCACATCGGTACAGATTAAGGCCATAAAACGGTCAAATTTCTAAACTAACCTATGAATGTAATAAATATACTTATAAAATTCACGCGTTTAAATTAAAACCCTCGACTCAATAAATTAAACCTCAGTCTAAACATTGGCTTACTTTTTTTCTTGCTGAGCTGATAATTAACTTTGGAACCACTAAACCTATTTAATTATACATACACTGCTCGGGACTATTGCAGTGTAGTTAATTAACTACTACCATTAAGAAAACCCGCATTAAAATCCATTCATCCGTTTCAGCACTGCCCAAGACAGACACACAGACCAATACTTCAAACTTTTAACACTCCTCTTTTTTCGAGGTTCAATAAGTAGGGGAAATATAAACTCAAACTAAAATATAATTAAAAAAAATGCGCGTTGTGTGCTGAAATGCAACTTCCCAGGTCGTCAGCAAGGTGAGGCAAAACTGTTATATCCGAGGGAAATTTAAATAATGTTCGTTGCTAAAGCGCGATGCACAAGCATTAGGCCAAATTGTCCCCAAGATGGCAATAGTGCCTGGCGTTTCCAAGAGCTGGCGAAATTGTATTACTCGGCTGTCTGGCGCGATGAGTGCATTTGTTACTGACATTATCCGTTCCCGGGGTTGGGCAGAGCCATCGTTCTAGACCCGTATTAACAAATCGTTTTCAGCCCTGAAAGTTGTCTCAGCTATGTCACAACGACGGTTTCGGCATATCATATCGAAATGTTGACAGAATGTAGAATAGAATAGAATATCAATTTATTTGTGTGTATATTTAATGTGTATATTTGTTGCCGCTACAGTAACAAATAATGAACTATCTTTATCCATGCTTAGAAGCAACTTGACGGCTAACCTAAAACTTCATAAAATCCACTTTTTAAACACTAGGGATGTTACCAAAACAATCGGAAAGAATCAAAATTGTTTATTCAGTTGAAATAACAAAAGTGTTGTCATCGTCACCAGTGCTCTCCGCACTTAGGGATATAATTAGTTATTTTTCAACTATATTGTCTATTCTAATGTCTCTTTGCAAATCTCGTAAAATTATTCCCGATTCACAAATGTTTAAAGGGTGTACCGATTCTTTTTGATTAATCGATTATTATGAGCAATATCCTCTCACTAACATGTTGATACGATACACGAAATATTATAATTGAAACAAAAAGTAAACTTTAGAAAAAACCGACTTCCACAAACCCTATTTAATTAGATTGAGTTTAATACAAACTGTAACCCCGTATTCCCCCCCCCCCCCCTTGGGGAATTAATTTAGTAAATCCCATCTTAGTGCTACCCTACGCTACATAAGGAACCCCTGTACAAAGTTTCATGGCTCTAGGTCCACCGGTTTAGGCTATGCGTTGACCGTCAGCCACGCATAGTAGATTGTATTTCTACCTAGTATTGAGCAGTTCTGGTGGCCATGTGTGGTCTTCATCATCAGTTCCGCATCACAATATTATGCTTACCATGTGCATTTACACGATTTATTATGAAAAACACAAAAATCACTATAGGTCTGCCTATAATATTTGAGGAGTTCCCTCGATTCCTCCAGGATCCCATCATCAGATCCTGACCTGGTGTCAATGGGACCAATGGGAAGGTAAACCCTTTCAAACAAAAAAAAACATTTTCCAAATCGGTCCATCCGTCTAGGCGCTATCGGGGCACATACATAAAAAAAACATTCGGACGAATTGGAAACCTCGGGGCACATACATAAAGAAAAACATTCGGACGAATTGTAAACCTCCTCCTTTGGGAAATCGGTTAAAAACAATAAGGGTAAGTATCTCCATATAAGAAACGTGTTTTTTATACTACTTGTACGATCGTGGTCGTATTCAAATGTCTTCCACTATGCAATAAAATAATAATTATATGGCCAATTAATGTCCCCAGCGATTGGCATGGGTCTTAACTCGAATACGACGAGTAAAATTGAGTCATACTAAACTTATAATTATGTTGTTAGGACGTAAACCAACATTAAAACACCAGATTTGCTATTTTAAAAGTGCTATGCCATAATGACGCCAAAAAATCCTCTCATTTCTTCTTTTACGTAGAACATTTTATAGTGTTTCCACCATGTGCTGAGTCACAGATATTATAATACTATGCTGAGTATAGAACGCGCTGAATCGAAGCCGAAACTATGTAAAGCTACTTCGAACCTTCAGCGTCTCAACGTATGAAAATCAAATGGACTACGATCGCGAAAGCGGATTCGGCCGAGGTGATCCGGGTTGTATATCGCACCCCACATGCATACGTTGAACAAGATAACTTTAGCGGGTCAATTTGTATTGAAAACTTTTGAATAAATTCCGATTTGACCGATGGAATCTGAAAAAAAAATACAGATTTGGCAATGGCAAACTCGTTGTGACATAGCTGCGTCAATTCCCAGAGTTGAGAGCGGTTTATTAATACAAACCTTAGTCACGCGTATATTATCCAATATCCAATTAACCGAAGACATTATCCAATTATATTAAATGCACAAGGGATATGCGAGTATAATTTACTCGTATATCCCTTGTAACCAAACAAAACAATGAACCAATACTGCTACCGCTACGCTAATCAAAAATTTTTCATAATCTAACTCTCGGGCATGTTACCTGAAGTTTTGTAATCGTAAGCCTTCACGTAAGTATCGTAGTCGTCGTCGTAGACTGATCCCTCGGTGCTCGTCACAAGGTAGAAACTCGACAGCAAGATTATCCACCAGCAAGGAGCCATTTTGTCCATCAACTTTTTCACTTTAGAAATTGGTTCACTTTGATCACTTTTTTAACACTCACTGTCTGTTTTAGCGTTTTCACTGCGTATGACTGTAAAGGGAGGACTGTAAGTAAATTGAATTTGTATAGAACTAGTGATTGTTCCAGTTCTCTTGTAACTTCGGAGAATCTTTTCAGTGCACAAATCGGCTAATTAGCATGTCATACAAATGTGTTTGTAAAAATACGTACGTAAGTACTCATTTAAAACAATTTTCTCGAAAAAAGGCTTTCTGGTTTTCCGTTGTAAAGTGGTGGTATCGTATCTACACTCTATTTCTAAACGATTATAATCAGTATTCCCACAATGTAAATCCCAGGATGAACATAAAGTTCAATTGTAATTCAGCGTAACACCATAAACTAATTTCACGAATAGTAACTACGCTAACTATTTACGAAGCGGTAGCGAACGCGCGAGCTAAATTTATGAATCTAGAGGGAGACAGGAGAATTAAAAGCAGGTAACAAGATAGGATTAACTCCCGACCCTTAGTCCGGGGTCGCTCCCGAAAGTTTCACGGGTCTAAAATATTACCGTGGAATATTCCGTGTTTACATCCCGAATGGACGTCGGGAGTGGATTAGCCCGGTCACGTGATAAGGCGATAACCGAATAGGATTCGGTGGCAATATACCTGGAACTTGGCAACTTTACTGTCAAAAGACATATCCATGAATCCATACACAGAGTCGACGATGAATTAAGGATTATTTAAGTAAACAATTTCGTAGGTAAATTCAAATTTGGAATCAGATTAATAAAATTCATCAAATGATGAGTATGGCAGTATGAGTTGCAATTCCCATAGCAGCTGTATACGAAGCAATAATATATTGGCCCTTTACTGAAATCTGTTATGAATTTCACGCACGACATGTCTCGTTTCTTTGTGTATTCGATACCCCAGTAATTACGATTTTGTAGTCATTCCCAATTAAGTAAAAGGCAAATTATGTAAATCATTTCGTCTCCACCCTAACTATCTCAGTAGTCACTCAAACAAGTTAAAGGTATAGCTTGTACTTCTTTGGACAACATAAACTACCACCACTAGTGGAATCTCGCAACTTTAGGCCGGCGGTTTAATCATGGAACGACTAATTAAATTTGGAAGGTAACAAAGATAATATTTCGTTTGTACAAGCAGTATTATGTAAGGCCGACAACAATACAAAGGAACGGAAGAAAATGAAACTGTATTAAGTATTAATAATTATAATCTCGAACCCAGAAGCAAAATTCAGGGCTTTTCTAAGAGAAGCTACATTCTAATGGTTCTGGGAAAGATAAGAGAGACTCAATCAAGTTAAGTATCCGAATTAAGTAAGTTCATTTGTATACATATAAAAGTTACGGACATATAACGCAGTATGTAAGTATGTATAAATATGTATAAACGTGTAACAAAACCATCAAAATCTGTGGAAGTATTTTCCGATGATAATGCGATTGAAACCCGAAACCGAATTTGTTAGTAAACTTTACCGAGACGAACTTGATCAAGTAAACCGTGTAACGTTTTGCACTTAATTAAAACGTGAACTCTGGATTCTCATCTATTGACCTCCGAAGTCCAATCACAAACTTCCAACCCTATTTGTACCGAATCTATTGAATGTACAGGCTTATCCCAAAACTCTGTGCCAAGTCAATTTATTCCGAGAAGTATTCAAATGATCAAATAATGACCGGCGGCGGCGGCGGCGATGCAAGAAACGGTAGAGACAACGAGTTGCTCTAAGGCGGTCCTAATTATGAATTAATAGCTCAGTAGAAAGTTGGTTAGAGAAGGGTCTGAAAAACTTGTTTCACGAAGTAGGTCTAGCAAGTACAGTGTACGCCGGCGACTCCTTACTGAGCCTCAATTTCTTGATTACAAGGACCGGATGCACAACTGCCTGTCATAGTTTATACGACAACTATCTCTCTGTTGGTGGTACAAACACAATAAAATATTATAATTTATATTCATCAGACTGCATTAAAAATCAATCAATATGCTGCTCTGTTTTTAAACAGCTACAAACGAGAAGCAAACAGGCACTTTGTTAGGCACAGAATTCAATATTTCAGCCTACACGTAGTGCTGCTGTAGTTTGCTATTCTAGATCACTACTTCGTTATAGTCTATCTATCCAGAACAAATACAACTCTGATAGATCGGAGGAGTAGTATATTTATTACACAAACTTTATAGTGGACCCCGTCAATTACAGGGCGCCATTACTCTTGTAAACTCTTGAAGCAAAGTGTGAATAAGACAGATTGAGCTAGAACCACCCACTGGGCACTGGCTGATCGGTCCTTTATTTAATAAATGGTCTATCTATATCATCAAAGTTAATTATATGGTCATGAAGTTAAGCGTAGCAAACATTATATGTTTAGATACCTACCTAAATTAAATATGCTGTAACCTACTAATATAATTTTTCTTTTCAAGACAAAGTTGGAGTATTTTTATTATTTTACCACACAGATTCAAGTTTATTCATTACCCCGAATGAAAGTTCAAAAAGCAAGTACGACGCCTTATTTCTTTCAGAAGTTTCATCATAATTTCGCACGCGGAAGGAATAAATTAAGACCCATATCATAAAGTATAGCAATTTCCAGGTGACTTTATAATTTCGCTGGTAGTCGTTAAACAGGATCTGCTAAGGGCGAAGACATCTTCCGAGATAAGATAGATACTGGCGGGCAATTCTGGCGCTAGCGAGATCATGTCCATGGTCGAAATATCGATTTTGAGATACCGAAATCTCTACCAAAAACAAGAAAAAGCTATCTTACGACTAGCCTTTCGACCAACCGAGATATCTCAAACCGTTTTCGATTGAAGTAAATATAAATCGAGATCGTTTTCGACGGATTTAGGCGGTATCAAAACCGATATCTCGACTGGGGAGATGATCTCGATAGCGCGAGAATCGGGGGCCTGCTCTGAGGCAGTTAGGTAGCAAGAAACTCCGTCAAATACACACCAATAATAAAACTCCGCCTTATTTGCAAATTATCGAGAATTGGAGTGCTATACGCGAGTATACGTCGCTTTAGGCGGTGAATTCTAGGAAATTTTATTTGTACGCGAGACCAAAACATTCATTATAAATAACGCTAGAATATTCGCATTACATTTCAACTCTAAATATATGTTTTAGGGGTTGCTACAAAGTTACATTTATGATTTTGTAATGATTATGATTGGTTATAATAATCGCGAAGCCTTAGATTCTATTGAAAATGGAGCGCCCATTCAACGAATACCGACGAGAAATCTGCTAATGGAATCATAAGCAGCAAATGAACAAAATTGGCCATGTTCATTACAAAATTTCAAAGGGTAGCTATCGCAGAGTAATTAGTTCCTGCTATTCACTCGGATATTGGAGATATTTCCATTAACGTGCAAAGTCTTTTCAAACCCCGAAATATTATAAATTAAACTGCAGAAATAAAATAAATAGGTACCGACCAGGTTATTCTTTGTTGCAAATCCCAATTAAAAAACGCTTCATATCAATGGGAACCTATCTTAAGTATTCGTAGATTGTAATCCCTTATATATCTTTGGTACTAGATATTTATGTACGCACATATATTACTTGAATTATACGAATTGTGACCATATTTTTTTTAATATAACTTTCTAATGTTATAACACTGAAAAAGGGTGATAATAGGAGATACATAAAAAACATGTTAATTTTATTTGTTCTAAGTACCATTGTGTAAATACTAATAAACGAGCCGTGATTTATAAAATTACTTTGTTTTACTGTCGAACAAATATGTATCTTTAAAACTAAATTAATCGAAAGTAGCATGTGTAGCGGATATTATCAGAAAAAACCTAGTTTGAAAAACCCGGTCCGTGAGACCGGGGGGTCACCGTTTTGGTGTAGGTAAGTCAAATTGTCACCTATACCACCCAATTTAATGACTTATGGTATAAATGTACATCATTAAATTAACTTCAATATTGAAGTTACCTCATCCAACAGAGACTTATCTGTCTATATATTAATTCGTAGAATATTTTATATCCTTCATGCTTCTGCTTAATCCATTTGAGGAACTCGTGCTTATTATATAGACAAATTTATTTTTAGCGTTTATTTTATTATTACAAAAATGCGATATTGTTATCTACTGGCCCATTGACCATTTCAATATAGTTCGAATTGTAATGAATTTGGGTCAAAGTTCAGTTAGTTTATCGTGTCAGTTGTATTCAATAGAGACTGTGTTACATATATGCAAATTTTGACGCCCGTTGCATTTAATAATATGTAAGTATATATCTATGACATAGGTACTCAATTGTCAACGAAATGTACAAAATGCTCAAAACAAAAGGATTTTTTGAAAGAAATTGAATTTTGATTGAAAATCAAAAGGCGATGGCGCCTCAGAACAAAATATTGGGGAAATCAGTCAGCAACAGCCTTCAGTGTCATAACTCGTCATGTTTATCCATGTTTATTAAAATTAAAAGCTTTTATTAAACTTGCACTGTATGTTTGTTTGTTTGTTTGTGGGTATCACGGTTCGCGTCAAAAATGTCGGCTTGAATTTGACCCACTTCCCGTTATCCGATTGAGCTGAAATTTCGCATACGTGTATAAGTCGGATGACAATGCAATATATTTCTGACTTAAAGCTGATCTGATGATGGAGACGGAAGACGGTCATGGGAACTCTGTCATAAAACATCGCAAGCCCGTCGAATTTGGGCTCGTTCGATTCGTCTTGACGAATACTTTGGTCCTAGAATATTTTTTTATGACATGGAGCTGATCTGATGCTGGAGACGGAAGACGGTCATGGGAACTCTGTCATAAAACATCGCAAGCCCGTCGAATTTGGGCTCGTTCGATTCGTCTTGACGAATACTTTGGTCCTAGAATATTTTTTTATGACATGGAGCTGATCTGATGCTGGAGACGGAAGACGGTCATGGGAACTCTGTCATAAAACATCGCAAGCCCGTCGAATTTGGGCTCGTTCGATTCGTCTTGACGAATACTTTGGTCCTAGAATATTTTTTTATGACATGGAGCTGATCTGATGCTGGAGACGGAAGACGGTCATGGGAACTCTGTCATAAAACATCGCAAGCCCGTCGAATTTGGGCTCGTTCGATTCGTCTTGACGAATACTTTAGTCCTAGAATATTTTTTATGACATGGAGCTGAGCTGATGCTGAGACTAAAAAGTTAAAAATAAATTAAAAGTAAAAAAACATTTTTAAACAAAGCTTTTATTTAATGCCCTAAAAAGAAGAAAATAAAATTTCAATTCAATCAAATGCGTCATTTTATTACATTACACAATTTATACGATATAAAAGCTTGTTGCGAGATTTACTTGTGTAGACTTAATTAGGTGGGTAGGCACCTATTTGCACAGACTTGGAGATAAATCCCGCAACAAGCTTTTATATCGTATAAATTGTGTAATGTAATAAAATGACGCATTTGATTGAATTGAAATTTTATTTTCTTCTTTTTAGGGCATTAAATAAAAGCTTTGTTTAAAAATGTTTTTTTACTTTTAATTTTTATACTTAATTTGAATTCGGAATCCCCGCATCATGCAGCAGTGTTCTTGTCTTTCGGATACTCGTAATTTAACTGGATCGCAGGAATTACGCTACACCCCACACCGAGCCATTTAAGCAGCTCGCTCTAAACGAGAGTTGGATGCTTAAACCCGTTCTATAGTAAGTGACAAAGATTTAGCTTTGAAACTGGGCACTCCAGTGTACGCTGTAGCGGAGATAGATCGACTAAATCTTACTAGAGCTTGTAAAAACTAAGCTGAAAAGAAATGGAAATCCACTTTCAAAATTGTTTTTTCTTCTGCCGCAAAAATGCAAGTGTTTACGGGGACATTTCTAAATGTGTTTTCGAACTTTACTTTGTTATGATTAAAATCTTTGTAGATAGAGAACAAAAACAATAATATTGTGGTACTCGTATTATATAACAAAAATATTTGTGTCGACAACGTTCTATTGCGACGTTTCTTCTATTTTAGTAAATTACACCATATAATGATGAAACATTTTGTGCGCTTATTTTAGCCAATGTAATTCTCAAATTACCGTCCATTGTTAAGCCTGATTTGTTATGATATGAAATAAACAAATATGTGCTTGCACCACGATTCGTAGCCGCGTCTCGTAGCATAGCATGAAATGGTTCCTGCAGATTCTGTACCGTATCACCGATACGTTTGAAAGATATTTCGATTGTTATTGTGTGAGACGAATCTCATTCGTGTGACACAAAATCGACCCCAAGAGATACAGAAGCTGTAGCTACGGATACTAGGATGTGCTTAAACATCAGGCTAACGGGCTCTTACTGTTCAGCTGGTGCTCCTGATAACGAGCAAACTTTGTTAAAACGCATCCCGACTACGCTGCAGATAAAATTAAAACCCACTCCGTGCCCAAGAATACCAATTCTTCCCGCAAGATTACGTCTGCCGTTTGCGTCCCCGCCTAAACTCACTCGATTAGACGCTCTCGATTCAAATTACTCTCGGGATAATTACAATTTAATTACATTTCGGGATGTTCGAGTATTTTTTTATTCTGCTACATACACTTGGCATTAATTGTATCAAATCTTTAATATTTTTGGTAAGTAATTGATATTAATAATCTATTTTGTCAATTACTTTCTTGTTGTTTGGTTTGCTATGCACATACAATGTTTCTTATCTCCTTAAAGACGTATTAAGAAAGTTGCTAATACTGCTGCTAGTATAGGATCTGCGATGGCGTATTTCACAGAAGCACAATATCCAAGTAGGTACTTGCATGATAGATTGGTACGCTCGCAACAAAAAGTTAGGCAAAAAGATGGAAATTCCCACTGAAATGCTTAAACTTGCTTTGAAACTTCAAAAGGTCAGAAATCAGATTTGAATCTCGAATACCTTTGAGTAAAATTAGGTAACTTGGTGGTTAAACTTGCAAATCTCTTAAGAAAGAAGCTTAGGAATTTTGTGTTTTGTGTCTTAGCATTTTGTTACTTTCAACAGGAACCTCCCGCCCGACAGATAATATTCCAAAGCCCATTTGCGCCGTTCATTTAACCTAGCGCTAACTCTACATTTGAAGGCTGACAAATGTAGGTAGGTATGGTCAATCTATTATATTACCTATTTAACATAGGGTTAACTGCATAACCTATATTGGCTTAAACTTAACTATTTCCCGATTGGTTTTCTTCCGAAATGGTTTTCTCGAAGTATCATTTTGTGAGTGAGTGTACCAGACCGCTGCGCTGACTCCCTAGTTGGAACTGGCTCTGCAAGGCCGGATTGAAAGCGCTTGATACTTTTTATGATGCTTCTAGGGAACTACGTTTCCGCGGCGGCGACCTACCTCGACATATTATAGGTAGAGTAAACACTGCTTACTTACAAATATACAGTAAGTGTAAGTACACATTTCATACATTGTTCTCATTACAGCTGACAATCAGCCGCCCAACTGAATCGGTTCAATATATGTAAATTACATGTCTCTAGTAACCCTAAACTCGACACATAAGACGTTCCCCAAGGTAGACGCAGTGCTTACAAGCAACAAACCAATTATGAAGACACAAATTTTAAGGTCCCCTAGGTCCGAATTGAGATCTACGAGTAATAAATACACTAGACAAAGTTGATCTCATAAGAGATAAGACTATGAATATGAGGTACATGCGCCGTGAACTGATTGTAATAATTTAACACAGCAGGCTTATATTTTTCGTCAGGGTTGTCAATATTTTAATCCAATTTCCCCGAGTTTTCTTTTTGTTTTTAAAATTGGGCAAACGCATATATTTATTAATTTATGCAAACTATACATACTTATTCATTATTTTTGTTTTGATTGATAAGCAAGTGCTGACAAAGGAGTGAGTGTTATGAATGGGATTCAATTTACTTATTCTAATTATTTATACTGTGACTCCATTTACTAGAATCGTAGGCTATAAATTCAATTATCTCGCAAGATTCTTCAGAAATCTGAATCTTGTAAACATGGCTAATATAGTCTTAGTATAGCCTTTTTAGTTTTAAGCTCTGAAAACTTATTCTCTGTATAGGTCCTCGACCTCGACCTCGGGTTCCACCATCAGCCTAAGTTTATTTGTCTAGTCTTTATTGCTAGAAATTTCGGCTTCGAATTTCGAGCCACGACCCCAAATTAAACATTTACGTAGTAAACCTATCTAAAGATTTTGGCCTTTATTAAAATTCAGTTGGTTTAGAACTTGTACTTTTAATTACCTATAGTAAACCCGAATAGTTATTTCGCACAGGCCCGGTCTCTCAAGAACTTTATTTGACACTTCATGTACGTACGTGTGAAATGTCAAATGTCTCAGATAAACAGACAGATAATCTCTATCTGACGACTAATTTATACATATTTATGTAGAATGTTAAGTTCAATAAAGTTGATAGCATTAGCTACAAACTCCTTCAAATCTAATTTAGACCCTTGTAAGAAATTTTTATTAACATATTTTTGAACTTTCTTTTGTTTGTCAGTGTACTGACTGACCAAGACACGAGACTGGGTATTCTCATTTTGGCAAGTTCAAAGGACATTTCAAAAGAAGTTCTTTGCTTCTTGATGTACAGTAAGCAAAGCCGTCCCATTTTTATAATAAACCGTTGTATGAATGTATGAAGTAGGGAAAATTTCATTTCTCCGCGACCCTTCGGGCGCGCGGCCTTTCAGATGGGATAAGGCCATTTATAAGCATGACATTGCTAGGTATATCATATTTTTATTAGAAAAAGTAGCTATCTATCTTTATAGTGCCTCAACTTATACTCGTACATGGCATAAACTTATTTGATTTGAGCTGCTAATGGTAAAATAAGTACAATTTATTTCCAAAGTAGGATTTTGATTAATTTGGGACAATTTCTATGCTAATTATCTCTATTGTTAGAATTATTATATCTGTTTGCACCGAAAATTATAATACCTAGGTGTATTATGTATTACATGCTTGGATATTACATAGCGTCACGCCTTTTCCTGTACGGGTTGGCAGAGGCACACGTTTCCAAGTATTTTTTTGGGTTCGGGTAATGCATAAATTATAAAGATGAAATGGATCAAAAGTTTCTGTAAGTTAGTGTGATAGAAGGAATACAGCGAAGATCCTGCTTGCGTGGTATAATTGTGAAAAAGAAGAGAAATATTTGAATAAGAAAGTCGTGATAACAACAACCACCAAAATGAGATCACTCTAAAATAGGTACTCTACATGGAAAATGAAAAACGTAGTGAATCATGAAAATTAAATTTTACTTAAAATTAATAATGCGTCGACAACGTCCCGAGTCGACGACGCGAACACCTAAATAAAACTCAATTCCGCTATTTAGGTACTAATAAGATGCGACCGCTATTTCCTTTAGTACGCCGAATAAATTTACATGAATTTCCTTTTATCAGCCGCCGAACAAAAAGCACTGAAGAGAATTTCGCCTTACAACAAAGGGCCGGAACAATCACGTTTCACTTGCAGCACTATATTTTTAATTAAAAAGTATAATTACGTGCGTTCGCGTGGTAAATAGACTGTTTGGTGTGCGTTTTCACGGCGCGGTCCGTTCGCGCGGCGCGAGCGTCGGGGCGCGAGTGTGCGCGGTGCAATCCTTCCCCAGCCTCCCAGTCTCGGATCCCGCCTGCCGCCCCTTCACTCGCCCGATAACTCGCTGCTTCGGAAGTCACTAAACTCAGCCATGTAGGTATGACACCTACAGCGGAAACGGTGTTTTTATTGCGGGGTCGCCTTCGCGCCACTAACCTCTTCTCTTTGTGTGAAAATCGATTCTTTATCGCCGGTCATCCTGGAGTGGCCAAAGCGCTGAAAAAATATTGTCGTTGTCCGTATTTTACGAGCTGCTGACCGGTGGAAACAGTTTTTTTTTTAGACAGAGCTCATGTGGAGTCGATCTTATTGTAATATAGGAATGTAACAAGACGATGGAAGTCGGTAGTAGAAGTCTGTTCATCATCTTCGTGTGGAAACTTAAGTTGACTTAGGAATAGTCTAATCTAGTAGAAGTCTGTTTATTCATTGTGTGTGTACTGTACATATCCCTATGTTATTGCTAATTCAGCACTACGTACCTTATGTTGTAGTTAATTCAAACATCAAGCCTATTTGCATGTACTACCATACTACACCTCCCCTTTAACTTCCTTCACCCTCGGGGTAGCGAAAAATAATAATTTCTTCTTCAACAAAGAAATTATTTTTCAAACCTAAAAAGTATAATATACGTTACATTATTGTGAAATTCTACTCTATTTCGTTGTTATAATTAAATGTGCAAGGCAGAGCCATTGTAAAAATGCTGACAAGTTACCTAGTTTGAGATTGCTGTATGCTATGAACAAATTCTTGAACAAAATAATGACCTAGATATTGCTATTTACCTGTCTTGAAATTTAATTTTGAATGAAATAGGTACACTTTATTTTCCTATAAATTGCACACAATATTTTATAACTGATAAGAATAATTGAAACAAAAAGTAAACTTTAGAAAAAACCGACTTCCACAAACCCTATTTGATTAGATTGAGTTTAATACAAACTGTAACCCCTTATCCCCCCCCCCTTGGGGAATTAACTTTGTCAAATCCCATATCAGTGCTACCCCACGCGACTAAGGAACCCCTGTACAAAGTTTCATGGCTGTAGGTCCACCGGTTTAGGCTATGCGTTGCCTGCCCGTCAGCCACGCATTGTATTTGTACCTAGTATTGAGCAGATCTGGTGGCCATATGTGGTCTTCATCAGCAGTTCCGCATCACAATATTATGCTTACCATGTGCATTTGCACGAGTTATTATGAAAAACACAGAAATCACTTTAGGTCTGCCTATAATATTTGAAGAGTTCCCTCGATTTCTCCAGGATCCCATCATCAGATCCTGACCTGGTGTCAATGGGACCAATGGGAAGGAATGGACCTTTCAAACAAAAAAATAATTTTCCAAATCGGTCCACCCGTTTAGGCGCTATCGGGGCACATACATAAAAAAAAAACATCCGGACGAATTGTAAACCTCCTCCTTTGGGAAGTCGGTTAAAAAATAAAACCATAATAACGAATCATTTACTTCCATGAAAAAGATAAGTAATTTATTAAAAAGGACAATTTATCATAATTTGTACATTTTAATTTTGAAAACACCTATAATAAAAATAAAAACACTTTACATATTGAAAACGAATAAACACGTCAAAATACCTTTTACTTTTGAACTTCCTAATTTCTTTATTTTTCTCCACCAATACCTTTTTAGGGTTCCGTTAGAGAAACAAGGAACCCTTATAGTTTCGTCAAGTCTGTCTGTCCGTTTGTCCGTCCGTATGTCACAGCAACTTTATTCCGAAACTATTAGGACTGCACAGTTGAAACTTGGTATGTAGATGTATTCTGTGAACCGACATACGATTTTTATACAAGAAATTTAAAAATAAAAAAATGACTGAAACAAAAAAAAAAACATCAAATCTACATGTGTGTCTATAGATAGGTCTTTAAATATGTTGAGTTCAATAGTATTTTTATGATGCTACTACGGAACCCTTCATGGGCGAGTCCGACTCGCACTTAGCCACTTTTTTATTCTATAATCTTAAACTTAACGTTATAACCAGTGATCAAGTATCAATATACTACAATATGGAAATATGCATTTTGTTACATCTATGTTAAAACATCAATATTTTAACTAACACATGCATCGGTAATAATTAAAAAGCCATTACCAACCAATTTGATATTCACCTAAATAGGTACTCGTGGGATTATAAAAATGTAGTTTTTCAACCTGTCTAATAGACTTTGCTGTCTATCTAAATATACTAGTACCAGGATCATAATCATAACCATGTTTTCTGATGGGGACATAAGTTGCCATTGCATCAGTTAACCACTGCGCAGGCGCATACAGAAAGCTCACAGGCGCACCTCGCTTATCAATAACTGTGGAAAATTGCATCAGACAGCTAATTATCGGCCATACTTGGCCCAGTGGCTCTGTTATTAGTTTCTTAGACGGGTTAACATGTATTCAAATTTATACTTAGGCGCCTGCATTTAGTAAACTAACTAGGTACTTAGGTACTTTAGTTTACGATGAAAATAGAGCATGTACCTTTTTGTACGTATTTTAAAATGGCTTCCTGAATGAGGTGTCCATTCCGAGCTGTAATTTTAATAGTCTCATTGAGCGTATCGTTTTAAGACAGGATGCAGATATTTAAGGACATTTTATAAGCTTTTCCTCAAGCATGGATCGATCCTATCATGTGTGAAGTATTGGGATAGGGAATACTGTTTTAACACCAAAACTTCATATGAGTATATCTGTGTAACTCAACACGTACGTAATGTAGGTACACTATCCAAGTCGACGTATTTTCACCCTTTATTTTCAGAATCATTATTTTTGTTTGTCGTGTGAACGTGTTTCTCTAGTCATTTGTTCCTTTATCTCGGGTCGCACGAAAACTTGAAAAATATTTTACTAATAGCTCTTCGTTGCTTTTCGGTAAAAGAAGATAGCCGACGGGGCGTGGTGTTGACGTCACTGCATACAGCAATTCGATAAATCGGAACAGTTACATGCAGCGACAAGAAGATATCGAATTATAAAATGCGACAGATTTTAAGTTTATTTTTGCATGCTGTGAAACTGGCGCTCTGGGAATATAGGTATAAGCTCTCTTTTGTTCATTTCTGGATCATATCGTCGACGTATGGATACACCCGGAGGAATGGTGCGAAATATTGTACTCGAAGCAGAACGTACTTTGATTCAGTTAGTCCATCAGTTATGTTATGGTATGATTTTTAACCAATTTGACTACAACGTGAAAACGGCCGAGGAGCAAGTCCTTAATTCTTAGCCCCGGTGCAAATTAAATTACTGCAAATGTACAAAAGAAAAAAAAAGATAGTCTATGTAACAAATACTACGTAAGGTATGATTGTGTTTTTGGCACATGTCGATAAAAGATTGAATAAATAAATACACTTGGGGGAATGTTCTCGCGTTAAGTTAGGTTAGAATCTATAAAAAATCTATAGTATTTTATTATACAACACGTTTGCGGTGGTACAGTTTTTCAAAATAATGATTTTTTATGAGTCAACCACACTATCACAAGTGTAAACACACACCTTAAAATACGGAGTAGAATCAATGATGGCTCGAACACGTTTCGCAAATATGCATACGTCAAAACTTCGTATCTCATTCCGGAGTAAACCCGCAGGTTCGCACGGAAACCCGTCTGATCGCTGTCCGCACGGAATTGCATCAGAAACATAATTATAGCGACGTTGGTGCCTCCAGCACAAGGAGTGAAGAGAGTGGAGACGACATCCCTGCGTTTACCCTTATCCAATTGTAAGTGTAACAGAAAGGGGTGTACAAGCCGAAATAGGGTTGTTAGGGACATCATTCTGAACAACTTTCAATATGGGACCGACTTGATTAGAGCAACTTTATTTCTATTAACTCTAGTACATTTCGAGCCTAGCGCTCAGATGATCTGTATGGTGAAGTAAAAAATAAAGTCGCTCTGATCAAGTCGGTCCCGTAGTGAAAGTTGTTCAGAAAGATGTCCCTAACAACCCTTTTTCGGCTTGTACACCCCTTTCTGTTACACCCTGTAGAGACTTTTCGTCGTCCTCCACACAATACAGACGTTTATTCGGGGAAATTCGAGGTGCTTCCAGTCACCGAGCTCTGAGCTCCCGCATTTCGCGAGAATACACTTTATGATGCAATACGGGGGGCGCCATTGCCACTCGTTTCGATAATTAGGTTTCCTGATGCTCTACGATCGACGGGCTTCTTGTTCAGTGCGAGATACCGTTTAATTCCATTAGCGCGTTCAAGCTGCTTGTACTAATGTGACTGAATACGATTTTACATTTGACGGCGACGGTCCTGTATATTATAGTACGACAGGTCTCTAACTTGGATTTTAAATACATTTGAAAACAATGTTGCAAATAGTAAAGATCATAAATCTGTACTTCAACCGTACATCTGGGAATTGTCCTGCTCTATTCTACATGAATCATCACAGGCGGACTAAAATATGATTTGCAGATAACTTTTTATATTGCCAATATAATGTGGATGTTTATGTAAAAACATACAGGATTTTTTCGTTCATAAATCTAATTGAAATTTTCAACATCATCACCACAAACTTTCACGAAAAAGCATTTCAAGATGTTTGAACCATTGAATTGTTTTCTCATAAATCTAATTGAATTTTTCAACATCATCACCACAAACTTTCACGAAAGAGCTTTTCAAGATGTTTAAACTATTGAATTGTTTGCTACAGTGATGGAGAACCTCAGATCACTGTCAGACCTAAAATAACGGTTTCGTGAAGGGTTACATACACCGATTGTAATAAACTTGCACGACTAATTCGTAATTCGTAATTTCTTTATTGTACTCACTTATCTCTAATAAGAGATTTCTTCCAGCAAACCATGTTGGGTAGGAGACGGAGATGATAGGTAAGGGGAAGAATTGCGCGTACAATAAAACTATTCTAGTATAATACATATTATTATTACACATAGGTACATATAAGAACCTATTGCTAAGGAATAGACTACATACACAGTTACATAAATACAGCTTAACAATAAATATCGAATGAATACACTAATACACAAGACTAATGTCACAAGTCGTTTAGGGTAACATACGTGATTCTGATTATGCTGGCTCAGACGTATTCAAGGTCACTATATACTCACATTACCACAGAGTAGCCACCGAACAACACTTAATTTTGATGCCTTTACCGGTCAAAGTTTAATTTCCGGCACTCACTTTTTAAATAGCTTTTCTTATTATTATTATTATTTATTTCTTAACTTAGTTATTTTTGCCAATGTCACGTCTTTTTAGAGATCTTCTTAGGGTTTCTTTTGAGAACCTGGAATTTGTGTTGATTTTTTGCTCGTAAGAACTACCGTGAAGGGCTGTGGGATTATTTTTTCTGCGGTTGTGAACAACTTTTACCCAATTCGCAAGATTTGACAAACATGTATCTGAAACATTTGCGTAACGTCATGTACAAAAAATACTATTTTATTATCAGAAACACTGGTAAAAAATTAGGACATAGGTATAATTAGGAAATTGTCATCATTATCTGCTATTGAACGAATATGCGTGATGAATGGGTGATCTTCACCTTTATACTCGACTACAGCGAAGGTAAAACGAGGATTATTAAGTGGTTGACTAGCATGTATTGTACATACATTCATGTTAGTGTTGTGTGCTTGCTTGCACACTTAAAAATCTTAACAGAATTTACATTCAATCAATAACATACAATCTCAATATTTGTAGGCTGCGGCAATGAGCTTGCCCCCTGAAAACGTGGCCACAACTGTGCTTCTGCCACACCGCATGAAAAATTAAAAAAATACAAATGCTATGATAACAAACATAGTACACATGCACACGCCTATATCCCAGAAGAGGGGTCGCCAGAGACAATTATTGTTTTGCTATTTGGAACCGGGAGTTATCCCGACGTTCCGTTCTAGGAGTCACCTCCCTGTTCGCTACTAACCTGCTCCCTGCTCGTACCCGTGACATGAGTCTGGGCCCGACACTTGACTGACGTGCTCGTTAATTTGTGACATAGATCCTCCTAGTATACCCCTTCCGTGTGGATGTGCCTGCAGGGTGCTTCAATTGGTAGAACAAGGCGTATTATCTTTGCGGGTAGATCAGAAAGGTCAAAGGTTTTCGTATGTCTACGGCAGATACCTTTACCAGTACAGGCTTTTCTTGAAATAGGTAAGTATCTACAGTATTCCTCAGAAATTAGGTCTTATGGCCTTCAAAGTCATTGGATGATTTTGGGAAATAACAACGAGCTTTACTATAGTTTATACTTTTAAAAATATCAAAATCATCCAATATCTTTACTCATATTTTCTGAGGATGTACATGGTTTAATTTTTAATCGAAGTCGGTACAGTTTCTCAGGGAATCGTTACTTAAGGGTCCAAAGAAGACCCTAAACCACACATGATACATGTCTTACTTTAGCTTAAGTACCTATTGTTGAAATGATTTAAATGCTTAATAGCAAATGTTATATAGCAATAGAACTACGAAACGCCCTGGAATTTTGTCGCCTTCCGACGAGACGCACAAGCTTAATATATTCGAAAGAAGTTTACATTTGAGATAAAAACGTCTAGCTTGGAGGGAGACATTCCCTACGGTTTGCTTAGCGCTCCAGAGAGAAGATTGGGAGCGTTTAAGACGTGAGTATTTGAAGCGATATTCCTCCTAAAGGAAACATTCTCAACACCATGAAATATATTTGCTATGAGAATAACTCTTAGCTTCAATCGTAGTGTTTGAAATCATCACAATTCAAAACTTAGGTACATGAAAAAAATACTTTATTAATATTTTTACCTAAATTATTATATTTGAAATAATATTAATCCATCAAGTGCCTGGCTAAAAAATACGGACCGCGATTTTCATCCTCATGACTTTGTGTTAAAAGCTTATGAAAAACAATGTTGTCTATAAAGTCGGTTTACGGAAGATAATTTTACTTATTAACCTCATAAGAAGCGAAATTATTTGCGCAACTAACTTACTTACTACTAAAATGTAAACAAAATAAAAAACACAAAAGTAAGCCGTGAGTTGGAACTCAGACCCACCGCGCTGTTGAGTCTTGACTAATACGACCCGGCCACCTGCCTAGTTACTTCCTGCGACAAAAATAACTATGTATTGCGGCGTCGCGTCGGTGCCGATGTGCAATATGCCTGTGCAGGCGGAACGTTACACTTTTTTGAACATGCTGTCGGCGTTTATCGATTTATCACGTCAAAAACTAATAAAAAGAAAGTGGGCGTTAAAGTGTGAGCTGTTATGAATTTTATTTAAATATGGCCGCATTGTGTACCACGTGTTGTTAATTTTACCCCTTTGCACGACTAATGTCCAACAAAATACAAAATGTCCGACTACGATTAATGTCGAGCCTTAAGAAGGCGGTCGCGCCAATGACTCCTTCGCCGCCCGCCCTTGTGGATTAGCGCCCTGCCCGCGGAAAATGAGAAAGGAAAGCGCGTACACAAACAAATTAAGAAATATTTTTCTGTGGAGTATTTAATAACTGGCTAAAACTACCACCTCGTATATGAAAACGCGTGATGATTGTTTTTTTTTTTTATGGTCCGTCTATGTGTACGATAAAAGCAATTCAAAGCCCACTGTGTGTGTGTGCCCATTCATAGTGAATGGCTTTGTGGTATACTTGGAAATTCGTTACCAAAACTGTATTTTTCATCATATATGAGCAGTGTAGGTAGGTTTATCCATAATATGGAGTACATTATGGATGATAACACAACAATCCCATTTCTAAACGTATACGGACAGTAAAAGCTGCTACGAATGACAGGGGGACAAAATATAGAGGTTAGTTAAAATATAAAGAGTGTATTTATAAATACGTACCTCTACAAAGTAATTTTCGGTAGTCTCTTGCCATAAAAGCAAGGTTATAACTTAAAAAACAAAATTCCATTAACACCCACAACAAAATCGTATAATACTTGTCACTGGATTAAATACATAAATTAGCATAAGACGAGACTACACCCATAACTTGACTGTTCACGGAGCATAAGCCAATTTTTACCAGAAAAAAAAAACAGCTTTTATTTTCAGTAGAAAGGGCCTGTTTTAGGTCAAAGTTCACGGATAATTTCGCTAATGCTTGCTAATACTCGCCTTGGAAGGCGGCTACGGTGTTTCTTTTATGCCTTAGAGACATCGATTAGCCGCTTTCCAGTTCTGGAGGGTAGGTGTCATAGCGTGATATTGATGGTGCCCTGGCGATTGGGATGAAGATGAATCAGAACTACCTAAGCCAGAGGTCCAGAGGTCGACACTTATTATCAGGTTCTCACGACACAGATATCCTCATTCTTTCGGTCTATAAAAACGTATACCTACATATTCATATTTATGTATAGTGCTAACCGTTAACAAAAAAAATGAAATCACCTTCTGTCAGGTCAGATAAGATTATTTGACCTGATTTCCCTGACATACATATTGATCAAAACTAGGGTACAGCTGATAAAAAACGTCACAGTTCATTTTACTACACTTGAAATATCGATCAAAGTTGTAGGTATCATATTTTAAATCCAATAAAAATTGGAACAATTTTGACTTTGCTAGCAAATAATATGTTAACTTACAGGCGATGAACCATTGGTACTCACAAAACGGGAAAAACATTTTTACGCAATATGATTGAGTGCCTCTGCCTCAGGGAGTAATCATCTAAATTCCGAATGTCTGATATATACTCGTACATCGATACTTATGTAGAGAGGTATCCAGTTACCTATCTTCAAAACTCCTGCTACAAAAGCTTTGTGCCTTTTTAATTTTGACAGACGGAAAACGAAGTGATCCTTCATGGGTTCTTTTATTTCCTTTTAGGGATCGGAACCCTAAAAATGAAAGTTGGCGTTAGCTTAGCCGTATAGTTTGGCCCTAAAGACGTTTAGAAAAGAGCCTATTCCATAGCAAGTGGTTTTAACAACTCTGCAATGATACGAGTATCTCAACTTGAAGCATATACCAGTATGCAGCTTCCTCTTGTCATGATTAGGACAACAAAGTTCTAAAATTAAGGATAAAACCCTAGGAACGCACAATTAATGATAAAATTATATTTAATTAATGTTTCAGTTGTAAACATAGTAAATAAAGGCTCTTTCCCTTACATCCTCTGTCTCCGGAACCAATAAATCGTTACCAACGCAATCCCACATGGAAATGAGTTCGAGAAATTCGTGTCAGTGCGAAAAATATTGTTTGTTTGTCGACTTCATACGGGCACTGAAACTTGACAACCTGATGAAAAAAATATTGGAAAAGTTCGCGGATACGTCAGCGTTCTTTAACAAGCAGCCTACGACAAAGCTTGTCGTGACAAGGTATCCGTTTCAACAGGATATTGGACATATTGACGGGAATTAATAACGAAAGTAGAAGCCTGGGGCAAACTGTGTAATGCCAGCCTGGCTTGTTCAATGGGGTCTAGATGTGTCGACAGCGAACATTAGGTATATCATACTAGAAGCCATTGCTGAGCTGATGTGACATGTACGTAGGTATACCTACGACATCGTTCATACGTAGCAGATTAATACCCACCTTGGTTGGTTTTGGCACTGATGAATTTACTATCCGACATGTAATTGGTATAGTACGGGGCCATTTTTTTGGCACGTCGGGTCCCGTCTCGCTCTCTCTCTCTTGCCAAGTCAAACGCCCAGAGTATCATACTCGGGGCACGTCGGGTCCCGCCCCGACGTGCCAAACAATGGCCCCGTACTGTACCTATGATTGACAAAAACAAACTATCTTTTTAGGTTCGGTTTATCAATGAAAAAAATAAAATAAAAAAAGAAGGTTCGGTTCAGTCTTTCAATGAAAAAATAGGTTGGGTTAGGTTCGGTAGGCGTTAACGAAACAAATTTTAATACGCATTTGGATAGAACCGCGACTATCTACTTACCTACATGAAACAAAATAGTTTGCGATAAAATAACCGTTCTAAAAACGAATATGACTAACTACTTGTCTTGTATAGGGTAGGTGTATATACTTAATAATAAATGTAGCCCACTTATACTTATCTACCCTACTGACGAGCACAGGACGCTACCCGGATGCGAGTAAAATCACAGATTGTACTGCAATAATATACATAAATATACAGGAGATAACAGTACACGATTGCGAGTGATGTTGATGATTTTAATTAATTGAATGAATATATACCTACATAATGTTATTATTTGTCTTCGTTGCAAATACCGAGCAGCCAAATTGAGTTGTTCAGAATAATGTTCTTAATTACATTGTTTCATTAGACCCGATCATATAATTTCACATAGATTATGATACAAGTAATGTAAATAATCACATTGGATTAATCGTTTACAAAGCACGAGAAGTATGGGAGTCATAATGAAACAAAGGGCTAGCTAAATGCAAAAATAGAATAATTATGGAATAACTGCGGATAAAGAACACAAACTCTGCCTCTGCCTCCCTGTATTGGAAAAATTGATTTTATTTAATTTAACATGGGTATAGTTTAGGTGTGTAAGTATCAGAAGTATTATTTGTTACGTTAAAAAACAACAAGCTGTATCATAGTTTTCGCAACAGGAATGTCGTGTAGGTAATATAAAGGAACAAAAAGAATTCACTCTGGCACTCACGACGGACCGCTGAAAGAAAATTAATTTATACCTACCATCCTTCCTCTGGGTACTGGAAAAATTACAGAAGGTAATTAAATGAGACGTCCTTCTTCATTAGTTGGCCTCGGACGCCTTTGTCGTCTACTAATGAATTTACGTCTGTTGCTCCTGTTTAGAAAAAGCTGGTTACGCATTTCTACACTCGCTATAATAAAAAAATATAAATAAATTATAAAAAACCCGACACAATAAATTAAACCTTACCTAAGTCTAAGATTTGGCTGACCTTCCTTAGCTGTTATCTTTAGAATCACTGGCTAAGAACCATAGCAGGGAAATCAAATCCCATGTACATAATAACCTCATTAGAATCCGCCCATCCGTTTGACTGCTAGTTTGCCACGGACAGACATACAGGCACACACACACACACAGCCTCACACACATAGATAGACACTTCGAACTTATAATTTATAACAGCATATTTCTTTTATAAAATGCAATGAAATTGTAAGGTGCTATTATATAAGACGAGTCAGGAATTTCAGGTCCAACAGTTATTAATCTTGACTACAAACTGTCTTTAATAATTAAAGCTTTGTTTGCATTCCGCCAAAGTGCAAACGCAATGTGTTGATAAATAAATATGAATCAAAAACAAATCAAGTATTTTTTATTCAATAAAGTATTGATTTTAATTAATATTAATAACTAAGTAACAACATAAAAATATCAGATTGTGGTGCCATTGACAGTTCACCCGAGAAAAATAGCCTTTATCGGGCAAAAGAACTATTATGCATGAGTTATGTTACGACATTTTTATATCAGCTATTAGTCAATTAAAGATAAATCTAGTTGCAATAATGTGTAATAAATGCTAATAAATCACCAAGACAGATTAATTTATTGTTAAGTAGAGTGACTTCTTTCTTCCACTAGTTCGTTAGTTGAACCTGAACTTATAGATAGTCATGTCATGTCGTTAAACTGTGTCTCTTTTCTTGGCATCAAAGTACATAATATGAACGTCGTCGTCGTAAGTAGAAACACTAGCTATATCTGGGGGCACGGAAGTGCCCCCGCCAAGAAGAGCGCGAAGCACTAGTATAGCTATACGTATAGGTAATAAGGATTATATTACTACTCTCCGCAAGTAGGGAATCATCTACCATACAAAATCTACACTTGTCATATTTTATTTTGCTTTTCTTGCTTTACAATCGAATACAACAAATGTAATTTTTTTTTGATATTGTCAACAGCAAACGTAAGACAATCACTGCTATACTGTACGTAAACGCAAGCTTTATTTTTATAGCTCGCACACACGCATTTGGTGGCGGGGCGGCAACGATATTAAACCAGTCAATTGCAAGTTGGAATCGCACACGAAGGGTTCCGTACACTCTTACAAGTATTTTTAGGGAACTTTTTAGAAACACGTAGGTACCTGTGTCATTATTTGCAGGTGCAGCGGCAATAGAATTTGTGAAAGTAATTTACTTCCTGCTTACGTTCATGTAAATTACATGTTTAATACAGCCCGCTGACAAACAGACAGGCGGACATAATTCATAATTTCTTTATTGCACACAAAAAAAAAGTTAACAACGCATGGTAGGTAATATAAAGTGTACAATGGCGAGCTTATCTCTAAAAAGAGATCTCTTCCAGCAAACCAAGTTTCGGACATGTTGTCGGACAACGAATAAAAGGACCCGTTCGAATACGGAACCTTGTAAAGGTCTGGAAAACGGTGGCTTCCGATGATAGCCAACACTTTTGTTTCGACTTATTGCAACGAGGTAGACTCTTGAACAATAGACCGACTCCTTGCCAGTAAGAAAGGGGAAAATAAAGGACTGCGAATGAAAGCCGTTGGACTAAATAAAATACTGCGGTGTTAGTCTGAAAACATTATTGTTTACACCGATTTGTCCAATATTGTTGTTTGTTGCTTTATTATTATTAGGTAAAACGTTTACTTTTCCTAAATAGGTAGATAGGAACATATGTACTTTATATTAGAGGTATATTTTCAGTTTTATGCCACACACACAGATGACTTAAAATATAAAGTATCAAAATAAGACTCGTAAGTATTACGGTCGATATGTCTAGACAGTTCTTAGTTCTATTTCTGTTAAAAAATTCAAATAACTTTTGTCGTATGAATTTGGTATTAAGTTATTATTCTATTATTTCCGTTTTGTCGAGACACTTTTTAAGTAGACTTGAATAAGTAAATTTGGACCCGGACACAGGACACAACCTTAATAAAGTAGGTATATACATATAGTTCATAACAGCTAGCTCCGCAACATGACTGACATTATTTTAAAATATATGTATTTATTTATGTAATATTATAATCCTTTTATATATTTCTTCTAAATAAATAAATAAAATAAATAATATGAGATTCTCTATGCACATTTAAGCAACCTTTTCAGGTTTTAGTTAAAGCTCCGTTTGAAAATAAAACGTAGAAAAAATCTATCATAATTTAAAAGCCATTTGCTGACGGCCTAAATGTGCGTAGTGTTTGTGTTCACGAGTTTCTGAAAAGGCAACATGCCACTATAGCCCCTGTGTCGTAACAAATAGGGTCATTTACCCAGCTCAGTAATTACACGTCAACTTCAGCATGTAAAGGTCGTTTGGATAAACAATGAAATAGTGATTCCCATTAGCAAAGGGACAGATGCCAAAATAAGTACGAAATTAACCTTAGCAGAAGATTAGGACTGCGTTGAGTAATATTTTATCTACATCAATCAAATATTGCACGCATATCGACCTAAACCAACCTAATTGCTTACCTCGATGCGCACGTACCTTTAAAACTTCCCCAACGTGTTGATCAACGAAACGGTGCGCCGAACGTTCAGCGAGATACGGAATATAGCCCACGGAATCCGTAAAAAGCTAGTACTGGCCCCTTGCATTAAATGAGGTAGTTTTTTTTTAAGATTTGGTATTGGTTAAATGGGTTGTAACAAATCCAAGTTTTCCATTTCCGAAGCCCTCCGGATATCACAGTTAAAAACTTGAAAATTCATGAAAATTTCGGTATTTTTTTCGTTTTTCACTTTTTATTTGAAAACCATACATACTTGTTAATTAAAAGATGTATGAAAAGATGATACGTTCTATTTAGACATAAGCAAATTTTGTTATACCCTTTCAGGGTGCATGTACGCTACTTGTATTATTTACACCTCCACCTGTAACCCCCAGGTACGTGTTTACAAATAAATATATGAATATGAAGATGTTATGAGTACATTAAAGAAGATAAAATTTCGCGTAGAATATTTTTTTTATCAAAAAATAAAACTACCTTATCGGATGTAAGACAAAAGTACCAATTCCATGGGTCCTATCTATAAAGTATTGTTATAATTACATCCATCTTTCGAGGGGCAAACATTTCAATAAACTGACAACTTATACAATAAACTAAAACTGACCTACTTTCCCTATACGCACAGAGGATCGAAACAATAGTGGTTACCTAAAATGGAAACTCCCTTGTTTGTGAGAATTTCACCACCCAAAGAGAACTGAGAAGAAAACCAGTGGTACAAAGTAACACTGAAAATAATCCAAACGAAAATTAAACATTAGGAAAAATGCCACTGCAATTGCTAACAATCAATAAAACACAGAAACTAGCAGAAATAAGTGTCATTAAAGGCTGAGGCCTTCCTTTCCAAAAAATAAACAAAATAAGAGACGCAGATAATTATCTTCTAAATAGAAAGGCCTAATTTCACAATAAGGTCGCTAATCCCATTTTGTACGCGACACTTACATTAACATTCGTGTAATTTCAACTTTACAGTCGACAGGGAACAGGGATTCGTAACACTCAGTGAAATTCATTTAGTAGCTCTCCCTCTTAGAAAATTTCAGTAAAATCGCCAGACAGCTACTGGCACCCCAGTGAAATTGTTTGAGAATACTGATTATTAATTTTTGTGTTTCGTCTTTGTTTTCCTAATTTGGTATATCGTCCAAGGAAATCAAACAAATCTATGAACATGTCTGAAGTCAATCAATTATATTTGCGGATGACAATCTATTATCTAATAAAAACTCTAAAAATAACCACTTAACTATCTAATAATAATCTTAATCTTAACAATCATCCTGTCTGGTTTTAAACCTTCGGTCCTCATTTAATGTTCTCTAAAATTACAATTATAAAATACAAATTAAAATAATATCAATGTCACAAATCCAAATAATCTCCGTCAAATTAGGTCATAGATTTAAAATACAAACACAAAAAAAAACACGTAATACGACAAAAACAAATTATTTATACAAACAAACCGCGCCCCAAGAATCTCCCGGCCAAAGGTGTCCATTACACTGGCAGTGTTACCACTCTGCAAAGCGAGTAAGATTCTGTCTGAAGTTGAAATTACGTACAAAATGGCTTGACAATCCCAGAATTGTATTTCCAGCGGATGTATGAACTTAATTTTGTGTAAAAAGGGAGCATTTGAGTATGACGTCACTAATTGCTATTTCACAAAACTCATGAATAAAAGTACCATCCTAAAAAGTATACATGTATTTTAACTATCAGGACTATAGATGTGCCGAGCCGGCAACATTGCTGCAATATTGCCGGCTCGGCACACCTATAATCAGGACACAACCAAATTAGTATTTAGGTACTTGGTACTACCATCTCTGCGCACAGAAATCCAAAGAGGGGCGATGGACTGAATCACTTCGTCTCTCTTCGGCGTATTTCCTTAGACTTAAGTAGAAATACATAAAATTGTATTTTTAAGGCCCTCGCATATTTTAAAAGAGGTATACGGGGGAGTTTCTTGCCCTTCTTTGCTCCATCCCTAAGCCCACAACTTCCGAACGGGCGGTAGTATACAAACATATTAATATTATATTGACGTTGACTAAGCAATCTGTATGATTTTAAGGTCAATAAAAAAATGACTTTGACTTTGACTTTTAACTACTACTTTTACACTTTTACTGAACTATACTTAGTTATTTTTATTATTTATTCAATTCGGCAATTTGTAACTAGGCCACAATACTGTATTTGCCTTGTCTAAAAGCCACAAATATTACAATACGCTATTCTGCCAATAAGTAAATGTATTGTATTTGTAAATGTTAAGGTGCAGTTCACTGTAATGGTGTTTTTGGTTTCAAAATAAATATTTCCAACTGAAATGTTTAATATTGGTTGGCATCGCCCTGCGATTGACTCTGCAATTAATTCATAAAGTTAATTGCATATTTTATATTGCGGCCACCTGAATGGTAGCGGTTGTGCGTATTTCATAAATAAAACAGGAACACCGTAAAAAATTTGGAAAATTAATGGGAAAACCAAATGCAAAAACACAACACATTCATAAAGGAAATTGAAATACCTACACAAAGTTTGGGTTTTGGTTGCCACTCAAAAACTGTTTATTATAATTTATTTTTCATCCTTTCTCCTTTATACTTCAGGCTCCATCCCTTTCATTGCAATGACCATAACCCATAAACGAGTAGGTACTATTTACGAGTACGAGTTTCCTACTGTCGCGTTTTTACGCTTTTTCACTATCAGAAGCCGTCCGTGGTTTGAGTGTGGAGATTATAGTCCCTGATCAGATCAATTAATAGATTTTATAGTATACACAAAGAATATAATGCATTTTTAGTATATTTGTAACTTTTGCTTTGAGCAACAAAGTAATAGGTAAGTTACACTCGGAAAATATAACCAGCCTTGTAAGGGGTCGAGCAAAAACAGTTTGTTTACATACAACTAGAAGATAAACATTTGTTAAATTAGCGTTTCTTAGCAATCTTCAACTGGCTGTTTAGCTGACTAGTCCCCTTATCTCGTAATAGACTAAACAATAACATGTTACGTGAGATGCTAATCGGATATTTAAAGGAAATTAAACAAGAAGTCCTTGGATCTTGTCCCAAGAATGAATATTACTACCACCAAGTAGCGAACACCAGGATTAACAGCTTAATGTGTCATCCAAAACACGCAACATCTAATTACACGGTCAGTGCCAGGATTAGAACCTACATCTCCATCGATCGAAGCAAGCGTAAAAAATACTAGACCATGCAGCCCTTGAAAACTTTGTCTAAATTCTTGCCAAATGACGCTCCTATTCGAGACTTAAATCAAACTGTCATAACCAGATCCATTGCGTATGATTTAAGTGCTAAAGGTATACCTACCGTTATTCACAGCTTGGTGAAACTAGCTCTAAATGTCTTTTGTACTTCGTCGCCAAGCGCCAAACTGCGGCCCCGGGCGGCCCGCATTGAATAGTCATCTTGGAGTAATTTGCTGCTCAAAGGGCCCTCTGGGGTGTCCTATGAACAAGGTCAACCTATTTTCTGGACCCTCCAAACGAGGGCTGTCACAGATTGTGACGTGACCATTTTATAATGTGGTGGTCGGGGACCTATTGTCGTTCGGTATGCGGAAATTTGCAACTCGGCAAGCCATTATGAATAGATAAAAAGCTTTTTAAAATCCTCCACTAGAAAAGTCGCGCCACTTCGCTGAGTATTCCACCTAATTTCTTTTAAAAGATGCTGCAGCACACTTTAAGTAAATTGAATCTAAGCGACCTTATTGTACAGTCGACGTCAAAGATATGTTTACAATGGAGTGTTCCAAAAATATATGTTCCACATGGATAGGAAATATTATTTTGCAACATGTAGTGTCACAATATGTGCCAATGATTCTGTGGAAGAAAGATCGTAAACAAAACTTTGGAGTATTGATTGGAAAGATGAAACTGTCACATACATTGTAACAAGTATTTGTCATACTGTGTGTAAGCTTATAAAATGTAATTTATGGAACATTCAATTGTAAAGATATCTTTGACTGTACTTACAACTAAAATGAAAACGCGAATAGCACGTTCAACTGCCTCTAAAAAACGGGAATAATAACAATGGAAACAATGTCTGAAATTATAGCTGTGCCAGCAAACATTATCAGATTTAAATATGTTCCTCGTAGAGAACCAACCGTATATAAAACAAAAGCGTAACAATTCCGACTCACCAAATATTCATTCAAACCTTTTTTCTGAAACACGTTTTAACTTCGTACCTGCAACAAAAGAAGCAAAAATTAATGTAAATACGTTTCGACCGCAGGCTGCGGGTTCCGCAGCAAAGCGAGGATAGAAAACCCCTGAAAAGTTTCGGTCATTACACGAGTTACCCGAACTAAATGTACTTTCCCTACGACTACGCCTTTGTTAATTTATCGGTAAGCCACAGCTCCTATTACGATGGCAGAAGACTTTCAGTACCGTGTCGAGCATTTATTAGCACATTAGTGCATCCTCCCTTCACGCTGTGTTCCGAATATTACCGTTAGTTAGCTGCCTGAAAGCGCCGCGTGTACAAATTATAAAACATGGTATTAATTATAAAGTTTTAGACATGGCCTGTATGCAACACATACATATAATGTCTTGTTATCATGCTCATGCATAAATATGCAGTTTATTCTTGCTTGGAGCCTGGCGTGAGGTTTCACGGGAGGCAAACTTTCGAGACAAAGTAATACAAGCAGGTTCGTGCAGAGCGACCCTTAAAAACGAGTAAGATAAAGATTTCACGGCAAAATTACTTCTAGTCTCTATCTACGCTACGATAACTTCGAATACTTACTCAACAACTTCTCACGTCCACAGGAAATGCTACTACTTTTTCACACAAAACTGTGCAAAACGAGACGGCTTAGGATGTGCTATATAGCTCTATAGTGTGTGTAACTTGACAGAGGTGGATTTGGAAGAAATGACAATGATGATGTGCTATATTTAAAAGAAGCATTATGCTCTAGCGAGTTCATCCATTTTCTTCTCCGGGACTTGTATAAGTAGGTACTAGGACAGCCATGCCCATACTTTGAAGTGTCAAGTAAGGGCTTATTTATGTACATAACGCTGTAACATAACTGACGCTCACGTCAGTATTAAGGAGGACCACGCGGACGAACCACATCACATACCATATAGGTGCGAGGGTGCAAATAAAAACTTTCATTAGGAAAAGTATAATTTCAATACAGCGAATACTGGCTAAGCATACAAAGTAGTTCTCTGTGCATCGGAGAATGTATCATGCATAATGTATCCATTTGGCGTGGGCAGGTCTAGTTTTTGGCAGGCTGCGGCAGAGCCTCAGCGGTGTTTGCTAGCAGCCTGCTTGATTGGTACCTCTTTGTTTTCAGAAAACGCTCAATAGTCGCTAACGAGCCGCACCGTGCCGCTTACCAGTGCGGAGAGCAGGATTCTGATATGAAAACGTAAAATACTACCAGCACAGAAGGTTAGGTAGGTCACAATCTCAGGTTAGGTCAGACCTCTACGCAGTGTCGTATTGTTTTGATATACAGGTTAAGCTGGCAGTATATTCTACATTTAGTATATTCTACATTTAGTCGATCCCTTGCAAAAAGACATGGAAGTCCCCTAATTGATACGTTCTAGTTTTGTTTGGGCTGCCCTGTCACGCAAAATTTTGTTTTGAATAACTTCCTAATAGTGGGCACAACTATGCCTGTGCCACCACGTGTGGGAAATGGCTTGATGCTATCTTATGTTGGTAGATTACACCCTGTACAAATAGTGATAAAATCTCATATAATAGACCAATGATAAAATGGCCGATCTCTCGTAAAGAGGCGCTCACCCAACAGGGACACATTCTGCTTCGTTGAGAGTAAATATCATCATTTGTACGCAAACCGGAAGCCGTTTGGGGGAATTTATCGCGATCAGGATCTGAATGCGATGAAACAGGGAAAAGAATATGAGAATTGGGTCTCCACTCCACGATGTTGTGTATTTCAATTCTGAACAACAAGTCTTCAGTAAATTGTTTACCGTGGATTTTATTGTTAGCCCCACCGACCCGTTGATTCCGTAAACACAAACATTTATCAGGGGTCGAAATTATTATTTGAACTTAAATCCAATTTGGGTCTGTTTCGTTGATATTTATTTTATATGTTTGTGTGCGTCTTATAGTTGCTATTGTACGTAATTAAGTTTGAACGTTGCTTATATGTAAATAATTTTGAATTGAGAATCTTTTAACTTTAAACGCTCTTTAAACTCTTCGCTACGTCAAATTTAATGTATCTCGTGTAGAATCTGTCTAATAAACATTGCTTTTAAATACAATGTGTAATATGTATTATATTAGTATATAGTTTTTTTGTACGCGCAGTTCTTCTCCTTACCTCCTATCATCTCCGTTTCCTACCCAACATGGTTTGCTGGAAGAAATCTCTTATCAGAGATAAGCTCGCCTTTGTACACGATAAAGAAATTACGAATTACATTTTTAGTCTTATTTAATGTAAGCGTTTCAACCTAGGTAGTTCGTCTTTCTAAGAATACGACCCACACGGACCAATAAACATTGAAGTACACAGAGGTCAATACATACATCCCTGAGACGTAAGAAATAGCAAATCTTTTCTCCAAATAGCCAATATCGACTCAAATACTATCAAACACAGGTCGACTATACCGAGGAGTCTATGTAGGTTTGTTGTATGATTGAGAGTCGTTCGATGTGTCGATGCAGCAATTTTAGAAAATCTAACTGAAACTTCGGGAATAGAAAAAAGAAGATTAACAATTTGTAGCCTCATGTTCTGATGGTCTTCATGGATGATCGCTCCGTGGTGGGGTTTCGCGCATGCCTCTCACGCAGTAGGTGCAGGATATAGGTAGGTCCATTGACGTCACGTTATATATGTCACCATTCATTCCTAGCCACTTTCACGTTTTTTGACACGTCAAGTAAGCTCAGTGGGTACAGCGCCTCAAAACAATCGTATCGTATATCTTGGAATGCCCAGCAATAAAGTTTTATATCTAAAACAGACGGATTCGTCCAATAACATCGATCGTCGCACGCATGACAAATCTCTGCGCCATTACTTCCAGTGCGCTCCGCGGGTCCAGCGATAAAACTACAGGACTGAGAAAATAAATAGCAGACAACCATCGCCGGTGTAAGCACGGGCCATTCGAGAAATTTATTGTGCACACTTAATCGCGACTAAATTGGCCGAGACCACGTGAGCGGCGGCTGTTAGGAAGCGTTTCTTCTCAGTGCGCAATAGAACCCATTTATTCTTAACAGGCTCACCTTTATAACGCGCTGAAATACGAGTGCACTTTGTTAGACTGAAATTTACAATCACGTTTCGTGTTATCCGAGCTGATGCCACACATAATTCGTGCATGTTGTGGACTACAAACAAGTAGCAGGTACAGTCAGCATAAGATAGATATTATAAGAGCACGCGTGCTATCTAAGTAGATTTACAGATCCTTTATAGCCAGGAACATCTACATACACACCAAAATTATATTAACAGCGCAGCGTCCTCACATGTATCTTAAGCTGACTGTACATATTTTCATCTCCACGTGCCGTTTCGTTGGCTTGCGTTGAATATATTGAACATTTTGCATAAAAGCCGGTGCTTTTACTGAAATTTGCAATTCAGGTACGTACGGCACATAGGTAATTACTTTTCTGTGGATCCCTCGATTTGAAACAGAATAAAAAATGCGTTTTCACCATTATTCTTTAAATGGATGACTTCATTCTATGAATACGTTTACAGTAACCAAATAACTTTATTGTTGTTCCAATCAAAGAAGTGAAATGTTACCAGCAAGTTATCAATTTCCACCCTAACTCGGGACCCCTCATTTCCACATCAATACTGAATTTGTATCGTTAATTTAAGTGACAGTGTCATGGCGTCAAAAGTCTTCACCGTTCATTAATCATGGCCACTTTAGCAGTTTGTTTTTTGTGGGACCATATTTTCTAAACAAACTCCAGTGAGGGTAAAAAACTTGGGGCTACCGGTCCTTTGTTTTATGGGGCGGAGGATGGGTGGTGTAAAAAGAAGAGCTTGTTCAATCTGACCCTCCGATCCCATGAGAGTACCCGCTAAGTAAGAGACCGCAAACTTTTGGGTGACAGTAGGACAGTTAATCGTTTTTCTTCTTTTGCTAATGTAATCGAATTTACCCAATAGAGTTTGAGAGTATGTTGCCTATATTTTGACTAAATTCCTCGAAAATATCATCAAACTTCTCATTGCCAAGTGGATCTAACAAGTTTACATGACCATGACACCAAAGTCCCTCTTGAATTGTACTGCTTGAAGCCGAACGAAGGTTTTCATTTGCAGTGAATCGTATTACGTGGCAGTTGAGAAAATCACAAGTTAGTGATACAAAATTTGTAGCTTTGTGAACAACCTTTATGCCTGGTAACAGGGACCGACGCCCGGATTGAATTGATTAAAAACTTTTGCAGCGCGATGGTTTGCACACGGGAATCAACACAACATTGTATTTTATACTAAACTTCGGCCGATGCTTTGTGGTGCTGACAAGGCAGATTATTCCATTAATACAAGCCGGTTTAAACTATAGCACAGAAGAGATAATAGCTATAGTAAAGTGTTCGGATCTATGTTTAACCAGTTCGAGTAACTGATCAGAGGTATCATGAGGCTTTCGTCCATACAATATTCGACATATTTTGCCAACCCGTGAAAGTTTTTACTAACTTTATTAGCTACTACTTCCTCCAGTGATTAGTTGAAGTAGATGGCTATCGCAATTAACACTTCGTACTTAATACTACCTACCTTCAGTACGTACCTATATGAGCAATATAAATATGAATTGGGCAGAGTTATTACACCTAAATAAAAGCTAGTTAGATAACAGGAAGGGTGCATGCAAGATATGTATGCATCATTAGACTTAGCGCTCATATTAAATTACCCTTATTGCACTCAGGGTGCAGGCTGCCTAAGGTGGTGTCCTGTTAAGACTGCATGAACAGAGTTGAGAGTTTAATTGCAACACGGTGAAATATGAACAATATGTGCTTTCGACTTAGATTCCTTCTCTTCTATATAATTTAACAAAGTAATATTAAGGGGGAGAGAGGCCCTTTGCCCAGCAGTGGGACATAGTGGGCTCGTAACAATAATAATAATATTTACGCTGTTTTTACATGACCAAGCACCAAATCAGCCACCCCTGCTGCTGTACATACCTGAAAACGTTTTTACCACCCCATACGATGTTGATGAAGCACCTAAAGGTTACACCTTATTTTAACAAAATTTTCCTTATTGCATGATGGATGATACATATTCGTGTATTTTTAACCTGAGGGCTTAAGAGATTACTCAGATTTGCTTTTATTTTACGCCACATGATCCACTCTTAAGTTATGAAGATGCAGACTATCAAAGACTGGAAATGGATACAGACTCTATTTACATCAAGTTATTAAAAGGCCGAGCCGTATTTCAGAACCATTATAAAAAAACCAACAGTATTTTATCAATGTATGTTTTTTTATCTGCAATAAAGTATTAATAATAATAATTATGACAAATCGGGTTTAACGTAAGTAAAAAAAGTTTATTAATTTATGCCCCATAAACACTAAACTACTGGGTCTTTTCTCCCACTGCGGTCTCACAGGCCGCTTGCAGTTTCTGATTCTCGTGCAACGCTCCTCCCGCGTACCCTACGCGTATGCCGGCCTCAGTAGCTTCGGTTTTTGTGGCAAAACGACCGTTGAGAGTGAAGGCTATGTCGCCGGCTGAATGTTACTTGAGTTATTTCGCTTTATATTTTGAGTGAGGTCTGTGAGACCGCGCGTCCACGTTTGTGTTATAAATTGACGCCGACTTTTGTAAACTAAAATGTCAAAAACTCGATAAACGATAAAATCAACTCGATAAACTCGATAAAATCAAAAACGATAAACTATGCCCACCAAAGACGACCCACACTTGTGTAGGCTGTAACAGCCAATATGCCTATAATGCTCTAAGCCGCTATGCAAAGACTGCCAACAAATAAGACCAAGTTGGGCCCTTGTCGAAATGTTCTTCGTTCTTTATATTTTATTGTGTAAGAAGTTAAACTAACTAAAAAAGCCATTTTCCTGTGAAAATATACCTATAAAGTGGTCTCAAGCTAAAAAGTATGAAAAGTGCGTTTGATTGTTATATCGTTAGATTTAGTTTAATATAAATACATTTTTCATTAAAATTACATATTTTATTTATATTTAGTAACTCTCCTAAGGATAAAAACAAAACAAAAAATACAATACTTACTCATCAAGATAGAAACCAGCCGTTAAGACAGCGGTCTGTGAGGCCGCACGTCCATTACATAGTAGTGTAACAAAAATGGAACGTCCATAGTAAAAGGTTAAGTATAGGTACTGCAACTATTTTAATCAAGTGTACAATCAAGGTGCATATTGGAAATTCACAGCCATGTATTAGTTACAACCTTGAAACCTTCATAGTAAACAAAGGTGCTTCAATATTACTACTGCGCTAAAGCCTTTAGCCTAAAGGACCTAGCCACAAATGAAACAATATAGGATAACAATAGCCCATCATAGAATAGCCTCGTTTGTGTATTGTTCCTGTTCGGGGCTAAAAATAAATCTTTTGTTGGACAAACGGAAATACCGAATTGAACGGCAAGCAATATAGGCTTTTGGGAAAGTTCACAACTCTGTTGGGATGACGAAATCAATGTGAAAATCCAGACTAATATTGGACTAACTATTGAATAAATTGATGTGCACACAGGTCTACCTTAAAGAATTTTAAGTTAACACAAATGTTAGGATATAATTATTACAACTTATGATATCAAGATTATATATAACTTATCGTGATTTTGGCCGGAAAATAAACCATATATTTTACGCAGACCAAGGGCCTCCTCAAGCGATGAAAAATATTGTTATTTCTGTATGAAATATCGTAGACAATTTGCGTCTTCGCTTTCAAATCGCGTGGGCAAGAATTGGGCCCGTCGCTGGCACCAGCTACTGTAAAATAGTTGAGTGAGGCTGCCGAAGATGTATTCAGTGAAACTAGTTCACACCGGGTTAGCTCTCGCGTACCGCGAATACTTTCTCGAATGGTATTTCGCTTACCGACATCGCCCGAGTCTGTGCCGCGTCGGATTCGCCTTCCTTGCATTTGAAACCTTCGCGAGTAATGTGCAGTGCAGTTGCAACCCTGTTGAATTAACGAATTCTAGGAATTGATTGTGTTTCTGTAGCTAATAGCTTCACGACCATGGAAAACAATTATCCCATAAAAAATATAAAGTTGCAAAGAAGAGACCAGAAATGAAAAATGAAATGATTCTATTTTTGCCAGAAAACAGTACAGTGGAGGATCTTAATATTAAAATATGTTCAGTGTTTTCAGTGCAAAATAATAGTAGGTAATAGTTTAAATAATGAATTAGGTCAATGTTATTGTAATTAGTTTTTAATTGAATAATTTCAATTTATATAATTATTTAAAATGTCATAAAGTTTGTACATATAATTTCAAGTTTGTAAATGTTCAGTTAAATAATGAATTAGGTCAATGTTATTGTAATTAGTTTTTAATTGAATAATTTCAATTTATATAATTATTTAAAATGTCATAAAATTTGTACATATAATTTCAAGTTTTTAAATGTTCAGTTCAAATGTCAGTTTTTCTAATCTACATATTTCTTAGTGCTATAAAAACAGTGTTGTAGTAGCCACTTTGTGAGATTATTTTTTAATGACTTGCAACTTATTGCCTTAAATACTTCAGGCATCTTGTTAAACAAAATTATACGCATATTGAAAACATTCTCGCATATGGCTCGCAGTGTCGCCCTAACTCTACAAGCCCTAACTTCACAAACTCTACGCCGTCAAACCATGTGGCTTGGCCGTATTATTACTACAAGAATAATAAATAATAATTACAGAATACAGAGTAATATTTTTTTATTTTCACCTCACGTCCTTATAGGGTTGGAGGGTAAAATATCAAAGTATTTTTTCGTCGATTGCATACTAGATACTTAACATTCAGATTTCTAGGAACTCAGGATGACCAGTGAGTGAGTGAGTCAGTGACGAAATCAGGTTTTTCTTAGATATCAATAAAATCTAAAATATTAGTAGAAGTTAAGGTAGTTACTGAGTCTCCCATATTTCATTTATTTTATTGTTAATTAATAAACATTCAGTTTCTGAAACTAAATTAATCTTAGGTCCAAAATGCCAATTGTTTCGTTTCTGGAGGCTCTGGCTCATGACATACAGGTCCCCCTAGTTTAGGAGTTAGAGTCATGCTGTAACTAGAATGTAAGATTTATAAAAAATAAACATTTTCATTTCATTTTCACCTTTTCATTTTCATTTCATTTCTGAGCTAAAGAAACTTTAATGTTTACTAAGTCTAGTATTGACATCATATTCCGAGAAATTTTATCTGGTATATAAACTAAACCCAACTTTGTTGTTTCCTAGCCATACTTAAATGAAGTTTCAGACAAGGTTTCGTGGTATTATTTGTCCACACACTACGCACTTACTAAGTTTCAATTTCGCAAAGGCTGAAACTCTCCAAGTTACTAACTGAATTTATGACTTTTGCGAATTCTCGAAACTTATGCCAATATAGAGCTATGTAGTAATATATCATTTGAACTAAATATTCTACATATTCAGCCTCATCACCGAAGCGTTGAACTCTGTCTAGAACTAAAGCGTATCTATTTGATCTTGGACTTTGTAGTTAGACGTCGAAGTTTGTGCCATTGCCTGAGATCCTGACCGGTCCATCGCCACTAATCCAAGCAGATTCGAACAAACCCCCATTATCCTGATTGATTCTCGCTGCCGACCGTACTTGATACAAAGGCCGGCTGCAATTCGGGAACGCTTTCAATTTGTACCAAGCTCCGGATCCTCTCAATCGTGGTGAGCTTCGACTATTCCGACGTCATTCCTGCGGTTTATACCAATTTGGACTGAGCCCCAGATTGACGTCTCCCGCGTACGTTTTTTCAAGCCGAAAGTTGAGACGACATATTTTCTTATTCGTATGGCTCGATATCGACAAGGGTTTTTTCTGTCTGAAGTATAAATTGCGGGGGACCACTCGGAATTTCTATGATTTTATACATAATATTAGTAGCACAGTGCATAGCGGAAAAATCAAAATAAACAGCCGCAGAACTCAATTATGGAACAAAAGAGGGGAGTTGGGAAAAACCGTTTAGTGGCAGTCAGTCAAGGTTCAAAGGGAAAATGAATACATCGATATTTCCACAAATTCAATCCGCCTCAGGAGGTCTTGCCTAACGCTACGCTGGAAGCGAGCTCGCTTGGCTCGCTTCTGTAGAAGGGTGGATATTGCTGGCTGCCTACTGAGATATTCATGACGGCACCAGACTTCGAGCCACTGACTGATTGGCCTTATATGAACATTGACTACATCTTTTGCCGAAATAAATCACAGAGATCTCTCGTTTGATGAAGTAACTTTTTGTCATTGAGTCGACCAATTTCGTGAGAATCAAGTGAAATACCATTTTATTCTGAAACGTTTAGTAGACTAGTACAGTAAAAAAAACTGTTTGCACGTCTATAAAAAAAGCACCGCGTTTCATCACATGTATAATTCCCCGAGTGCTTCCGGTTCTCGACGTTGGGATTAAAAAAATAAATGTGCCAATCACAAGCTCTCAGCTTCCGTCCGACTCACGCGTGATTCTGTGTTATACAGACGGAATAAGTAATACGAGAATATTACAATTTAAGCCCTTTTAGCTATGCTTATTGAAATCTAAAGTGCAGCTCTCGAGGCCCTCGATCTTAGAGCGCTTGAAAGATGTGGAATCGATTCGCGTGTCAGATCAATGACCCAGATCCGTGCGACAGGTATCGATGAATAGAGACGTCGTTCGATGTCGATTCTGCATTTGCTCTGACGCGAGCCAATTTTCACGTTGACTGGAATTAAAGAACTGCCGCGCGAATCTAATTTCACGGGAACGGTAATCTCATTAGAGCCGTCTGGCTTTCATCAACATTTATACGATTTCCGGGAGAGAAAACTTGGTAACTCGAACTCGTAGCTTCCCGTCTCCGCGCCCCGGTGATGCACTAATCTGAATTCGTGAATCTTGAACGCAGGTGCCCTGATAGAGTTGCAGTGGAAGTTCCCACCCATTTCGAAAACTCTAAGAGATTTATGCTGAAACTTTCACCCCGATAGAGTTATCTTGTTTGTCGGAACATAAGACCTGGACTTTGTAAGATATCACAAAAGCGAAGTGCCTTTTTGCACGTATCGCTGCACAATAGGACTACGTGCTGGACATAAAAGTAAATTACAAACACAATGAAAACAAAAATCGCAGTTATTTCCATGGATACTACATAGACATACTCGTAAATAAATAAGTTACATGCGTGACTATCAAAACCAATAGGGGAAAAAACGCGTGATATGAAAAGGAAATCACTTTTCACGTGAATACGTTTGAATTGTTATTCACAGTAAAGCAAATAAAAAATGTTTTCATTAAGAGCAGAAATGACACTGCTTCATTAGATAGTCTCTAATACTTACCTACCTCATAGCAGAACTTTTCTCATTTGAAGGATTACGTTCCCGGGTGGATGGCTTATAGCAAGGTTCAATATTCGTATTTATACATATGTAAGTGCAATGGTTGGTCACGTAAAGGGAAAACAGTGGGTTTTCTTGCTTCCATCAGAACCCCGAACTATGTATATTTATTGTTTAACTAAATAAGGATGAGATTCTAAACACATGTCAAAATGCACTAAAATCGGAACGGTTCCTATCTTTCAGGAACTGCACACATGCCGACGCTGGATAGGTTTCACCTCAAGTGCTTCCAAACATCAAATGGACTGATCGCATTCGCAATACCTCTGTGCTACGCAGAGCGAATGTTGGTGGCATTGAAGCGTCTGATGTGGCGATAATTTCCCAGCCACCCTAGACAAGATGCAAAACGCTTATCGTTCGCACGAAACGCTAAGAATATGTATGCGATTTGACATTTGGTCACGCTACGCTGGCGTTACCAAATGTCAAATCGCATACATTTTGAGTTTTTGTTTCATTTCGTTTTCGTAGCGTTATTAACTTTGTCTAGGCCTAGTGGTGTGGGCACCATTAACGCATTTCTTTTTATGCGGAGCTCGAAAGATAGGAGAAGGAAATTTGACAGTTCCTAGGCTTCAAAGAGGCATATGAAGATGCTATATAGAGCCGGGATCGTCAGAAGCTTGCAGTCCAAAGCGGCTAGTAAAAAGGACATTTGATTTTGAAGCACAAAGGCACGCTCACCTGGATAAGATATGACACCAAAGCCCTCGAATAGCCCATGTGCTGCGATTATGATAATGGTACAATGAAATGTGCCACGTATGGAAGAATATATGCAACGCCAAGATTGGCTACGTGAGCCACACCCGGAAACATCAGCGACGCCCTTGTTAGCACTTTGTAGGTGCCATAGCCGTGTAGGCTATGATAACAATATCATCATCATCACGGTGTTATTTATATTTTTATGGCCATAGAATTAAAATAAAGGTAACTGCTGGATGGCAATATAGGAGCTGAAACATATGCAGTATAGGAACAGGTAGTGTCTAGTGTTTAGTTCCAAAATGTTGTGTTTATGTTTTCCAGCCAGAGAGCTATAACACTTTTGCTCGTTTTTGTGATCAAACTAAAATTGCCTTTACAAGAAAAGCGTTTAATTCCTTCCGTATAAGCCGGTGGGTTGAAAAAACTAGGTACCTATTCAGGAACGAGCGACCGACTGTGGTACGTGTGTAACTTTGTAATCTTTGCTTTCTGAGGTACGACCATTTTCACGAGTAACTAGCTTCCTATCTAGGGGAAATAACTCAACCACAAGACTCTTTTTTTCTGTATCTTGTATCACCTATTGCCTTAATTTTGGTATGCATTTTGAGGACTGATATTCATAATAATTGACTTTCTATCTATTAATTGACTTTCTATATAATTTATTCACCAAAGTTAAAGCTAATGAACTACTCTGTATAATTTTGTGCTAGTCATAACTCCCTTGCTGCATTGGCTTCGTTAATCTGGTGTACAGTGTCACATCATCTTCTGTATGTATCTACGATTTAGCAAAGTTCAACTCTCCAACTTGGGCTTGCAGATTCCCGAACTGGTTCCAGAGTATACTAAACCAAAACATACATTTGCAAAGCAGAAGAAAGTATTGCAGTCATTTGTTTTGTTGAGGTGGAATAATCAGAAGCAGAATCATTGTTAGATGGATAGAAGTTTTGGGAAAATATGTATCATCTGAGGTCTGGTTGTCTATTGGGAAATGCTGTGATGATCATTTGTATGTGACGTGTTTTGACTGAGATTCATTTTGATGTTGATGTTCAGATGATAACATAATATTGCTTAAAATACAAGCGTTATCTTTGGCTTTCTGCGCAGTATCGGACTGGACAAGGTCGTACCGTTCGGCGTCTAGCACAATCTAAATAGTAGCTTATCGATAGCAAATGTGACGTCGAGCCGCGTGCGCTTGATATCACCCGAACCCAGTGACCAGTCGACCCTGTCTGACCTAGTTTGTTTATCTGGGTGTAATAATAAACGCATGTAGGTATAGGTATGATGGAAAGAGGCGCTCACCAAATTAATGCGAATGCTCGTATACAATATTTACATACATATTTTATGTACCCACTTCACGAAGCACCCACTGAATTACCTGCAAACAAAACGGTAAAAATTATTTGCCAGTTTTAATACGAACATCAAAACCGTTTCATTCTCAAACAATAACATCGAGCGATGGCGAGCGAAACACCAACCATTGACTCTTGAAAGTTGAAGCCCGTTTAATTCCGACTGCGAAACGGCCATCATGCAATTTGTATAAACATTGCGTTTAAGGGATGGCGAATTTTTAGCGTTATTTTAGCCCCCCAGAGGCATTACTCACAGAGAAAGCCAACCACCTCGGCGTTTGCGGGCACCGACTACTAATTTATTGCCCTTTAAGTGCCTCGAATACGATGTACCGGCGGCAATTTGGTCAAAAGCTGGAAGCGGTTCGGTCTTACATCAAAAGGACCGCAATACGCACTGGCGGCCATTTTGTACACGTAAATGCTAAAGCCACGAGGCCCACTTTCTGCATTAGCGCGCTATTGAGAGAGCCGCCTAAGAGGGCTGAAAAAAGTCACAGCAGAGCGTAGCGACTGAAAAAAGTAGCGAAATTTAATGCGCACTATTTTTACTGACTGTCGGTGCAATGCAATGAATGTTGCTGAGCCGAATGTACAAACTGCAACGGCCAATATTTGTATACAGTATTAACAGTTTGACTGTTGTTGTCATCTGCCAGCGAATTGTATTTGAGCTGGAGTTCGTATGCTGCTCTGAATAATATTGTATTGAAGTTTCCGTTTTCAATGCATTCATGCACAAATCGAAAATATCACCAGATGATTCATAATGATAGCATATAGGTACTCAGAAATGGAACGAAATTTGGAGCACAATACACCCACATTATCCCAAAGAGATTCGTTGATAAACGCAATATGTAATCGATTCCTAGACAAAAGGAAGATATTCCGAGAAAATTCTCGGTAAGGGGAGAATGGGTCTGCCTTTCTACTGCCATTACTCACTTAGTAAAGCAGCCTGTGCTCCCTTTCATCCTGTCGTTTCTTGAGCAACCACACCATTAATTACGACTTTTTAAGTTTCTCGAACATTATGTGCCTAGCTTCAGTTAACACTATTAAAATTTTGTGGATATCTAAAGTGACTATACGAACTGAAATTAAAACGTGGAAAGCGATAAAATTAAGAAATGCGATTGTACGCGTGTTGCGTTGTGTATAAACAACTGGCTACATAAATACGGACTCAGGATAGGATAATCAAATTATACCATTGTCTCGATACAGTACAGCAAAGTTATAGTAATCTCTGACGAGCCCTCTAAAGTACTTTTAAAAAACCAGGAAACAACACAAATATAACAAAGCGTATAGCCTTTTCCCTTGCATGGTAACAGTGACAAAATTGTGCCCACGATTTGCTGGTTATTCAATCCTTTACTTCATTTTCACACTAGTCAATACAACAGGAAACAGGAACAACAGAGGTACATGAGTATGAGCCACTTGTTGTATCGGAATGAAAACACTTTGCGCAATAAATAATGTAGAAAAATACATTTTCCGCACAATATCAAAGAGATTCCTTAGAAATGTGGGCGCAAAATATTGTAAAGGAATAGGGGTTAATAACCAAAGAAGAATTTTTGATTGAGGGGTACAAGGTTTTGGATATTAAAGTTGGGTAATATTGCCTTTCTCAATACCCATAATGAAGTATTCTACCCTTAACAATCTCCTTGCTCATTTATTTGTGTACGTTTTATTGAACTATTTATACTTTATGCATAGGCATACAAATTGATTGCTCCAGTGTGTGACAGAAAAGCAACATTACGAAGTAGTGGTTAGGTGTAAGTACGAATCAATAAAATACAAATTATATCAAAATGATTTCTGATGGCCTAGCTTGATAAATATTTTTTTTTTACGACAACGTATTTTATGTAATGAAAATTGAATTCTCCAATATATATTAAAAGTATCCAGTTAATTTCGAATCTTACGAGTTCACTTTACTAGCCGTTGCCAAATATTGTGTAAAAATTACCGCAAATGTATATCCACCAACCCGCACTGAGCGGAGCACCCGCACACCTAGCACAGTGGAGTATCGCTCAATCTTACTATTAAAACTGAGTAAAAGCCCGTGCCCCTCGGTGGGAACGTAAGTGGGCTTTGTTTATTTATATTATTATAAGTAGATGTTTCTTCTAATACAAATAACTTAGCGCGAACTGCCACTCCTTGCAGCGTTAAGTCTAAGGTGTTCAAATCATCCTTTCATACTTGCTTATTTCAACGTTTTAAAATGTCTCTGTGGCTTGCTCACAGCAACTGTGTCCGCATTTAAAATGCATTTGCTTTTGCCGCAGCAACCGCTGCCACCGCCTTATCTCCTTCATTCCGCTTGCATAAGTATTGTCATTTTCGTTTCCTTGGCGCTTGACGTGTTGGACTATTCGAATATCTAATCTATGACGATGGTTTGGTCGAATATACAAAGATACAGCCTTCCAACTATCTTTTGGCGAGTGAGTTTCTACTTGTCATTGCACGCCAAAAGATCGTTGGACACGTTGGACAGCTGTACTATTGACGTATTTTGGCTATCCATTTACTTACGTTCGAAATTCCAGATAACTTTATGTTGTTTGTTTTATGCCGCGGACTGTCTTTGAAAAAAATATTTATTTACATTTCAATAGTTGCACAAGACAGAAAATATTCATTCCGCTTTTGTTAACTTACTTATGATATTACTAAGTGAACTCTGATCGAGAAACCATTGAATATTTATGTGGTAATTTCACTGATGTGCCGCCTCTGCCTGTATCGCAAAAGCAAATGTGTACATTGAGCACGCTTCAAGAAACATAAAAAAGCACTCTGGGCATATTGTAGCATTGTAACATGATCGACTACGATGTAGAGGAGATAAAAGATGGATCGAATATGTACATACATAAGTAAATAGGGGTAGGCTAACGAGTAAATATTGAAAAGAATTCACGGTGAAGCATCATCATGTGAGAATTAAATCGTATGAGCTTAGTCTTACAAAGGCTACAGCGGATTCAAATAATACTAATAAACTCTTGGCTATGGTTATTTATCAAAATACTTCCCTCGGACGATTCTGAAAGCTTGAGTAAATAATGTCTCAAAGGACAGAAGTGCCAGGTCGGGAATTCGATATCCTTGAGGCCTTAAGTTATTTCAAAGGTGTTCTTTACTCAGACAGAGTAGCCTGGCAACAACACTTACTGCATTCCTCAGCGACCCTACATCAGGCTCTAAAGGGTATTTGAGTATTTCAGGAAGCAATTCCGTTTCGGAGGCCGAAGGTTGCCCGTCTTGACATCCTATTTCCGGTGAGCACTTACAGGTTGTCTGACGATATCTCGTGGGAAAGAGCAGCGGTCAGAGAGCGCTTGTAGACAGGATATTGTCTGTCGACTTACATCATGGCAGCGCTATATTGGGGACGAGGGCGTAATCGCAGATAGGTTTTTTGTATTGGTTTTGTGTGTTTGCGGAAAACTGTCTGGGGCGGCATATCGCTGACAGTGCCGTATTAGTATTTAAAATCTAGATGTAGGCTAACTTCACCTCAGTAAGATCGACAGTGTAGCATCTAGGTGAAACAGCTACTCAATTGATGAAGAAACATAGAATACCTAACAGATATTTTAACTGTAACTATGAATATTGTATAAACATAGTGAGGAAACCTAGCATCCATGCATAGATGAGCAATGGGCTATTATCCCCAAAAATAGAGTACTTAACTGACTAAAAGTGGACACATTTGTGCCTCTGCCACCCCGTTTGACAAAATATGTAACGTATCTATATTGTTTAGTATAAGTCAATCCGAGTCCGGGTGAAGGCCCCTCGGTGGGGACATACATTTACTTTACTTAGTATTAGCACAGATACTATAATATTAGTATTAGTCAAATTGTTTCACACACAAACGTGCCGTGTACTATTGTATTACGTCACAAGCGGCGGGCAAACAAACACTCGAGGAATTCCGATGCGACGGCAAGTGTCTCTAATGTCAGTTTTTGCTGGTTGACGCGTGCATGCCATACCGTATCTGGGCGGGCGGCGCCGGGCGGGGCGGGCGGGCTGGCGGCATGCCAATATCCGGCACTGGCCAGCCTCCGGTAAACGCATGCTTCTATCCACAAACTAAACGGTCAAACACAGGTAGTACACGACATTGTCCCGTTGGATAATACGTTTCTTGTATTAAAAAATACATTTCTTGTTTCGTGAGAGCGCGCCATTTTGTTGGACAAAGCGTGCAACGCAACATTCTGTTTCTGAGAACAGTTATCTGAGACTACAGTTGAGTGAAATGGTATGCCAAAAGGTAGCGAGGTTGCCTCTACAAAAGAAAAATACATTTTCCCCCGTCCATTTAAAAGATTGTAACGTAAATATTCAGTATAGTTGAATCTATTTGTTATTTTATTTTATTACTCATCCCTGCCTCTGGGATCTACTCACGTTTTACAATCAGCAAACAAAAGGCATCTCCAACGCGACGTTAAGATGGCAGAAGTTAATTTGCACAATCGTTCATTCGTATCTTATTCCCTCAAGAGCTGGGAGAAGTGATGATGTGATTCTGTGGCAAGCATTCATGACAAAGATACACAAAGAGCTTTCAGTATCCTCAATATAACATACTTACTGTCAGTGAAATAATAATATAATTATGCAAATATTTTACATTGTGGGAAGCGGCTAAAATTAAGTGTTCCGTCGGAACGACGCATCGTATATAATAAAGGAACAATATTACCCCAAAGTTCGTAAAATTTATGAGGCGGTTATTCGCTAAGACGTAAACAGGCAACCCCATAGTAATAACGAAACGTAATCTAGTAAGCATCCCGCGTGAATGAGCCTGATGGTAAAAAAACGTTATTATAAATTCGTTACTCCCAATATAGACCAACTATGTACAAAACTTAGAGCTATACTAGCTAAATTGTTTATGCTAAAAGTTTAAATTGCCTACAATATATTACGAATCAAATCAAATCAAATATTTTATTTAACAAATTAGATTATCATTATACATAGTTGCTTGTAGACTCCACACTAGGTATAACCTGTCTCGTGGAGTCCTGACCAATATTGAGTTTACTTAATAGGCTTAGTTGCTGCACATGTCACTTGCAGACTCCGTTATTACATGGCTTGTCTAGTTACGGAAGAATTTGTTAAACGAATCTTGATACGATACATAACCTACAGTATAGATTATTGAAATCTATAGTTCCTGATTACATAAAGTATAAAAATAATGAAAAAGGAATGTTTGGCCATTGCAATGTAGTAAATATTTTTGATAAAATAAAAATAGCTATAACATATGAATATGCATGTTAGATTAATGAACTAAAAATTAAAGAAAGACCCTCAACATTAAGACACCTAACAGATAGGCCTATCTATGTCTTACCTAACTGTGCATGTGCACGGTAAACGACATTGGAAATACTTAGTTCCATTATTAAATACCTTTCCACACCCAATTCTAAGCGAAATTGTTAAAACAAAAATAAAACATAAATACAAAAACTATCTTAAAAAATACTTCATTGATTTATATAAAAGAGAGAAGTAACTGCTCGATACCTGTCTTAGGTTCTAAATTATCTTATAATATAAAATAAGTTACATTACTATTTATAGCGGCGCACATTCAGCAGATAAACCTGATTATGTTTCTGCTGATGTTATCTTGAATTATCAATTATCATGTATTGTTAAACTTTTTGAATAAATATAAATAAAAAATAAGACTTTTTTGACACATTCGGGATTCGGGTATTTAATAAAAAAAATAGGAATTCAGGGCCGTGAGCGTGAGTCGCATAATGAATCGAACGGCAATAGTGAGGGCGCAAAAATCTGGTTTGTTTGTAGCCGGGGCGCGGGCGGCGCGGCGCGTCTCGACAACGTCTTTTTGCGCCTCGCTATATAAGCTTAGCTATCTCGCAGTACGCGACTCCCGGCTGAGGAAAAACATTGCACTAAAAAAGTCTGTTGGAAATTCTATAAGTATTTGACTTTCTTATTAGGTTCATCTAGAAAAAAAAAACTGAAACAAAGACTGTATAAAAGTTAGACAGCGGGCATCTGGCAGACAAACCCAACCAACCCCAGGTGTATGTAGTTTAAAGTATAATCAAATTGTTGTTCTATTCATTCATGGGTTGTTAGATTTTATTAGAGCAATGTGACAGAATAAATGCTAATTCTGCCAAATTCGTATGTTTATCTTGGGATTGAAAACTCGCCTCTTAAGTAGCTACCTACATAGATCTCACAAAGCTTAAGATAAAAGCGTAACGTAATTATTTCATCAGAAGTACGAAGCCCAAAAGAAAATATCGACAAAAGCGTGTGAAAATTACATTACGTCAGGTGCACAATTTGAGTAATTTGCTCGTGATGCCGCCGCGTTGTGAATAAGATACGATCAAAGGCAGGGCCCAATATGAATTATTTATTACTTTATTTACGTGATGATTTCAACGTACCCAAAGATATTATGCTCTGAAACGAAAATAAATGTGAATGAGGACCGCTCTGATAAGTAACCAACAAATATTGAGTCCCTTTTCGGTTACTAGCCGACAAACTCCTCGCTGAATATTTGCTCAGCTCAATAAATATGTCATGTTATGTGAATTAGTGCCGAACTCTCCATTCTCTGATAGCGTTTATCTGTCTGTTTATCTGAGGAATTTGACATTTCACACGTACATGAAGTGTCAAATAATGTTTACCCCTCTCTTGAGAGACCGGGCCTTACTCGAATAATTCATGGTCAGGCAGGTCGTATCATAAAATAGCATAACACGATGAAGCATCTCATGAAGAAGTTTTGACTTTAGGTTTAAAGAACTTTATTCTCATAAGAACACGTTTTGGTTTTTAATACTGTAAGTGTGACCTGCTTTGGTAAATAAATCTTTTAAATCTTAAAAAAAAAAAAAAGAATAATAATAAGTATTACGCCTTTTACCATACATGGTGGCCGAGGCTCAGTTATGCTTATGCCCACCCAGTTAAGCGAACTCTACTTTTGCGCTAACCATACACTTGTACTCATAGCTTACATCCTTACGACACTTCTTTACAGTCTTGAGAAATTGCCTCCTAAACACACACTCTTTATTTTATTCCCAGAACTCTTTCGATGCCTAGAACCATGTTTTTGTGTCTTTTTACGAAACAGAAACTTATTGTAACCACAGGGTGCTCAACCCATACAAATTAGAATTAGTGACCCTTCGTCAAAAAGAGATGGCGTGAGGAGTAAGATTTGTACTTTAAACGCCATGGTTTCAGTTAGCATACTTCTAGGTGGCGCTTATCTTAGAATAAATTCTGTATATCTCAGCGCCATTTCGTCGTATTTGGATTTTTTCGATAGTGCTGCACCAAGCGATAATGGCCTCGAACTAAAGGAGATTCCGTAGCATCTCAGTTTACAGTGTCATATTTTGTTCTAGGTGGTCTATCTGTATTATAGTATCTATCTGTGATGTAACATCGATAATTTTCATTTCGAACTTTTAACTATTAAAGTAAAACGTGTCACGTAAACTTATTTTATCGAGCAAGCACAATTATAGCAATTCGGGTCACCGAGAATGTAATTGAATATAATTCAATAATTATAGTAATTCGGGTCACCGAGAATGTAATAATTACGAGAATGTTATAATGTAATAATACATAATTTTCTTTCATGTACTACACAAAACAGACTTACAGAAAACTTATAATAAATAGACCCAAGACATTAGGTTCTCAATATACCAGAAATCTTGTCGACTGTTTATTCTAGAAGTATACCCACGGTATTACCGTGAATCTCTCCGTTCGAGATTCATGGGTCATCTCCTCCAAGTCCGCACCATCCCTTATCGATTCCCATTCGATATTAGTTTCAGATTATGTTTTATTCGGCCTACCCCCCAGTGAGGCTTTCACCGAAACCATATATCATGCGCGTGACGCGAGAAAACAATAACTCCTCCAGAGGCTCGAGCCGACATGTGGAAACAAAGCACTTGTTTCCCCTCCATGTCATAAATATTGTGTCTTGAAGGGCACTTCTCGTCAACTGTATAGAGATGGGGCAGCAAAATATGCACATCGTCTTTGAAGAAGTGACATAGCAGGTGCAACGGAAAGGTTAAAATTCTACTAGGTTATTTATAGATAGAGACACTATGAGATCCGTTTGAACGAAGCTTATTTATTTAACACTTCTCTGATGGACCGAACGGGTAGCCGATTAGCATGGACTAATCGGCTTCCCTGGCGATTTCATTAAATCCTCATCGTAATGTTTTTATATCATGTGATAAACCAGACATCCCTGGATACACTTTCAGTAGAAGTTTGTAGGCCTGAGTTAAACTAGGGATGTGCCTTATAATTAAGCACGACACACGTGACCAGTATACCCTTTAGGTACAAACAAATAGGAGGCAATAGTAAGGACTGAAAGTGGCAACGAACGACTGAAATATACACTCTTAAATAGAACCAACAGCAGAGCTACAAGGCTTCTGGAAAAATGGATTGGTTTCAGAAAAGCTAGTGTTTATACCTATATTTTATTTCACATTTAGGTCCGTAAATTTCTTTTGGTGCAAAGTTTGATAACTAGAAATACGAATAATTTGCGATTTACTTCTCACAAAATTTATCTTAATTGGGAGATAAAGGTATAAGATTTCATAATTATAACTCATAACTCATAATTCAAACTTCTTTATTTAGCAGTATGTTTGGACAGCAATACATAGTTTCAATTCAACAAAAGATGTTAACAAAACATTAATGAGGGTAGTTGTCCGGCGCTTGCTTGCGATTTAATTAGACCGACGTGGAAATTACTGCAATCCAGTAATATTTTAAGAGCACTCAGCTAAATCTTGCCTGGCAAATAAGTTTCGTTAAGAATAATCACCAAACACAGACATATCTGAGATTGACGAGACGTATCATACACAAAGCACCGCTGTTCATACTGACTAAATGGAAATTCGATACAGCAGTAAAAGTACACGACTGCTCTGTTTCAGGCGTTTATGCGCCAAGCAACCAACATACGAGAGTGCAAGCATGTGATGAAAAATGCATCGTCATAAAACGAGGTTACGTCTACGTTAGTTCATTCATTTTTAAACAAAGCTACTCGTACGGTGAACGTATTGAACACACCGTCCAGAAAAGTTACGCTATTTTTGCGGTAAGTTTTAAGTGCGGTTGATTTTTTAAATACAGTATTTTATTTAACTGAAACACATTCATTATAAAAAGTAGAGTATAAAAAACTATCAATATTATCATTATGTACGAAAACTTGACACCTATTTAGAGATACAGCATTTGAAATGTGTAAATAAGATTTATAATTCTAACTTGCACGAGTGCAGCATACAGTTTTCAATGTGGATTACTAACTAAGTTCCCGCAAGAGTCTTAAGTCTGTTACACTCTAATTAACATCAAAATGTCAAGGTACTAAGTTGCATTAGGAGGCGGCTACATTGTGGAGATGTTCTATGTGGATGAATGCATGAATATTTACGGCGGCGCAATGTAACGTTATTTCATAAGCCCTCAACGGTGGTGCTTCGTAGCTCATGTTTTTACATGAACCTCTCGATTGAAATGTAAATTGGATTCGAATTGGTAGGCAAAGCCGGCGTAAGTATTACCGAATATAAAAAGTAAAAAGACAAATGCCGTCGTTTTATGAATTTCGCTGAGATCGCCAGCTACCCGGAACATTGTTATCTTGCATTTTTTGATATCTCTCCTCTTGAGTTAGTATATTTTATCTACTCTCATGTCATAAAGTTCGAATTACAAACTTGAAATAGATTTCACTTATATAAACGCAATACAGTAATCAAATTAAAAATAATAATAATAACACTATTTCTCGAACAAAACTAATGTTATTATTAAACTTTTTTCCATACCGATACCGATAGTTCTACTATTTTTGGGAAAGGCAAGGGTCTTGAAACCGTACAGCCAGGGTGTTTGAGAGTCTGTATCGTTGGAAAGTTTTTTTTTTAACTATAGTCGACAACCAAACAGCCACTCAGTGTTTGATACGTTTAATAAGTACTTGGAGGCAGGAAGATTTAAACAAAGAGGTTCATTGATCTGAGGTTTGATAGTGGCCCATGCTCCGCGCATGCGCTGTGATATGCTGGGTTTTGGCGGCAACAAATCGTCAACGTGACGTGACAACGTTTTGTTGTGTCTAATGCCTAATAACTGATTTATGTGAAAATATTGTGATGTTTTAACTTTGATTATTGTAGGAGAGACACTTAAATATGAGAGTAGATAAAGTAGTGTATAAAACTGCACATAACTAGGTATTAAAACTCTCGTGGGATACTATTAAAAACCTCGCCTACGGCTTGGTTTTTAAACACCCACTCGTGTTTTAATACCCCTCATTATGCAACAGTTTCATAAACTACAATAATAATTCCAAATAAAAGTAATTTCTGGAAATTATTGCACCTTTTCATAAAGTCCTAATGATCCGGTGTTGAATAAGGTATTTGGCCTAGACGTCACCTTTGTTGTGTTTCGCTGATTAATTTCTGAAATCCCTCGAATCCTTTTTGATGATGCATCGACCTTTAGCTCGAAATGTTACGTTGGCATCAAAACTGCATAATCCTTACAAAGTTTAGCTTTATCAAACACAAGTAGGTAGATAAAGTTGTAAGTAAACCAAATTGCAAGTAGGTATGTAATAAGAACTTAGCAAATAAGAGGAGCTGGCTGACTCCAAACCTATAAATGTATATTGCAAAAGACACTCAGAGAAACATTAATTGATGGATGGTCTTGGTTCAAATAATAAATTATATGTTCTCACAGTTATTTCAAAATAGTTGATCGATTATTTAAACCCAGACGACTGCATTTTAGTTTTATGCTTTCATATCGCCAGTTCGGCTTAAAGATACCACCTTGAAAGCCGCTAAATACTTACTGTTCAATTTAAACACAAACTTAAATGCATACATGGTCAAGTTACGTAGTCAAGCACAGCACAGTTATTGCCTGCCAGCCAGCTTCCCACTTAAAATATAGCCATGTTGTAATTAAAATATGTTTAAACTGTATGTAAGTGTAAGTCGGCCTTAGTAAGAATGCTAAATTTTTAGAACGATTACATCAGCTTAGCAATAATATACCTATCACGTTATAAAGCCATTATTTATACAAAAAAGTCTGGCTCAGTATATTTCGTTGCTTGATGTACTTACCTCCTTTCAAGACTTCATAGGTAGCCGATGAAATCTTGGAACCTCTACGTGATAAATGGATGGCTCCATGAACTGTGGTGGACGAGTATACTATAAACTGAAGAAGTTATGACGTGGTTTGCTGTACTCTAGTCTAGGTGCTTTCTACGAGCTCACAGTGATATCTGCATTGTTGTCTCACCGCATTTGGCCGCTGTCCAAGATGTCTACTACCAAATATGACAAGAATAAGCTAGTTTTCGGTATGTGTTGATACTGATATTTAAGCATAATTTAATTTTACCATAATTATAATGTTATATAATGATAAATTATAACACTGGTCTGTTCAATCAAGCTGAAATGAACTGATGATGCACTTATTTTATAAAATTACGTACGTATATCGAGTAGGTAGAGTACCTATATCGATATCGAGAGTTTATGGGAATATTAAAATTTATAGTAGAAAAGATTATATTGCAAAATATCTCCGCTGTACTCTCTTTTAGTATCGAGTATAGAGGCACTATTACTATCGGATTATACCAAACTAACTTCAATTTAAAGTATAATATAAACTGTGCTGTGTTTGAACATGCGCTCAAGGTGCATTTTGAATAATTTTACGGAACAGGTCCCATAAATTCGTGCAAATGTGCAACTCAGTAATAATTCTAAATATCACTTTTTCGTTTTCTTGATAGGTGCCAGAGCCAGTAACTTAGAAGTCATGCAGTGTTTCTATTTTCCCAAATAAGTATGTCCTAAAAATTTTGCCATTTTTTGTCTTATTTTCTGTTTTTTTTTTAATCATTTCCACCTAAAATCATCAGCTCTTTTCACCCCAATAGAAGAAAAAAGTGTCCCAAAAATTCCATATATATTTTTCCATCATTCCAACTTTGTTATGATATGCATAAAAATACAATACAACAATTCATACAAATCATAATAATATAGAAAATGGTAATAAAATAGGAAAAAAGTTGGGGCACTTTTTTTCTCCTATTGCGGTCAAAAGAGCTCGTGATTTTGAGTGGAAATGATTTAAAAACTTCTGATAATAAGACATTAAAAATGGCAAAAATTTAAGGAAATGCTCACATGACAACGATACGATAACCTATGTCAGTCTAATACAACTCAAATAATGTCGAAAACTACTTTATTTTTGTATTTTTATCAAATCTATTACGAAAACAAGTGAAGTTTAATTTAAATAGAGAAAAATAAACTTTATACAAGTGACTTAAAAATAAGTTAATACTCAGTAAATATACGTTAGCTTACCAGTTGTTCTCTGCTACATAGTTGATAGGAACCAGTGATCAGGAAAGACGAGATTCCCGGGATTGTAAACAAACTTCACTTACTCTTTGAACTGTAAAACGTTCCGCGATGTTTAACTTTACCGCCAATATTACTCAGTAGTAGTAGGAGGTATTCGCACATAGAAATCGATTGTGCGGGTAGCAACAACAGGCCGAGGCTACTATCATCGGTGTTAGAAGTCGTAAAGCTGAAAAGCTGTGTCAGAGGCCTTAATAGGACAGCTTGATTCTTCTGACAGTCATCTTGGCCACTAGCGCCACACCCCTCCATCAACCTGCACTGAGCCAGCACGGTGGAGTATGCCTCAATCTTACTCGTAGGTACCCGGGTAAAGAAAGGCCCGTGTCTCTTGGGCTACATTTATATTATTTAGTTTAATGCCTCTCTGTTTGTTTGATGTTTGTATAGAGATAGAACGTACGGTCGACCGTCGGAACCGCACTGTACCTATGTGGTATTCGTGAACTCTATTCAAACTGCCACGATTAGGACGTAAAAAATGCGCCAATACAACAAAAACAGTCAAACTATATTAGTCGTATAAGGAACGAGGCGAATCTTTGGTTACTTCGACTTGACAGTCTAAGCTTTCCCCGACTCAGTATACCATTAGTCTACCTCACGTCCAAAGGGTTGTCTACTCCCATTTTAGACCAGTAATTCTCATACAAAATCGCTTGACGTCTTATTCTTTATACATCCCTTCTCATGCAAATTGTTGTTTTAATTTATATAAATTTATTTAGCCTTACACTAGAATACCTTATACATATTCTCGTTAATATATTGCATTGAGAAGTTTTGTACCGGCTCAGCTACGTAGGAATATGATACTTTTAACGATTGAATAACCTTTCATCCTTTTCTACCCTTCATTACCGCCACCGTACAATTGGGGCAACCGACCCTAATCAGTGTTGGCTCTATCAGAAACTTGTTACGCTATGTCGTTTGTTTACGAGCCAACAGTTGAGTTAACTCATCATAACGAAGTTATTGTTGCCGCTCTCATGCTCTGTACTGCAGGAAATTCAATAACACGACTCATACAAGCATATAACGTGTCCCGTGTAACTAACTAATTATGAGTTTAGTTCTAAGTTGCATTGTCGTTGTTTCGCTGGTGTGTGTGTTGTTGTCTTCCTAAGAGACAGACAAAGAAGTTTGTAATGACTCTGTTGAGCTACCTACACACTTGATTACGATGCGAGGAATACACCTCAAAGGCAGAAGTGTCAAGTCAAGCACATTCCTAGTAAGGTGTATAGTTAGATCAACTTAGTCTTTGAACAAACGTATGAAGGGGTAGATACGAATATGTAGATACAATCTAAATACCAAAAACGTCGAAACTAACTACCCTTAAATTACTACCCTTTTAGAATTTTTTAGTACGCGGAATTTGTTTCCAAAAATGTATAATACCTAATTACTGACTAAGGTACAGATTGATTTGAATGTTTGAATCTGACGTAATGGGTTGGAAGACGTTGGCAAGGTACGTCTCGAAGTTTGCTATTTGTGTAATTAACCTTCAAAGCCGTCTAAGTGCACTTAAATTAATAAACGTGGTCAAGTACATACCGGTAAGCCGCTTTGTACAAAATCAGCTTCATAAAGTAGAAATGTATCATCATTTGTTTGGTCTTTCAGACTCTCATAGCCCTAGAGAGAAGAGAATGTCTCTTCATTTACAAATTAGGTACATCGCTTTTCACAAAGGCTCTGAACTGTAATGAAATGAGCTTCGTCTGATGAATGTGCACTAATGATGTAAATCACAAATAGTAACGTGAAAACACAATAAAGGTAATTTTACGGATTTAACGTCCATTAAATTCGTAAATGCTATCCACTCGAGAAATAACAAAAAACTGCAATATTCTGGCCTTTATTAAAATGTACGTTAGGTTGATTTTTGTTCGTGGTCTTGTTACTGAGGGTTGGTTGGTTTGGCTTGAGTGCTACTCGATCCGGGAAAGCTCGCCCATTTAGAGGTAGCGACGTCACGACTTGAAGTGGCCCTTGAGGGCATCAGGGGCTGAAAGGGACATTTAAGCCTGGGCTTTACCAGACCTACCTGGTAACTACGTGAGATAGTGATACCAATATTATTGGTAGGATACTTTAAGTAGGCTCTGAAATACACAAATGTTTTGTACTCCTAGTGGCACTACCTATAGAACGTGCTCGTGCATATTAGAAATATGTGGCTTACAAAGTTTACTCAGCTTAAATCACGTTCTTTCTTGTGGCACTCAAAGTTGAGTAGGTATTTTTATTTTATTTAATAATCATCTATAACTACTCAGAATCAGACTGGATACGTACGAATGACTCTGATGAGTATATGATATATGGCTCTGAATACGTAAGCACAATTGAAAATGCTGAGAAAATTCAACAAAAGATCAATTTGATTAAATAAAGTGTCACAATACGAATCGCTAGAGCATCCAATTTCATGGATTAAGCAATGATGAAACTTTTCAGCAAAAACTCTGAGAAAGCTGTAACTGTAGAGCGGATATTGTTTCCATTCGAAGCATTTCTTCAATGAACTTACTTAAGCTCCGTTCACTATTGCTATGACAGTTATCCCGTCCGTCCGTGGTGATACAGACGAAAGCTCGAATTCGAGGCCCTTATTTCTCTTTCTCTCATTCCTCAGATACCGTTTATCTGTTTGTTTATCTGGGGCTTTTGACACTACACACGTACAAAAAGTGTCAAAAAAAGTTATCTGACTGTTTATCCGTCTCTTGAGAGACCCGGGCTAAAGCTAGTGGGCACTTAGTTTGAACAATAAAAATATTTATCAGTTCAATCAGAGCGAAAAATAATTTCAGACTCTTTGGTTTCATAGTAGTAAAATTACGCAAAACCAATCTCACTCACCCCACATCTCCGTAGAACCAAAATGACATAAGATCTTGATGTAAAAAAAACCTTGAATATGAGATGCCTACACAAACATTTAATTAACAGGCCGTTTCAAAAATCAACATTGAATACGGTATTTTCATCATCGGCTCAGAACCGACCGGACTAATAATTAAAGTAAGCGCCTGGAGCTTTGCGCAAAGCAAACTCCCGCCTGTGAAACTGAGCTAGGGCGCACTCGCTAGCCAGGCGTTGCGTCCGTTGCGTGTTTACTTACTATGTCCATTTAATCCTTAGAGGTAAAGGCTATGAAATCGAGCAACGGATAGCCACACAATGCAGTAAGGTTTACGAGTATGTGTTATAGTCCAGCAACAATGTACTGAAAATAACCTCTGGAAAACCTTTTAACGATGCGGCAGGCAGGGGCCGGGTGGTGACCCGGATAAGGGTCTGCCAAGGATTTTCGCTGTTCCAATTGTAATATTTTACAGTATTATAATTAAATCTACCTACGGTAATTTTAGACATGAACGGAAATATTGTTGTCAGAAAACGTCCACAGAATTTAACATTCATCCGCTGGATCACAATGGCTTTCACCAAAAATAAAGTATACATAAGTTACATTATCCTCTATGAGTCGTTGCTGTATTATGTGACCTCACAAGAACTCCGGAGCGGGTTCAGCTGGCAACTTTACGACAAGACGTAAAACAGAAATAATGTGCTTCTTTGGAAACAATTACAAAAGGTTTTACTGAGGTTGATAGATATATCTCTGCGCAACTTACTTAGGAATTTACTGTGTACGGTAGTAAAATGCCGACTGCCTGTAGCAAAATGTAACAAATCATAATATTCACACGTTAATTCACACAAAATATCTTCTTGATCGTATTCTCAGATAGTAGTAGGAAAACGTCGAAAGCACTATTGGAAGTAACTATTGTGGGCGACAAATGGTCTTATAGGCAGCCAATTTTATTCTATTATTGTCTACTTATTTAGAGATACAAGGTCCAGTTCAATCCTTGATAATTATAATGAAAATTATTTACGTAACCGCTATGTAAGTCGGTCCATATAAACAAAGCAATACAGCATATTGACATCAATTGCTTCCTTGTTAGGGCCGACATCGATTGATAGCTAATAATGAGTCTTAATTAACTATCATGAAACAAGTTGCGTGTTTTATTGAAAAAGCTGTATCTACTTTTGATTTATTTAAATTCAGTGAACAATATTACAAAGTACAATGAAAGGAAAATAATAATGACAAGGATTTTAAATATGTACAAACTTACTTGTTGTATTTCAGAGTTTATTAATGAATCTACAACTGTTTTCCCTTCGTTCGCGCAAGTACAAAACGTTACCTAAACGAATAGATCAATGAAAAAGTTCTCAAAGACCTGTTAAGAGCGCTTCCCGTCTCCAATTCACATTTAGGAAATTGACAATCATTCCCTTCTTCAAACTTCGAAAGTGAACAAAAGTACTGACAAGTCAAGGAACTTTGTTGAATCCGTTCTAGCTGGACGGATCTGGGCACTTTCCAATTCCGGGTGTATTCATCCCTTGGCGCAAGAAGGCTCAGCCAAGCGTAAGGCATCGCACGGACTCGAGTGAGACCAGACAAAGGGGCATTCACTAGGAGTCGAGTGTTGACTCATCCGGTTTAATTAAAGAAAACATACTCGTACCAACCTTTGCCTCATTTTTTCTCAGCCTCACGCTTGAGTGTTTGATTCTTGACGCTTTGAAAACTTACCTGAAATGGACAATAATGGTGTTATCAGTTTGAATGATAAGAATTCTCTATTAAATAAACCAAAATTGAAATAACTTCTAAACTAATCATCTTACGTGCTTCTATGCAGCAACGCGATAAACACAAATTAATTACGCTACAACACTTACATGAAACATTAAATTAAAACTTTTAGGCGCCTGCTGTCTTATTGTTTGGGAAGATCTTAACAACAGTCGAGATATAGGACTGTGGTTAACGAAGCCACATAAGTTTTAAGTGGCCTCAGGGGTCTGAAGTTACTTCCCCTCTACCTCCCACCCCGTGGCAAAGTTGCCAGAGTAGTTACAGCTACAGCCTAAATCGGTGTTGATGTTTGGACAAACTAATAGAAAGGAGCTCGATATAAAGTATGACGCGAATCGATAAACTCGATAAACTGTGGAAACTATTGTGCTTAGAAACTCGAAACTCTTGGGTGCGGCCCCAATGGTTAATGTAATGAGACAACGATTGGATAAGAAATTGATTATGGTGCTCATCTTCTTACGCCCGGTCGCTGGGAGAGCGATTAAATGTAACAGACTGTTATGTCAAACTTATTCTAAAAGATTATTGTACGAGTGAGCTTCTCGATATTATTACTTAACAGTGCAGTTCAGTTCAGTTCAAAAATTTTATTGACCATAAAATCATACATATTACTTAGTCAACGTCAATACAATATTAATATTTTTGTATACTACCGCCCGTTCGGAAGTTGTGGGCTTAGGGATGGAGCAAAGAAGGGCAAGAAACTCCCCCGTACCTCTTTTAAAATATCAGAGCCTTAAAAATACAATGTTATGTATTTCTACTTAAGTCTAAGGAAATACACCGAGAAGAGACGTACTGACTCAGTCCATCGCCCCTTTTTGGATTTCTGTGCGCTGAGATGGTAAAGACCATGCAGTTTTGTCATCTAAATATTCTTTAGACTTCTTCAATAGGCCGTTTTTGACATAGTTTTTGAACCTCCTTTCTGGTAGGTCCGTTGCTTCATTAGGTACTTTATTATAAAAACTAACACATACTCCCATAAAAGAGTGAGCAACCTTACTGAGTCTGAACGCGGGCATATCAATCTTATTTCTATTTCTAGTGCTAATACTATGATTATGACCTAAAGTCTTAAATAAACCTATGTTTTTTCTGGTGTACATGATATTTTCATAAATGTATTGACAGGTAACAGTAAGTATATTGATATTTTTGAATTTGTCCCTCAGTGATTGCCTAGCATCTAGTTGATAGATAGCCCGAATGGCCCTTTTTTGTAAGACAAATATTGTGTTTATATCTGCCGCTCTCCCCCAAAGCATTATTCCGTAAGACACCACCCCGCTAGTGGTAATAGACTTTCCAAAACTAAATTAAATACATGGTTCTTTTGTGCTTTTTTTAACTAGCGCTTGATTAGCGACACGTTTAGTGTTGTAATGTATACCTATATATACCCTAAAAGAGAGAGCCCCGACTCCTAAGATACAGTAACACTAGTTTAGGAGTTGGATGTTCAATGTTCAACCAATGCATCACACCTATCACTAGACGTTCATATGATATGTACATAGTTTTAACTACATAGGTTTAAGTTGGAGAATAAACAATTTCAATTTCAAGTGCTGCTAAATAGAGTTCAGTCAGAGTGATCAGAAATTAACTAATGCCGTAGAGCCTCATGAATTATGTTTCATGTTTTATTAATTGTTGTTCCATTACTGAATCTTAGATGTTATATGACTATGCCATTAAGTTATAAACTCTCCTCTTTTACCACAATGTGTATTTCTATCGTCAACACTCAAGCTCAAGACATACTTTTCGTATAGAAAGTACAAGAAAGTTCCGCGGGCTCTACAGGGGGGCGCGGGCGGTCCTGAACGACTGTAGTTGTTAATGACTTTTGAATGTAAGAGTACTTGCGACATTTCACATAGCTAAGTGCTATGAATGCGGGTTAAATGTTTACAAAAAATACAAAAACATAGCGTTATGATTTTCCCATACAGGGTGACAGTATTGCACAATTCCGCCTAGGAACCGATTCCTTAAGATATCATAAAATAAAACACCCTCATTGTTCTCAAATATTTTGCCAACTCAAGTACCTAGTCTAAATCATGTCCAAATACAAGATCTTGCAATCAACACGGATCTGTGTTATCCGATTATTATTATTTTTTAATTTAATACAAAAACAGCGGGTCTAATTGGCAGACTCACCCTACTAAATCAGTACCTACCTAGTTTTTAACATTCCTTACCTCAAACCCGTTGAAACATAACTAAAGGTACAGAATGCTAAAAACTAGAAAATTACAAACTTCCAAAAACTGAATTTGAATCCCGCTGAACATTGCAATTCGAAATATTAAAACGTCAAAAGTTGTTCGCGGGTGACGGACGTCAGGCAGCGGCCATAGTACTTCGATGCCTCCTCGATGCAGCGATTCAAGTGGAAAATTGATTTCTCTGCTCCACCGCATATGTACGTATCATCGCCACTTATGAAGATTAATGACGTAATTACATTTTCCAATTGATAAAACCCGATATATAAAAGGTATAACCTTTATTTTCCAGCGCTCAAAATGTAATTTATTGCAGGTGACGCTCTCGGTATGGAAATATTTCAATATTAATTTTAATACGTCGATGAATTATTGACCATTCTCATTTAGTGGGCAACGCACATACCTACTCACGTCGTCGCACGCCCAGGTTGATTGTTGGTTTTCGCGCCTCGGGCTATCACGGCGGCGCACAAAGATTATGCTCCGCTGTGTTGTAAATGTACGATTGCTTCTATTGTAATAGGTCTAAAGCTTTGAAATAAAAAGATAACACATGTTTATTGATTACTTGATTTCATAGTGTGATTCTAAACCCCATCCCATTATGCCTCATAGATTTAATACGCTGTCTAAAGTACAGACGCGAGGAAAACATAGATAGATAGACAATCACTTTATTCACTTTTTATAATACACGTTTGACAGGAAAACAATTAATTCAGCAGTAGTACATAAACAAAAGTCACATTTCATGGCGGTTTCATGGCACTATATGATTTTTGTTTCTATAACTAATGTATAAAAATTCTGACTGTTATTATTCTAAATATATACCTTACATTATCCATACATTCTTTTACTGTGCCTCCCAAACATCATCACTATCAATAAAATCGGTTAAGTGCGGGTCGGTATCGCACACGAAGGGTACCGTACCTGCGTACAACAAATCAAAAGCACTCAAAACAATAAAAAATAAACAAAAAGAAAATTTAAAAAGTTTATGCCTTCACGAGATTTGAACCGACGACCTCCGGATTGAGAGTCTACATCATACCGGCTGAGCTACCACAACCATGTGGGTTGACGCGAAATATGCTATCATATTTAAATGTGTAGTATATGTGTCTATGACATGGTTGCTATGGCAATAAATAAACAGTTTCAGTCAAGATCTCCATTTTGAAATGCGTAAGTGTATCTAAACACGTCTCTTGTATCGGGGCCCCCTTTAATTTGCAATATCTCTCGTATTTCAGTATTTGTGGTTGGTGCGGCAACAGATATACACATTCTGTGAAAATTTCAGCTTTCTAGCTATTACGGTTCGTGCAGACGGACCCGGTGACAGACAGGACGGACGGACGGACGGACGGATAGACGGACAGCGAAGTCTCAGTAATAGGGTCCCGTTTGGCACCCTTCGGGTACGGTACCCTAAAAACGAAGTCAAAGTTGCAATGATCACAGCATAAAAAAAACAACAATGGCTGCCGACAAATTTTTGGAACTATATACAGCAGACACCTCTGATCTGTGATTGCCAACTTACGAAAAATAAAGGAAAGTTCAGAATTTTTGATAAAGGCACATTTACATTGTCGAACCATACCATCATGCAAAAATCGGAGCCGTAACGGACCGTGTAGTTCCAAGCACTATTTTGTGCTTACGTGTGTTAGCGGAAAAATAAATTCGAGCACTATTTTGTGCTTCTATGCGCAGGAGTAAATTAGTGGCGATAGGCTAGCCACCTGTTAAATTGTAGAATGTCCATCTGCCTAAAAGGTCTGATATTTATTACATTCAGTTTAGATGATGTTTTATCAGCAGTTAAGATGCCGCAAATGCTCTGGTAGGTTGTCACAACTTTTAATTAAACATTAAACATATTAAAGTAGATATCCGTTACTGATAATTACACCGGTTTAACCGGAAACGTAAGTTCTCCGGACAAACAGCTTGGGGGACCCAAATCCGTTCATATCATAGTTTTCAATCCGCTTCAAAAGCCGCAATCTATTCAAGGAATTTCAGGCGATCCATCAGAGAGCTTCTAAGGGGTCCGTGGGTATTTAATCATTGGACGATGATATTGCGTTACGAGTTCAGTTCCTCGCATAACCCGGGTATTATCTCCTCTTAAGTCCTTTGAAAAGTAGGTACCTATGTATCAGTCCCCAGTTTTGCTTGCTTATGGTCTTATAATATACCAAAGGGTATTATTGAATTTCATGGGCGTGTTTTGACATTTTGAACAACTCTAGGTGCTCATAGTGCTCTATCATGAGGGGTTCGCCGATATGCCCGCAACACGTGGTGAAGTAAAAAATTATGTCAAAATGAATGTGATACCTGATACCAGATGTATAAACTTAAATATGTATCCGAATTTCATGTTCCATTCATTTATTTACTTAAATAGATAATCCAACAGTGTATACACGCCTTAACAAATAACAATCAAAACATTGCCACGCCCCGCTTAGCCTGATTACTTGCGAAACACCCTATTAGACTGAATATCATCGCATTTCATGTTTTGGTCATTATCTCTATGGGATAGGGTTCAAACTCAACGAAAATTTATATTTACGAGTTTTGCTCAAAACTACCCAACTGATCTAAATTGACTATACAAATGGAATCCATCAGAAGATTCAGGTTCTCATTGGATTATATTAAATGGATGGGTACCTTACAATTACAACTAGCAAGTACCTAAAATAGTTAGAACTGTTGTACTTGCCAGAACTGAACTGCTAGAGCCTGTATTAATAAAATGCTATCTCTTAGAGCCGAGAGAAATGTAGTGGAGGCATAGCGGAGGTCATTATCATTTCAAGTCATGCTTCAATCTCTATAGCTTAAAGGAAGCGTTCATAGACTATGCAAATACATTGTAAGTGCATAAGTTAAGTGCCCATAGAAAACCGCCATTGAGCAAATATCGGCGCAATATCTGTCCATATTATAAAGTTTTATACGGAAACCTTATAGCTATTAGCTTTGCTATTTGACATCAACTGTATATCAAAACCAGGGAGCACTTATCCAGGATATATAGGATATATATAGTTTATTATTGGATATAGTCTCTGATCAAAACACATGAAAAGTCTGCAACTAGGAACGGCTTGATTAGTAACAGGTTTTTAATGTAATGAAATTATAGTAAGACTTTAGTTATCTTTACACATCACGGCACAAGTAATTGTATAACTTCTTCAACTTTTACCGCAATATAAGTTCATCATCGTCAATTTAAACCTATACTTTGAAGGAGCTATGGCAAAATTGGCTTGATGCCAAGCGGATGAGCCTACTCAAATCACCAGCAATTTGCAGCTCAGCTTGCAAACTTAAGCTTCAACAGTAAAACCTATTATATTAGATAGCTAGGAGTCTTCGCTTAGAATATAAAAATTAATTAAATGTACCTTTTGGGTTCAGATTTATTATAAAATTCGGTATTAGATATAAACATTTGAGGGCTAAAGCAATCATCAACCGTCCTTAAATCTCTCTTAGGTGTCCACGATGAAGATCTATCCTATCATCAACATTTTATTTTTATTATTCTATAAAAAAGGATTTTTATTAAAACTACGTTCAGTATCTGACCCGTTGCTCTCAGTAAACAAAATATAAATATGCAAATGAAATAATATAAGCGAAGCCCATTTATATTCCTACTGAGGGGCAGAGGCCTTTACCTTTACGAGTCAGATTGAGCCATAGTCCACGACGCTGGCTTAAGTGCGGATTTATGGATATAATATGCAAAATAAGCTATAAAATGGCAAGTAGACAATCAACACTACACCTTACCGTAGGCAAAATTCTTGCGGGCTTATCCTCATACCGTCATACAAAGGAGACGTGGGACAGATCGTGCCCTTCGATGGCACAAGGGAAAGGAATTTTAATAAAACCCTTAATATCTCTATTCACGGCAGCAGTTACGCACTTTTACGAGGTAAATTACTGTGACAAACTTAAGCCGTAGCACGAAACTTTGATAATTATAATGTTTTCGTTTCATAATTATCAGAGTTCTCATCTCACACACGCATACAGACAGAGAGCATCCCGCCATTTTCCTAGGTGGCAGTTTTGAGTTGGTCTTGTCACGTTGACTTGGTGGCAGAAAAGGAGTGTAGTGGCAACGAAAGTTGTTCAGAATTATGTCCCTGAAATCCCCCTCAAATATCCTTATTTCTCATAATGAATGAAGGTAATGTACCGTGCGTGCCCTAAAAAAGTATACGTACTTCCGGCGCGCGGCGTATTCGCTATAGATGACATATCGTCGCATGAGCTCTGTCAGCCGGATGTGCCTCATCTGTCAATGTCAGCGCTGCAGGGAGGCTCACGCAGGCAGACAGACGATTTAATTAAATGGGACTGTAACGTAATGTTACACGGTATATGGGCCGTGTAGCGTTTGTGTTTTGCAGATCTCTACAGCTTTAACTGTGTTTTTTATATAATCACAATACCATTTATTTGAATTGAGAAATCGCCCAATCACATCTCTTGAAAAGACAGCTCGTTTTTCAATGTGAAATGTTTTGCGTTTGATCTTTCTCAAACCTCTCATCAGTGGGTAATAGTTGGGCATTTACACTGACAAAGGTTGGGCATTTACACTGACTGGTTAATTGAGTAGGTATCAACACTTCACGAACATGATTTTTTTAAGGCTTTGTGATTTTAAGCCCTAAATTAAGACGATAGGTGTTGTCAGACATCCCATTCCTACAATCATAGTAAAACATCCTAGAATGATGAAAACTTTAAGAAAAATATCAACAAAATTAGATGTTAGGATAGGCTAAAGGAGATTAAACTACATATTTTTTGACGATAAACATAAATTTCTTGGATTGGATTCCAAAATATAACACGTAACGTACCTTCATGCATGACATATAAAACGATATTAATATTGTCCTAATGTTATGTTATGAATCCCAGGTAGTATTTGATGAAAACGGCAGTTTCGGTGATTTATACTGATTTAATTTATCAGGAAGTACATACAGTCAGTACGTTTACATAAGTGAGAGAGACGAAGGCAAGAAAGAGACAAAGAACGCCTGACAGTTATGACGAGTTGGAAAGATGCATTTTGCTATCGAAACTGATTTAGGCGTTATTGTATGAAATTGACTTAAAAGCTATAATATTAATTCTAAACATGCCCCCGGGCGTTGAAAGCACAGCTTTCAACCAAAGCACTCTTCTTCTAAGAGCGGACAAATCTTCGAAAACGCTCGACGAATGACTCCAGTTGTGGTCTTGATGTCCGCCACTCTACTAATGCCATCACTCCCAGGATAGACAGCGATGACTCTGCCCAGCTTCCATCGTAGAGGAGGAAGGTTGTCCTCTTTAATGACGACGAGCATGTTTGGTTTGAGCGTTTGACCATCAGTTCTCCATTTGACTCGCTGCTGGAGTTCGGAAACATATTCTTTGTTCCACCGTGACCAAAACTGCTGGCGAAGCTGCTCAATTCGGTTAAAACGGCTCAAACCGGTGACAGGATGTCCCTGAAGATCTTCCGTGGGTAGACAGGTGAACGGACGCCCGATAATAAAGTGACCAGGCGTTAACGGAGTGCAGTCGGCTGGGTCTGAAGACAGCGGGGTCAAAGGGCGCGAGTTTAACACTGCTTCAATTTGAACTAGAGTTGTATTGAGCTCTTCGTATGTAAGATTACAATGTCCCAACACTCGCACTAAATGAAATTTAGTTGATTTTACGCCCGCTTCCCAAAGACCGCCAAAATGTGGCGCATAGGCCGGTATAAAATTAAATTGGATTCCTTCGTTAGAGGCTTCAAGGCCCAATGAGTCACAATTACTCTTTAAAAAATGTGATAATTCATTTGAAGCACCGACAAATGAAGTGCCATTATCTGAGAATATATTTGAGGGTTTACCTCGGCGAGAAATGAACCTACGTAAGGCCAATATAAAACATTTGCTCGTTAAATCGCCAACCAATTCAAGGTGCATGCATTTTGTAGCTAAACAAATGAAGACGGCTATATACACCTTTACAACCCTACATCCACGACCTTGACGAGATACGGCATTCATAGGTCCCGCATAATCTATACCTACGTTTTCAAACGGATAGGTACCAGGCGTAACACGTTTAGTCGGTAAATTACCCATTTGAGGCACTACCACCTTTCCACGCTCGCGCGTGCACTTTACACATTTGCGGTAGGTAGCCTTAGCTAAATAGCGACCACCGATTGGCCAGTACGTTTCCCTAACAGATGCCAATAATAGTTGTGGACCTGCATGCAGCAGACGGTTGTGTTCATGACGAAACAAAATAACTGAAAAATGATGAGTGGACTGTAGTAAAATAGGAAATTTCTTATCATGAGGGAAATTTGAATTAGAAAGACGGCCCCCAACACGCATTATTTTATTGCTATCAATAAAAACATTAAATTTTAAAAGACGACTTTTGGGGGGTAATGATTTGCCCTGCAATAATAATTCATACTCTGGAAATGATTCCCTCTGAACTAACGGAAGTATAAAATTTAAAGAATGTTGCAATTCTGTGGCATCAACATACTTGTAGTTGACTGCGGGTTGAACCTCCCTTTTGAGAACATAAATGTTCAAAAAACGTAGCATGTACGCTACAGTACGTAAAAGTCTTAACAAATTAGAAAATCTGTTGAATATAATGACTTGTTTAATGTCAGTGTTTTGAGAGATTTGACAATGCAACGTTGTGGTTGAATGAGATTCATCATTTGTCGTGACATTGGGATGAGTAGGCCAATGAGAAGGACTCAGTTTTAAGAAGGATGGACCGGTCCACCACAAGTCGGATGCATGGACTTGTTCCGGTTTTATCCCACGCGAGATCAGATCCGCAGGATTTTGATCGGTGGGTACATGCCTCCATATACACTTCTCGGTATCTTCCAAGATAGTGGCCACGCGATTTCTCACAAAAGGTTCTAGTTTGCTGGGCAACTTATTAAGCCATCCCAGAACTACCATGGAATCGCTCCATAAAGTGGTTGATCCTACTTTATCACGCAATGAATTTATAACCTTTTGATACAGACGAGCACCTACCAGCGCGGCGCAAAGCTCAAGGCGAGGTATGGTTGTTGGTTTAATCGGAGCAACCCTACTTTTAGCTATAAGTATACGTACAACAACTTCTCCAGCCTCGTTCACACTGCGAACATAAACGCATGCGCCATATGCTAGCTCAGATGCATCTGCAAATATGTGCAAATCAAACCTTTTATTATATCCATCGCAAACTACACGACGAGGAATACTCATATCATTTAAAGCTGATAAATTACTTATGGTTTTACTCCAACTTTTAAATAGCTCCTCGGGTAAAGGTTCGTCCCATGCGAGCTTGAGTAACCATAGCTTCTGTAAAAACATTTTTAATAAAATGACACACGGTGACAATAGACCTAAGGGGTCATAAATCTGAGCGATGACTGAAAGTACATCGCGTTTGCTATTTCCGTTAGAAGATAAGCAACCTATTGGAAAGAGCAATTGATCAGATATCGCCTGCCAGCTGAGCCCCAGAGTCTTTGTTGGTTCATTATTACCAATATTTAAATTGAGTGACGACTCAGTGTTATGATCCGAGTCATGAGGAATTAAAGTTGGCTCATTGGATTTCCATTTACGGAGAGGTAAGCAAGCTGAGGACAAAACTGACGTGACATCTTGCTGGATTTTGACAGCTTCCTTTAGCTGATCCACGCCGGTTAACAGATCGTCAACGTAAAAATCGTGAATGATGATTTCACTGACAGTTTTGTCCACACATTCCAGACCTAACTGTTTTAAGCATCTAGTAGCCAAATAGGGTGCACTAGCGGTACCATAAGTGACGGTATTTAAGCGAAATGCCTTTAACGGACAAGACGCATCTTCACGCCAAATGATTTGATGTAAAGGTCTGTCCTCCGGGTGGATGATTATCTGTCGATACATCTTCTCAATATCTGCTGACAGAATATATCTTGGGAAACGAAATCTGATAAGTATCGCCAGAAGATCATCCTGCACGGTTGGCCCCACCATCTGAATATTATTCAGGGACACACCTGATGAGGTAGGAGCACTCGCATTAAATACCGCACGTAATTTAGTAGTTGTGCTACTTTCGCGTAGGACACCGTGGTGGGGAATGAAATATGTCTTTTGTTCAGAAAGCAACGGTACCTCAGACATGTGACCTAACTGTTCATATTCAGACATAAATTCACGGTACATTTTTCCTAGCATAGGCTGTTTATCATTACGACGCTCTAATGACAGAAAACATTGTTTTGCACGAGATAGTGATTCTCCTAACTCTTTAGAGTCATTTTTAAACGGAATTCTAACACAAAATCGACCGTTGTCTAAACGGGTCGTATTGTTAATGAAATGTTCCTCACAACGTTTTTCTTCGGGTGAATAATGAGAATCTTTATGAGAGATCTCTTCAAGTTGCCAAAAACGAGATAATTGGCTTTGTGTTTCAGCAAATCGCATATCAGATGCGCCAGTACTGGATTCTACTTGCAAGAAGTTGCAAATAATGGTTGACTCGGGGGATGAATGACCGCTGTTAATAGGGCCTGACACTAACCATCCCAATCGAGTGTCCTGTAGAATAGGTTTTCCAGTACCTAGTCTAATTTTTTCTGAACCAAGTAAGTCCCAGAATAAATCTGCGCCGATGATCATGTCAACAGCGGAAGGCCTATAAAAATGAGGATCGGCCAGGCAAATATCAGACGGAATATTTAAATCCGAAATATCAATTTTGTTACAAGGCACGTTGTTTGTAATAGAAGGCAAAACGAAGCATTGCATTCTTGTGCTGAAAGATTCGTTCAACGAAGTCATCGAAACACTACACACTTGACCTACTTTCGACTTAGATTTATTGATACCTTCAATACATTTGTCTACGTATAATACAGGCAAGTTGAGTCGTTCGCACAGCTGATTCGTCATCAAGGACGATGTACTGCCGCTATCGAGTACAGCGCGAACGATGTGTTGTGTGTTATTTGAATCTAATATTTTAACTAACGCCGTAGATAATAAGACGTCGCTCGCCTCGGTACCTACCGATTGCGAGTTATCAGATACATGTGCAGTCAGTGTCATCTCGCCAGACCCTTGTAATGCGCGGGTAGATGCGCTCGACGCTAACTGAGTGGTCGGGTGGGTCTGCGACTGTACCTCGCCACATCGGAACGCGATGATGACGTCACGGTCACATTGTGACTCGAAGATGGTTGTGCTATCTGTCGATCGGAATTAAAATCCGCTAAATGAATGAGTGTGTGGTGTTTACGTTTACAAATTTTACAACCGGTCTTCTTACATTGGTTTGAATAGTGACCTGCATGTAAACAGTTGTGACAGACTCTGACATTAGCCAACATCTCTTTACGACCGCTGTTACTCAGGGTTAAAAACTGTGGACAGTTATTTAAATGATGATCTCCCTGACATTTAGGGCAAGTGTACGTGGACGTTGATTGCACGGAAACCATGCTCCTTAATTTAGCACTATTCTTGTTTGGATTGGTAGCGGTGGAGTGGTTGGAGTGGTTACTATTAGAAAACCGAGACAGTTCCAAAGTTTCAATCAAATCCGCACGATTATTTAGGAATTCAATCAGAGATGAAAACTTTATGCGTTCATTTTTATCTAACCTGCCTTTAAATTCTTCCCACTCACGCAATGACTTTAAATCCAGTTTTTGTGTGACAATATGAATTATAATAGTGTCCCAGTGCTGTACAGGCTCCCCTAATGATTGCAAGGCTCGTAGATTTTTATTTAGCTGATCAATGAAATGCTTCAGTGCTGTTGAGGACTCTTTGGAGATTGATTCCAGATTAAATAAAGCGGTGACATGATTTTTAATTAAAAGTCTTTTATTGTCATACCGTTCAGTCAAAAGTCTCCATGCCATCTCATAGTTTTGTGACGAGAACTCAACTGACTGCAACACAACCGCAGCAGAACCCTCCAAAGACAACCTTAAATAATGGAACTTATTTATGACATCAATCTCCTCATTATCGTGGATCAAGCTTGTAAAAGTGTCCCTGAACTCAAGCCAGTTATTATAGGAACCGCTGAACTTTGGCAATTGTATGGTTGGCAACTTAACGAGTTTATGACTGTGACCACCACTAAGACAGGAATGAGGCGATTCCACTTTTTTGTCATGATTGAGTGTGTTGTTATAATCTGACAGCATTTGTTGAGCGGTAACGATACATTGAAAATATGTATTCTCAAAATTAGTTCTCTCAGAAAATAGCTCTTCTGTCGACTCACTCTCACATTCCAGTTGTAACTGAACCTTGTCATATTTATGGTACAACGATTCTAAGTTAGTGATACGCATTTGTAACTCACGTGCACCCAAAGCATCAAACTCGGAACATTCCAAAGTCGATAAATATCGACTAAACGTTGTCAGTTGACCTTTGTAACTAGCTCTTTTTCTATTTAATGTCTTGATTTCCTTAGTGTTTTGCATCTTTGGGAAGCGACGTTTAACCAACCTGGAATTGATACAATGCAAAATTTAATAATAGCTAAAGTAATTTACAAATAGCTACAGCGACTAAGTAATACCTGCTTAGGAATAACTTATTAATGATCAGCGAATATTAATGTGCTCTAAAGTCAAGTATGGTATACTTTTATTCTTTTATAGAACGATAATAGATGCGTTAGCATAAGCACTACAATAATACTAAGCCTCGTAATACATAAAATGTCTCAAATCATGTGATAATAGCAACAATGCAAAAATAGAAAGGTTTTGTTAAACCTGACAGACGTAGTTACGGTTACGTAACCTACCTACTGCAACTTACTCGAATCTGAGTGATTTGTACGATAAATATCAAAAGCAATCTGTTAATTAAAGAAGCTATAAAGCTTACTGTACTGTAATATAAGTACCAATTAACGAGAAATAACGATTAACTTCAGAATTTATGACAATGTGACGTTGCACTAGTTTAACTACGCTGTTAATTTCTAACACATAAATTAACAATATGTAACAGTACTGACCTTTCAACCGAAGTATACAATACCTAAATAATACCTGAATATGAGTGTTGGGTGAAATCGAAGATGAAATAGCTCAATATTTCGACGAAACGTAATCACTTCACCGTAATGGCTGCCATTGCGCACTTAACACCGCGTTGTTACCGGTGAATCTTGCAATCTTCAATTTCTCCACATATACTGCATTAATATGGAAATCTTCAATATCCGGTACGAGATAGGACCATGTTATGAATCCCAGGTAGTATTTGATGAAAACGGCAGTTTCGGTGATTTATACTGATTTAATTTATCAGGAAGTACATACAGTCAGTACGTTTACATAAGTGAGAGAGACGAAGGCAAGAAAGAGACAAAGAACGCCTGACAGTTATGACGAGTTGGAAAGATGCATTTTGCTATCGAAACTGATTTAGGCGTTATTGTATGAAATTGACTTAAAAGCTATAATATTAATTCTAAACACCTCGGTAACATAGTATAATCATATAAAGTTGTGTCCAAAATAACAACCACCACGGATTGAGTCGTTAATTTTACCGACTTTCCATAAGTAGAGAGGCTAAACAGGGATGATGATTCGACATTGCTTCATAATGAAAGGGCTCGGTGCTAATTTGTTGGTACTTAGGATAAAGGGTGACATTAATTAGCTGACCCAGTTTCACTTGGTGTTCTAAATATAGAGCAGCGATGGGCTAGACCCCTGTCAGGGAAATGCATCTTTATATACTGGCACATCGTGGATGCTAATTAGAGCCACTGCCACTTTAATGAGGAATAAATTTTATAAATGACTAGCGACCCGTCCCGGCTTCGCACGGGTGCAATGCACTGCACGGTACACATGTACCTTCCTCTTGAATCACTTTATAGTCTATTAAAAAAACGCATCAAAATCCGTTGCGTAGTTTTAAAGATCTAAGCATACATAGGGACAGACAGCGGGAAGCGACTTGGTTTTATACTATGTAGTTATGATAAAAACTGATATGGGGTATTATAGGGGCATAAACATTTCTTCTGGCCCCATACTAGGATAGAACTCGTCTAAACTAAAATGACGCGCCTCACTCCTTGGTTTTATTACAAGTAAATACCATCAAACGTGCTTTTAACTAGATAATAAAGGTAAATGAACATTAAAGACAAGGTATTATAGTAGCACTGAACCGAACTAATATTTGTCTAACGGGACGACCCGTGAACGCGATGACACGTGACGCATCAGAACAGGGATCGAATTCTACTGTTCACAAGCATACGACAAGCCTGGCACAAACTTCAATACGAGGTATTTGGTATTCTACTAAAACCGGAATCCAATTCACAAGCGCCAGCGTGAAGCCAGCGTACTCCGTATTCTACTATCCAAAACGTACTTACGCTGGCGTCAAACTGGCGCCAGCGGCGTAAGAACGCTTTGGACAGTAGAACAAAGTACGCTGGCGTCAAACTGGTGCCATAGTGAGTACGTCTTTGACAGTAGAATACGAAGTACGCTGGCTTCACGCTGGCGCTTGTGAATTGGATTCCGGTTTTAGTAGAATACCAATTATCTCGTATTAAAGTTTGTGCCAGGCTTGTCGTATGCTTGTGAACTTAGTAGAATTTGGGCGCAGAGGGTGAATTGAGACGAGCTAAATTTTTTGAGTTGTGAGTCGCGTAATTTCGGTCGCGCAATTCGTGCCACATTAGGTTTCATACAAAACTGAGTCAGAATGTAGCATAATATTATAGATAATATTATGCGACTTACACTTCGATGATCGAAGGACTCACAACTAAACAAATTTTGCTGGTCTGGCTTCACCCGTAAGCGCAATCTGTTGAGTTACAAATATTTACAACTAAACTCGAATTACTAATTCTTATCATAAAGGTAAACGTCAAAGTACGGCCATATTTACCTGTTTGCTACGAGATTAGTATCTCGAGATTAAGTATTACCGATACTGTTCTGCATCACGTCTTCCGTTATGCCAGACAAATATATCTAGGATGTATTATACTTAGATGGTCATATTCGAAGTTTGAACCCCGGCAAGGCGAATACATTTTTGATTGGCTCATTGGTATTCGCGGCGGATAGTGATACGACCTTCGGGTAGGGTCCGCACTTAGCAGTAATTTACAGTTTAATTACTGCCCTTCGAGGCCATGGGGAAACCGAAGGGCGAATTTATGCCTCAAATTAAACCAACGAGATAATAGCCAAAGAATTCACTTTAAACTCACTAAAATAAAAGTAAAAGTAATAAAAACATTTAATTATAAATCTTCTTCTTTAAAAACATAGTATAATAAACTTATATAATTAAAAGTAGGCCAATTCACCCACCTAGGGGCACAAGCCTTTATCCAGATTTTTGTAATTCATAGTGATAACTATGAATTACGGAAATTCGGATATAGGCCAAAACGCCAAAACCAATTTTGCTAAAGTTTTTCTCAAAAACAAAAGGAAACAATTGTATGAGGTATACAAATAATATATCGCATTCAAAATTGATTAGTTTTATTTTAAAAGGGTTTGATAAGGACATTAACTAATTATAAAACGCAATGTGGGTTAAAAATGTACTAACCTCATAGCCAAAAAATCATTCTGAAATTCGTTTTAACGCTCCCTAATTGAATCGGGGATCAGAGGGTTCTAAAACCAGTTAGACTTTTTTGTTTCTGCAACGCCCGAGCTCAAAGCCAAAAAGTCGAAATGAAAGCTCTTCTATCGAGTCCGCCCGCTGCAACGCACGCGAAAACTCATTTGCGCTAGATGAGTATTTGTCGCAAACAAACAAAACAGATTTAATGAAGAGACTAGCGAAAGTAAGTTAAATGAGGAGAGGATATTAAGGTGGCTTCTGTACTATTCGTTAATACGTGACTTCTGTTCTGCCATAGAATTATGTAATGGACCTACGTAGATTACTGCTACTGCCAAAGATAATTTATCCACTTCAAATTGTCCACTTGAAATATTCTGAGCCTCAATAGTAATAAATAATAAATAAATAAATAACTCATTGTAAATAATGCTAATTTAAACAAAAAGTCACTACAAATCCTAATAATGTAGAGGGGTCGTAGGTAGTCATTCCAAGCCGCTTAGTAAGCTTAGTTCATTGACTTTGAAAAATAGTCGCAAATAACTTTCGCTACGCGGAGTCTTCTGTCATTGTCAGGCTGTGCTATGTGCCGCCGCGCGCACGTAGCACGTTCGTAACGCATCGTTCGCGTCGTAGACGGTTCGTAGCCAATAACAGCTTGTCGTAGCAACGTGACGTAGCACTTCGTGTGCATTCTTGTGTTTCCTTGAAAACGTGTTTGTGGAAATATTGTTTTCGTCAGCTAATAACGCAATGAAGGGCTGACTCTGTACATTTACCTTGGCTGTAGGCGTGCTGATTTTGGTGCAAGGGTATGTTTCTCAGGGCCTTCTCCCGCAGATCTCTATCACATAGCCTTTCCATTGTTTTCAGCATAAACGAGGTAAGGCTGATTGCAATTGCATTAAAACATGTTTATTTACATAAATATGAACGTGAACATTACGTGATCCTACTCGATTCCTATTTTCGTGTAAACGAGCCTTGGCAATTAAGCTCATTTACAGGGGGTGCCAGTTCTTCCCACATTATAAACGAAACTGTCAAAAAGCGTCAGTTCCGCCTGTCACGGCAAGGCAAGAGATCGTGGGAAAGAAGCTGCTTCTCAGCGCCTTGTAGTCTGTGGCATTGCCCTTAAAGTATAATACGAGTACGACCGAAAACTTTTAACATAATAATAAAACGCTCAACTAGTATTCTGCGCCGCAATTCTCAAACAATAGCGCCAACGCGTGATTCGCTTTTAAAATGCGGCGTTTTGGGGCAAAACGTGACAACCTACACACAAATTCACATGCCTAAACATGTTAGACTAGGCTTTACGTTACTAATGCTCATTTTCACCAACAGTTAGGGGACACTTAGCTCTTTTTCTTAGCCGTCTAGCGATTGTTTCGGAGGCCGGCCTCTTGAATTTAGGGGGTCCCTTAGTATCTTAGGTTACCCTTAAACTAAGGTCAGAGTGAAACCACACCTAGGTGGCCCCTAAAAGGAATTAAACTGTCCCCTTATAGATAGGGATTGTTGGTGAAATCGGGCATTTCTATATTTAATTAATCGTTTGAAACGTGGGTTGGTTTTCGATTTTGATACCGGCCAAGTACGAGTCGGACTCGCGCACCGAGGGTTCCGATAAAATTTATTTTTATTGTGAAGCAACCACAAAATAGCGGGATTTGTATTTTTTCTTTTAATAAATTGTGCTGCTTTGTGCCAATTTCATGATTCTAGGTCAACTGGAAGAACGCTACAAGTTTTGAGTCTCTTGTGAGTACTATAAAAATCCAATAATTTGACGTTCATATCATCGTTTGATTACGTTGACCTAGAACTTTGATTTTTTCACAGCTCTAAGAGACCAGACCTGAGAAATTAATATAAATTTGTTAAGTTGTAATTATTAATTTGTAAATACAGGTTATATTATTATCCTAGTTATGGCAGCAGTCAACCACCATTTTTAAGTGTACCTACCATTTTCCTTGAATAAATACTTTTACTTTTTTTTACTTTTACTTTTAATGTATATTAACTGTGATTATGTAAATAAAGATCAATAACATAAAAAAAATATCAATTACACCTTGATATATCAACGCGTTCCCGTTAAAAAAAAAGGTTTTGACAGACGGACAGACAAGCAGACCGACAGATATTAGACGGAGGGACAACGAAGTGATCCTAAAAAGGGGGAGAGGGAGGGGAGCCCCCTTTTTTCCTTTTAAATATCGGAAGCCTAAGAATTGTCTAAACCAAGCTCTAGATTTATCGAAGAATATAAAACCTTCACTACAAGACACACACAACCATACTGAGAGGTGCACGTTCAGTAAGTCGGTATTGGGTGTATCAAAGCGGAATCCCGAGGCAAGAGTCGCAGTCCTCTGTGTGCTGTTAGATAGCCGATAAGCACTGAAATACTAGCGTCGCTTAAATTCTGAGCTAGATAATTGGGTTCAGGTAGGACCGGTGCTCAAATAATTCAGCTGAAACACGTCTAGAGTTGGAATACGCTCTTTTCTCCTTTTACTTAAAGCATGAGGTTCTTAGGTTCATCGTTCATATCTCAGGAACGGCGAAGTCTAGCGTTGAATTTAAAGCTCATAGCTTTTTGGTCTTTAAATGTCTCTTTACCATTCTTAGCAGTTTTTAACTCTTTATCGTCCTCGACCATCCACCGTTGTGAAAAGTTATCTAAACTGCTTCAACAAATAAACACTTCGTCACGCGTTTTATTTACCAGACGGGATCATAGAGGCACAGTTTCATTCAGAGTTACATGGACTTATTTGTTTTCAATGAAAAAGAAACCATTTATCGGCTTATTTCGGTATAACTTAGCAATTTATCTGTGTACATGATAACAAATTCGAGGCATATTTAAACAATATTCGAGCTTTAGACGATGGTGCCTGATTTTAAACGTAAATAAATATCCATATTCGATTTCGTTACATCACTATTACCGTTCGGTAAACACCCCAACACCGTCTCTCAGCCAACCACAGTATGCATGTACGTCTCACCTCCAACATAAATGGCCCTGTTTCAGTATCAGGTAACGGAAGCCTTGGTGTAGGACTGAGTGGGCGCCTACGGGCTACGGACTAAGGAATGGCCGGTGTTAGCATACATAATGTGTTCGGACAAAGCAAGATTTATTTGAGCGGTGCCAGCCGGATCTCCGGAGGGAAGACGGACCGTGAATAGCTAAAGGGTATGCAGCACTAGGTCTGTTACGGGCCTGTTTTGGCACGACATTTTTGGTTCACTAAAGAGTTTTTGTCAAAGTTCCTCTACTAACCTTATCTAGGTACCTCTAATCACTGAATACTGCGATTAAAAGTAGGTATGGTTTATTCTTTACTCTCTCTATGTACTTTATATCATTTTTCAGTTGAAGATAATATTACATGCCATAGGTACGTACAGATTTGAGAACTCTCCTTTTTAGGGTACCGTACCCGAAGGGTGCCAAACGGGACCCTATTACTGAGACTTCGCTGTCCGTCTGTCCGTCCGTCCGTCCGTCCGTCCGTCCTGTCTGTCACCGGGTCCGTCTGCACGAACCGTAATAGCTAGAAAGCTGAAATTTTCACAGAATGTGTATATCTGTTGCCGCACCAACCACAAATACTGAAATACGAGAGATATTGCAAATTAAAGGGGGCCCCGATACAAGAGACGTGTTTAGATACACTTACGCATTTCAAAATGGAGATCTTGACTGAAACTGTTTATTTATTGTCATAGCAACCATGTCATAGAAACATATACCACACATTTAAATATGATAGCATATTTCGCGTCAACCCACATGGTTGTGGTTAGCCGGTATGATGTAGACTCTCAATCTGTTGAATGTAATAAAATAACAAAACCGGTAGGATTTATGTAGTATGTTTATTTTGTAAGTTTTAAAAGGTGATTTAGCCTGTGAAACAAATGTAATTATTGGTATATCCCTAATGACTGTGTCATAAAGTGTGATATTTGTATCAACTTGTGTTAAATAAAGAACTTTGAAAAACAAACAAAACAAACAATCCGGAGGTCGTCGGTTCAAATCTCGTGAAGGCATAAACTTTTAAATTTTCTTATTGTTTATTTTTTTATTGTTTTGAGTTGCTTTTGATTTGATGTACGATGGTACGGTACCCTTCGTGTGCGATACCGACCCGCACTTAACCGATTTTTTCAAGTCGGTTACACGATCTTCTATTTTTAGCTAAACCTTCTATTTATATTTCTCTGAATCCGACGTTTTGTTCAAAATATACCCTCCAGTAAAGTAATACAATAAGCAGAATAAAGTTCATTTGTTCCATCTCAACTTGTACAGGTGAATTCCAATTGTTGACACATACTGTACAACACGAGTACAACATGCGATGTGACTTAGCTAATTGACACCCGGATTATATACGAGTTGGTCCCAGCCCAGAGAGATGAGAGCAAACAGTGTCATATGCGCAACCTGTCAGCAAAGTCAAACACGCCGCCTCCCCGCTCCGTACAGTAAAGTCCGAAATTGCGGTTATTGCTATTTTCCCACGAGCTAATGCACTGAGTTTTCCTCCAAATAAGAGAATAGCTGGGTATACGGTGAAGCACCGCGCTCTGATCGCGCACGGCTGGTACATATCTAGAATACAAAGACCACTCTGCCGTGTCCACACCACGCCCCTAATCGGTTAGCAAAACAATGTTAGGGTGTAAGAAAACAGGAAAAAATGTCGCAGCGGGACACGGCTTTAATCTACCTAGCCACGTTCTTCCTATTTCCGCACGAAAGTACTGCGATCACTGAGTTTTCGTCCAAAAATGAGAATGGGTTTACAATTTGATGAACCACCGCACTCCGATCGCGCACGGCTAGTATCCATTTGAAGAATATACACCTACACCATAGAATACAAAGAAAATCTGCCACGCCTCGCGTGATTTAATTTATTTTTTATTTTTTTTATTTCAATTCATCAACAAAAATACATTGTAATGTTAAAAAGTGATCTCTTAATGAGGCTAATTAAGTATTTCATTATAATTATCTAATAATTTGAGAAGAAGAAATATCAGGGCGCGGCGGTCTTATCCCGCCTGTTTAGGTACAAACGGCCGGCAGGCAATATCAGGGTGTCTTTGTCAGAAGGTCGCCATACGGCTCTCGGCGCGCGCGCAAGCCTTCTGGAAAAGTGGAAATAATGACGTCAAAAAGAACCGAATGCGAGCCGCAACCCTGCGAGTCAGCGGTGCCTAACGGAATATGAACGCTGTTTGTTGTTAAGTCGTGCAAGCAGATACCTAAACTTGAATATTGTTCGGGAGTGAACCTTCCTTATACGTAATATTATTTAGTAGATATTCTGGGGAAATAAGAATATACATTAAAAATAATAATTTTGCTGTAGTTAGCCAAATTTATGACAAAGGTACAAAGTCTGAAACGTGAAACTGGACAAAACCTCGTTGGAAGAATAGAAGATATAAAATTCACACGTGTGCCAAATGGGAACATTCGGGGAATTTGATGTCTACTGGCAAGGCAGGCAGTAGCGTGCAATGTGTCTGCCGACCGAGGTGAATTTGTTTGTGACAAACCCAGAAGCGTCCGAGGTTTATATCGTTCCAGCTTCACAAAGGCCCGTATTAACAACTCTCTCTCACTCTTAGAGCTATCTACACCACGTGAAAATGTCAGATTTGATTTAGCAACTTCGTCATTGTGACATACGAGACGCCATCCTGGAATTGGGACTAAGGCTATGACTATTTTACAAGGAAGCCGTATTGCTTCGTTGGCTTTTAGACAACTAAAATAACTTTGTTAGTGCTGGTATTAAATTCCGTGTAGCTTATTGGAAGCTCAGAATGTTTTGGAAATAATGGTGGATACTTAAATACCTCAAAAGTGTTAGGTGAAATCCTATTCAAGGGCAGCAAAACATACGAAACATTTTCATTCAGGTAACCAAGTTACATTTTTAAATATACGAGATCAAAAAATAAGATCGCAATATACTTGCTTTGGCATTGTAAACTTCTGTTCTGATCTGACCCAGATTTGAATTGCTACAATAGCGTCCACCTATACGGGTTGCCCAAAATTCTCAAGCGTAACAAACACGACCCGATTCCTAACAAGGCACATAGGTACAAGATAATTCAGTTTTTCCATTGTTGTTCACCTTTGTAGTCTTTCCTTTAATCTTACTTATAGAACCAGGGACCGCCAACTACGAACTATTGTGTTCTATTCGGCGAATTGTCCACTTGATATCAAACGTTGCGAACCAATTCTCATTAGTTTCGTGTGGCAACTACCGTGTTCAATGTTATTTGTGTTTTAGATAAAGCTGTATGCTCGGAGACGGAAAATCTCGTTAGAAGTAGGTGCTTTACCTTCTAATTTATTATACCTACCAAGTTTAGAATAAGACTTCAGCGGTAAAAAGGACATGAACGACGTTCACACGACAGTACGACTGCGGTGCGATATTTTTCTTCCTTTACAACACGAGTAAAGTCTTAGAAAGTCTATTTCTGTTATTTTTGCTACAGGGAAGAAAGGAAAAACACGATGATAGTAAAAACAGGGCCTAAGGGCGAGAAATATTAAATTTCTCCCTTTTTGTTATTTCTGAAGCAGCCATCTTGGTTTGAAACTCAAGTCGGCTCTTCGCGAAGTTTTTGATTTATGTTGCCGTATGCCGGTTCACACGTTTTACTTGCACCCAGCATTTGGTGGGAATCGCTTGTTAATGTTCATGTGAAGAGTCGGCTGACCCACTTATGGTGTTTGCTGAAAAGTAAGATACATAAAGTTACCACATTGACCGCCGCTCTTACTCGGTCGCCAGTCGGCAGTTCAGTTCAGTTCAAAATTTTTATTGACCATAAAATCATACATATTACTTAGTCAACGTCAATATAATATTAATATTTTTGTATACTACCGCCCGTTCGGAAGTTGTGGGCTTAGGGATGGAGCAAAGAAGGGCAAGAAACCTCCCCCGAGAGAGAATTTACCTCGAAAAAATCCCGGATTCAACGAAACTTGTGTATGTTGTTTGTGACTATTCAGTAGTCCTACACCCAATTTTCCGAACAAATAAAGCTTGTGCTAACTTGAGGAGGGGCGTAAAACCGTTTTATTTTTACTATTTTCCAGTTTTTCACGTTTAATTTAGAAACATTGAACAATTGTAAGAAATAGTGTATGAGTAAATCAAAGATGACAACATTTCGCGCCCATAACAAAAACATCCCCATCCTGGCCAATTCGTCTCGCCATACCGCCTCGGTGCGCCCACGCCCGCATCCGTCTTGTAACGCTCAAAGACAATCCGAAGGCCCGCCCTTTTAAAAACATCCAACCAAAATATTAAGGGCTCTACTCATGATGCCATCTGTCTCGCGATTTGTTGCTGCAACTTGTATTTCTCTCTATTTCTATCTTCCTGCTCTGTCCTTCTCGAGCGGTAGCAAGGCAACCTGCTTCCAGGGCCCTTCAATCAATTTGTCTTGCAACTTGGCGCTGCAACTTGTTGCATGCAACCTGCAACCTGACTACTCACGATGCAATCTACCTGCAATCGGTTGCAAGGCAACAAGTTGTAGCAACAAATCGCGAGACAGATTGCATCGTGCGTAGATAGTTAGTTAGCGTAAACATAACATAAAGCCGCAATATCCGAGGGCAGTAACCGATTTTATGCTACGCTTACCGCTGGATAATCCTTACAAATGTGGGGTCTATTCCTTCGAAGGACGTTCAATCAGACTTTAAGACTGTTTTTCGCCTGCGCCCGCAACTTTATATTCGCTGAGCAAGATATTCGCGGAGTTTACATAATATGCATACGAAAGTAGATCGTAAGGTCCAGACGCGATTTGGTATATAGATTAGGGACATAATCCCGGTTTATTTCTTGTTGAAATAAGAAAATATTCTTGTCATCTGTGAGTTTCTATGGTCACCTTGGTTCAGTCGGCCAATTACAATACTAACAGAAAAACAGAGCTCATGCTTTTTGCCATACGGAGTGGCAGTGGCACAGTTTTGCGTCGACTACAATGAACACTGTACAATAAACATTCTGATTTCTGATTTTTACCTTCTACCTGTCCTTTACAAAGGACATAGCTAATCACAATTTACAAAATGGCATTTACTGTAACAGTTTCACTTTACTTTTCAGAAAAATCCATGAAGTACTCAATATTAGTTACACTATACTGACTTACCAGGGTTGCACGAAAAACATTAGAAAAGTTGTCAAATAATCGCTAGAATCTCATAAGATTGTCATTTGCTCGATACGCTTAAACGGAACTTAAATTCAAATTAGTTTCGTGCAACTCAGGAAAAATGAAACGATATTCTTCCATGTTTTCTAAAGAACAGGAATCAGAAGTAGCTAAGTCAGTCAGGTTCGTATTTTAGAACGAATCTCTAATCTGAGATCTACTCACGCGCTTATTCTGAATCGATGCTTGAGACTCGTATCAAAAATCATAATTCATCTGAGTGATGTCAGATGTGAGTAGAGATTTTACTAATTCTTGAACAAGATTCAAATAAAAAACCTTTTTTGTACTACAGATGTCAAACTTTTGTTGAGATCCTCTCTTGAGAACCATTTCGTGAAGTTGATCATTGAAACTAAATTAAATTAAATTAAATTAAATTCGTTTATAATTGTTTTTTTTCTTGCATACTAATTATAGAAAAAGCCCCTAACTCCTAAATTAGGGTGACTTGTGTGTCAGGAGCCAAAAGCCTTACGAAATAAAGTTTATAGAACATATTTTCCGAAACAACGAGTATCTTCATATTGGTGTTCCGAGAAGGATATTGAGGTATGCGCAGCGCAAGATCCTTATGAATAACCTTAGCGAGATGGCCCGATTCCCCGGCCCAGGCATATTGATGTCGGCGTTTTAAAAGGAGAATCAAAGTTGAATAATGAAATTATTAGGTCATTCATGCACAAGCATACAAAACAAGGAAAAACAGAAATGATGAAGTTTTTTTGAGATACGGATGACATTTGCTTTGCGTTTCATTTTACAAGATTAAACATGAATGTAGTGATGTTAATGTCTTGTATCACGTAAAACCTGCGTAAAACGGAATAATTAGGGAATGTCAATAATATTTGTAAATGAAAACATGCCTAAAGTAGATTAAATTATTACTCTGTAAATGTCTCAAGACTCGATTCACAGCGATGCACTCTTGAGTAAGGTTTCAGAATAAAGGAGACGCTTTAGAGTGGAACTCAAATTTGAGTCGGATTGACGTGATTTCAGCTTGAGATTGATCTTGAGATTCGTTCTAGAATACGACCCCAGTCTCTTCAATTTGAAATCAGATAAGTAAGAGACGTGCTACCCAATTTACCATGAGCTCCTGATGTAGTAGCTTTAATCCGCTTATCCCACATTCCAATAGGGCTTTAGGGTGATTCGTAAAATTACAATTGAGGGTTTATCTGTGGCCCAGAATAGTTCTACTAAGTTCTATGTATACAAGAGGAGAACCTCGGCACTACGCATAGTATAGCGCCCTTTGTGTAGGGTAGGACACTAGAGTTGGAAGCCTAGCCGAAACGGAATTCCAGTTCCTGTCCGATGCTTTTTGCTAATCAAACTCAATTTGGAACATTTTGGCTTGCCTGTATTCTCCAATAAAAATATTTTCATGTTAATCTTACTAATTTTAATACTTTCATTGTCTTGTTTTTATTTTTGTTTTATTTTTTTATGTATACATAATACTACGGCATTTTTTTCATTATCAGTAATCTAAATATCATGATACGAATATAGTTATAACATAGCGTACTCCATCAAACGTTATGTAAAAATTATACTATATTTTCATAGTCAAGTATAGTATCAGTCTTGGAATAAGGAATAAAAAACGCAAAGGCATATAATCTCGTTAATATGAACATAAATCCCTTCGTCTTATTTATAAGCATTTAATTAAACACAAGTGAAACTCTTGGTAGGAAGTTCCTCGTATACAGCCATAAACACGAGAAACGTTACACAACTTACTTTGATCTCCCTCGAAAGCATTTTTAATTGAGTGGCTTGAAAGTTGAGTGACATTCTGCGGAAAAATATGCCCTCTACCTAATTGGGGTCTATGGAGAAAAAATAACTGTTAAAGTGCTCATGACGTTACGTGGCTCGTTACGTAGTTATCCCAAATTTAACTTAAAATATAACTTTAAGTTTTGGTTAAAGTTGTGTTAGAAAACCGGAATACCTCGAAACGCTGTAAATTGTATGGAAACTTTAAAAATACGTGAGGAACAAAGAGTTTTCATGATTTATTTTTCTTCTTTGTCTTCACTTTGTCGGTGGCGGCCGCATGTGAGCCAGTAAAGTCTTCCATTGGTCATCTTTGAGAGGTTTCAAGTTGAAAGAATTCAAGTGAATCAACCGCCACTTTACCTCTTTTGCAACATATTAAGTGCACTCTTATTAACTCTTTTAGCAACATTTTCCGCTAAGTTTTCGCTAGATTCTTTGCAACTCTGAAGCGTTTTGTCGAAGCATTAATCGCGTTTTGTGAATTTACACTGGTGAACCACGGACATATTAGATGAAGCTGGAAATCGTTATCCTTCAGATGTGGGCGGATGGGTAAAAGCGGAATAGTTTCTCGACGGCTGATATGCAAACTATTCAGCAGTGGGCGAGCTAGGTTTGCGGTCAACCGCCATATTTCTGAGGCCACATTCCACTGGTCACGTTTGCCCGGCTGAATCGGATAATGTTGGATGTAGATCTACCAAATAGTTGTATGTATAGGTTTGATTGAAAATCTGTCTCGTGAAGACTACTAAACTACAGCCCATTGTCGTTGTTTGAAATGAAATGACAGAGAATATAAAATGATCTGGGACATTATTCTGTCATGGAAAATGCAACAAGGGTGTAAATTACCGTATTTTACTTGCCAGCGGCGCCTATCTGGGGGCGCGGCAGCGCCCCCGCCATGTCGAGCAAACAACAAACAAAGACGCTACAGTACCATCCTTTACTGGAAAGCCATTCAGTGCATATTCTACCCCCTCTTATTTCGTTGTAGATAAAGATAGTCTTGAATTTTTGGTGGCCGAGAGATCACGGTGTAATTAGACTTCTCTCAAAATTTAATTCCATTTGTACCAGTAGATTTGAAACTACAGCAGTTTCTTAATTTGGACACTCACTTACTCACCGATTATCATAATACTAAGCACTACTACTTCTAGCAGACCTACAAGCTTAAAATTTTGAACCAATTAGTGTCCTCATGATCACTGTCATCCTAGGGAAAACTGTAACATTTCGCAATTTGAGCACCAATTTCTTAATATACTTACATATACTTCATATACTGTATTGCACAAAATAATACATTTTGCAATGGAAAGTGGACAACACATGACAAAGGCGAGCTTATCTCTATTAAGAGATTTCCTCCAGCAAACCTAGGATGGACAGAAAATAATTGAACAACATAAATAAGCATAGGAGGTAGCTTTAGTTTTTTAATAATATAGTAATTACGTAATTCTATAGTAATTACGTGATTATAAAGTTACTGTTACGTTATCTTGACGGACAGAAGAGGCTTAGTATAGAAAATTGACCTAAAGATATGAACAACAACTAATACAAAAAGTTATGAGATCTAATCAAAAATATGTTTGCATATAAAAAGGCAGCCAATGTCTCGCAGGGCAGATTACTCTATCGTAAAAAGTTGTGAGATCTTATGTAAAACAAAGTCGGTTAATTTGAACACTACTACAGACTTGACAATCGCAAACGTAGAGATGCTAATAATAAACTGCTCTTAGCTCTGAGATTTTTCTCAACTGGGTCACAAAGAACGTTTCGCCATACCAAATACATAATTTTCACGCACTCAAGATAGCTCTTTGAGTTCGCATCACTTCGCAATATATCATTGTTTTCTTATATTTCTGCGGGCATTACCTACTTTTAGCATTCTGAGCGCTTAGCTGAATGCGATTGCCAAGTCAGTAGTACTGTTCAAATTAACCGACTTGGTTTTACATAAGATCTCGCAACTTTTTACGATAGAGTAAATGTGCCCTGCGAGACATTGGCTGCCTTTTTATATTCAAGCATATTTTTTATTAGTTTTGTTTACAACTTCCAAATACTGCATTTTGCGCGCTTCGGAGTATTCGATATGCTTTGGCGTTGTGTTCCATTAGTTAATTGGGACTTTGTTTCGGGTAACAAACAACACAATGGAAAGAAGAAAATTAAAACTAATCATGTCTTAGCAGGAGTACGTATCGAATGTCACCTAATTATGTGATGATTAGTATTACCCCAGATAGTAAGTATAATAAGTATTACCAACACTATTCCCAGTTTTCGTTTAGTATTACCATAATAAAAACTTACTCTGTTGTCCTTTATTCGCTGAAAGTTTAGAAAGGGCTGGGATCGCGCAAAGAAATTGAAGTTGTGTCAACAAGCCGCTCGTAGGAAGGATAACAGTCAAACAAACCCCAAGTTTTGGGTCTCATCTCTATTCCGCGCGACACAGGGCAAGCTGGCGCATAATTTACACCGGTTGTGCACCGTGCTTGGAGGAGTATTAGCCAATAAAATAAGACAACCTTACTAATGTACCGAAAACCAGATAGATTTTATAGAATAATGATTTTGTAGACTGCACACATTGTGTCTCTAGGAGAGTGGTAAAAGGTAACATAATATAGCGTCACGCTTTTTCCCATACGGGGTGGCAGAGGCACAACTATGCCCTCTTTCAGCCAGTGATCCAATACTCTATTTTGCGTGACAGGGAGCTAGCCCATCGCCGCAGCTATGGAATAATGAAGATTTCCTCACGATGTTTTTCATTACTGTTAGAACGTCCGTTAACGTACTTAAGATAAATGACATAACTCATTGGTACATGGTCAGCACCGGGATTCGAACCTGCATCTCCAAAAGGTAAACGTGGAGAAATACGACTTTGAACAATGCTATAACGCGCGTAAATAGCGTGGAGTGATATTTTGTTCTACCAAAACTTGTATTTCAAAATATAGTGTCACGCCTTTTCTCATATGGGGTGCAGGGCACAGTTTTGGCGACTTTGTGCTGGGTTCAAGATTCCATATCATTTGACAACATTTTAATTCATAGTTTTATTTTATGGCTAGATTTTACCGATGAGTAAATGTTACACACACCACACACACACACACACCCCCACCCTCACACACACACCCACATACATACATACATACATACATACATACATAGCGTCACGCCTTTTCCCATACGGGGTGGCAGAGGCACAACTGATGAAATGGCACAGTGATGGATTTAGGAAAAATCGACGAAAATAAAAAATAAAAATATACATATAAAATATACATAAAATAACCAGGTATATTGCAACCACAGATATCGATATCTGTGATTGCAACATTCATTTCCTGAAAAAATATGTCTATTGACGGTTATCATCGCTTTGGGACTGTTGAGTAACTGGTTTAACGTAGACTCAACCTGTAACTCAACGGTGCCTCTACCTACCCTCTCGGTAATAGGCTTGACGCTGGATTTGTTTTGTACTTGTTTGCGAAAATTTGGTCAGGTAAAGAAAAGTCACCATGTATTTCGCTCTACTATTGAATCGCGACAAGTTTCCACCACCACACAGCCGCCCCTCGCCCCTCTGCGGACGTGTTCAGAAAGCCCGATCACATCCAAAACTCGAGACAAAAAGGCCACATAATTAAGCCCTCATTCATCCCTATTTATGGAGCCGGCTAATCCCTACGGATAGTGTTTTCCGTGGAATTTATTTCCATTAGAGCAGAGAGGTGACGCGTGTACGGCGGGCGGAACTGAATTATTGTTTTACGCGTAGCCCGTGACAAATTAGGACAGACTCGCACACCATAGCGGTTATTTGAAGCTTTGTTTTCATTGACGCAATGGCACACCCCAGCACCATATAATAGTAACTAACATGAAAGTATATCATATACGAGTAGAATGTAGCCCGCATATTAGCAGATGTGCCAAGTGTATTCAATAAGCGACAAGAAGTACACACCAGATCAGATACTAACCAAAATCAAATAAATGTAAATCAAAAGTCAAAAATTGCTACTTATGTGTGATGCACACAATGTTCTTCGCTTCTAGTTTTCGCCCCGCGGTCGGCACGCTATATTGCCGCACGAATTGTGGTCAGGGACGCTAAACGGATAGATAAATCGTGAGCTCAAATACTCGCAGTTCAGTCTGAGACAATGTGCTGTAATGTACTAGCACACTCACTGTAAGATCATTCATCTTACAGCGCTGAAATTATTTATCCAGTTGGAATTTGATGACATCCACGTGTGGCGCCCCAATTAAATATATTATGTGCAGATTGCGTACAGCCACCTTAAAACCTAATTGAATATTTAAACTGCTCTGACGTAGACTTTTAAAACGGAAAGTTGGCTTGAGAGTAAATACGAAAATAGAATAATAATTCTGTAACCGCTATGAGCTTTGATCTCCAATTTTCACACTTCAACGGGCCGTTTTCACACTTCAATCTGCCTCGCATCTGTCCCCGGCGACCACTCGCCTGTGCCCCGTTAGTTATGCTCTTACGCCGGTTAAACCTGAATTCACATACAATTTATAGCTGGCTGTTACATTTATGCAAATATCATACACTGTATATGGGTACCAACATGAGCGTATTAACTATTTAGTCGCTATATGAGAGCCAAAAATAACATCGCTTGGAACATTCCCAAATCCGCGGAACACATTTTGATGCAAGTTTCTGCATTCTGTGACACACACACATCGCATTGACGTCTCTTTGAACGGTTGATGTCATGTGTTACGCAACTAATATAATACTTACGTTAAACGTGATTATTGTAATATGATCCGAGAGAGAGTAATAAATATGTACCTGAAACAAAATAATTGCATAATTAAAATAAAATCTCGGTACGACCGCAATATTTTGTTGACAGCTGAGGCCTGGAATGTGAAAGACCTCGGACGAGGCCCATACCTAGTAAGCGTAAATAGAACATTATAGAAATACAACATAAGTTAATTAGGACATTCGATCCTTCTCGAGGCATTACATTATTAAATAAGGGTTATCTGTACAGGCGTCGACCCGCACGGGGATTATGTAGGGTCTACACTAAACGTATATAATACTTGTTTAGGTCCATTTACTGCGAATTTAGTTAGCCGACGTCTGCCTACCCTATGAATGTAATAATCAGTTTTCATTGGTATCAAAGTAAAATTATGACCAAACATGTATCAATTAAAAACGGCTTTATTTTAAAATCTTCGAATTGTCTATATAGGTTTAAAGTATTAAATAAACAAATGTTCATATACTATACAAAAAGATAATTTGAATGCCTTCAAGATATCCAGGAAACCCGTCCAGGTGGTTGTACAATAAAATCAACAATGAGACCCTAAAAAACGATTTACGAGTACACGTACCTAATGTTTGTGAATAAATATAAAATTTTACATGGCCGCGTTAATGTGCGGTGGATGGGATGGGAACAATGTGGTCCTTTCACGCTAAAACGACATTGGCAACAGTGGACATTAGATAAACAGCATGTTCGAGGGTCAAATGACCGCGGGGGAATGTAAAATCGATTCATTGATTAATCGCCTATATTAATTGAGCCGTTATACTGTGAATGCGATGACTGTGCAAAGCTATACTATACCGTTTATCTGCTATGTTTAGTACGGCTAGTGACCGATTAGTCGAACTTCAAGTATAATGTATATTTTATCAACGAGTAAGGGGTTCATAAACAACCTGATGAACAAATGAATTAGGCGCTATGATTTTTAAACAAAAAATGGTTAAGTAAATTTTTATCGTGATTTGAAACCCAGCGAAAAATGGTGAATCGGGGAGAGCAATTTTAGGGTTAAGTTTCAGGCCAGAAACAGCTGAATGATTATTCTCTAGGCGTACCGTACACACCCGGTTTCTATATAAAAAGGAGTACAAAGGTACTTTGTGCCTACATATAAAATGTAATGTAAACCATACGCGTAGGGCCGCAAGCTATGTGGGGGCAGCACAAAACGCTAGTCACAACACAATTTTTGGAGCGCAGTATCTCGTATAAGAGTGGCGAGGAATTGTGCGTGTCGGCGACACACGCTCGCTTTACGGCTGGATTTTACAACGTCACGTATTCGGTTCGGGGATTTTCTGAAAAATATAGGTACAGAAATAAGTATAAATACCCAGTTTTTCCGTGCGAACAACCTTTTTTCTATAAAAGGTCGATTCGCGTCCTTTGAGACGTCGAATCTTTCAACATCTTGGATTCATACTTTGAGGTGAAGACGAACTTGAAAAATTACGCGCAGCTGCTGGGATCCAGCAGACAAACGAGAAAATGATAAGACGAAATAGAGCAAAGCACTTAAGCCGGATCCGCAGGAGACATTTTACAAAGCAACAAACATATTTAAATGTATTCATAGTGAAGCATCCTCCCGAGTAGATTCAAATAAAATTCACCGAAACCTTTGCGAAAACTTTCTACTGTCCCTCGGGAAAAAGCACTGAGTGATATAAAGAGGTTAAAGTAAACTTTTCCCCGATCCCTCAGCCTATTCGCTTTTCTTTTCTAACGAAATAAAACAACCATTTACGATCATAATATTTTTCTATATCGCCCGAAAACATCGAAGAAACAAAAGCCGATAACAATACTCGTGTCGAGAATCAAAGACGGAATTGATCTGCCTATGATTTATTAATACCGGGAGAGGGAATAGTAATATAAGCTTAGCTTCTTGATCATTCGTAAGATAAAATTATTAAGCAGCCGACTAAGCTGGCGCGAGGTTGGCACGGGGTTGATTCGGGGTCCGCCTGGCAGTTACACAGGCGGAAATAATCCTGACTCGGCCTCCAAACTCGAGATAAAGTCCATTGCTCGTTTGTTCCATTAACAACAAAGGAATGGAGAATCGCGACAATCGGTCTCCGTACAAAATGACCGTCCGCATCAATTTGTCGGATCAATAAACCCAATTAAAAATCTGACAGCCAAATAAACAAGATCCCCAAGAAGTGCCTACAAAGAGTTGCTGTCAAAATTTATCTATATAAACTTCCGGAGAAGCAGAAGCGAGATAATCAAAAGTAATTTTTAGTCGCCAATGTTTGTAATGTTATTTTAAACTGTACTCAGAAACGTTGAAAGTGAGGAAAAGCTCATTTGGGTGGAGGCTGCTCCGTAAATTCTTGTTTTCTTCGCGTCTCCTATAACAATGTCTTAAGTTTTAAGTTATGAGACCTTTACTTTTTACGGAAACGACTGTCACGCGATTTTTAAACTTTAGGAAGTTCAACTGTGCATTTAAAATATTCTGAGGTCAGATACTTATTTAGATATATGCTCATCACGTCTGTTTCTGGTTCCCACAACACAAGATATTCTGGTAAGAAGCTGGATGTATGAAGCCGTTTATAAAATGTTTATGTTTTAGGGTTGTGGGTGGTCCAATGGCAAGATGGTCGGCCATCACGTTACTTTGGGCATTCCTGAACGACTTCAGAGGGTCAACAGGCGACAGGCGACCCAGTGGTCGGTGCGTGACTTGTTTGGAAAGGTAACGTCGTCGCCTTATAGGTCAACCGAGGCTGTTACGACCCGAAATAGTTGCGTTTGATTCGGTCGCGAGAAAGAAGTCCATTTTCTGTTGACTACTCTCATAATGTTTGTCACGTTAAGTTGCAATCGCCATGTCAATCCAGAGACGTGTAATTTCATTCACATTCAAAAACGTAACTGTAGTTTATTGAACGCGAATATATATTTAAGTAGGTAAATAATAAATAACCGGCCAAGTGCGAGTCAGACTCGCGCACGAACGGTTCCGTACCATTATCTACAAAAAACCAAAAAAAAATGTATGTGAGCCCCCCCTAAATATATTTTTTTTATGTAAATAATATACTCAATATATTGTGAACATTTTAAGCGTCTACCTGCTACCATTATCAATATCGAGCAAAAATAAGCAAAAAAAAATCACGTTTGTTGTATGGGAGACCCCTTAATATTAAATTTCTTTTGTTTTTTAGCATTTGTTGTTATAGCGGCAACAGAAATACATCATCTGTGAAAATTTCAGCTGTCTACTACCATGGTTCATGCGAGATACAGCCTGGTGACAGACAGACGGACGGACAGCGAAGTCTCAGTAATAGGGTCCCGTTTGGCACCCTTCGGGTACGGAACCTTAAAAATAAGATTAATGATTAAGCTAACGTCAATTCAATTAAATTCAACTCATTTGATGCTGTCAATATTTAACAGAATAATAATTATTCTACGACGCTAAGTATTATTAACATAATTACACTACCGCAATGCTTTCAATTCACTGACTACGCCAGGGTTCTGTTCGCAGCAAATTCACTGAGTACGCCAGGGTTCTGTTCGTAGCAAATTCACTGACTACGCCAGGGTTCTGTTCGTAGCAAATTCACTGAGTACGCCAGGGTTCTGTTCGTAGCAAATTCACTGAGTACGCCAGGGTTCTGTTCGTAGCAAATTCACTGACTACGCCAGGGTTCTGTTCGTAGCAAATTCGTAGAACTATACCGCTACATCGAGCTACGCTGTGTTCCGGCCCTTCGCACTGCTACGACGACCCGCGATGCTACTGTACTCGTCGGCATTTTAAATATCACCATACGTACCATAATTAACACCAAATTCAAACGTAAAAAAATAATTAAAGCCTATTTTATCCACCCTGTTTCGGATTTGAATATGGTTATAATAATAAACGATAAATGAAAATCAAGGCCAGGAAATTAATACATTTGAACTTAAAATTAAGTTAGATAAAAGTAAATTAAATGACGCCTACATCAAATGTAAAAGTCAAAGTTAGTGAGGTGCTAACTTGCAACATTCCTTTGTATATGTCACCGTAAAAAAGGTAAAAACCGCGAGAATACAATCTAACAGGAAAAATTATGTTGGTACTTATAAGTCAACCTAAAACGAAGGATAAACGATTATCCTTCACCTACCCTGACCTACCACTTTTCCCGGTGATTCTTCATTTCAGTGTATCTACTAACGCGTTATATTGTATGAAGTTCGGTACAGTAGTACACAATTTATCGATAAATTACAATCTAACGGATTTAAAACCGTTAGAACGTAATCTCGCGGGTTTCACAATTTACGGTGACATATATCTACAAAGAGGATGTTGAGTTCTGCTAAATTTAAGTTTGTGTGCAAAAAACGATTCCTCTCCGCTTTTAAAACCCAAATGAGAGGGGTGTCTGATCCGTTCCGGCTGGAACAAAGGAAGCGATTACGTAATTTTTTCTCCCTCTGAAATATTCTCATCTCAGCATCCCAATCTACAGATGGGGAGATTACGCGCCCTAAGTCTCGTTTCAGGCTTGTACCAGTATCCGATACGGATTTCAATCAAACGCTTAAAATACTGGAATAAACGGCTTTGTTGCAAAACCCATTTCCACGAAATAACTTTCGCAGAATAATGGCTTTTCTTTTTGTACTGTACAAGTTGTTCGATTGCACCTGCCTATTTAAACACAGAAAAAATAAAGATAAATTAATGCAGCGATTGATTTCTAACCGTTTACGAATTGTCAGTTGTTTGTTTTGGGTAAATATTTTTCCTTGTTAACAGTCTTAGGCTGGAAATAACAACAAAAAGTTTTACGAGAATAACTATCCCGGGGATAATTTATATGACAAGACAATGACAGTTCCAAGTGAGGTGAGATCTGATCTGTGGGTCTACCGCGCAACTGTCGTCGGCTTCATCCCGATGCTGACGCTTGAATACGATGCCGACGCCGACGCTATTCAATGATAGGTACCGCGCAAACAATTTTGCGTCGGCTTGGTGACCGTCGACATAATGACTGAATGAAAATACTCCGTCGTCTTGCGTTCCGTTTTATTCAAATCGTCTAACTCGGCACAAAAAAAAAGTTTGATATATTTTTACAATTTGTTGATTAATAGATACGCATAAGACAATTTGTTCTTTGTTTATTTGATTTCTTGAAAAAGATGTTTAATTTCGAGCTATTTACAATGTTTTTTATTTATTTTTCTTTACGCGTGTGTTGGTAACGGAACATAAAATTGCATTGACAACTGACATGACCATAGATAAAATATAATAAACGACATGATTACAGACCTTGGAGGAAGGAAGTAGTTAAAACAAAGAGTTTCATTGATCTGAGGTACAAACCGTTTACAGTTATTTTACCTCAGGTGGCGTTGGCATCGGTGTCGGCTTAATTTTGACAGCCGACGGCAATTTTGTACCGCGCAAATTCCCGTTGGTTTGGAATCCCCATGACAACGGCGAAAGAACGAATGATATTGTGGGACGAGTGATATTTTGACAGTTGATTTGACGTAAAAGCTACCGCGCAGGAAAATTGAAACCGACGGCCGATGCCGACGCGTCGAATTGAAGTGTCATTTCAATACGGCACCACTTGGGTTGCCTTCTTGCCTTTCGATTCGATTCGTTTGAAGAAGGAAGACGACGAAACCATGGCTTGGGTAGCCTTGAGGGCTGCTGCGAAGGAAAAGAAGCTAAAGAGGATGAAAGTTACACGCAGAAGGATTGGGCGCGCACTGGCCCGGCGGATGTTGCTTCACGATAAGAATTTCGTTGGGCGGTTTCGCTTATCAAAAGGTAATTTTGTGCGTAATAATGTGAATAACTTATACCGCTCTTACCGCCCAATGAATAATAATAAAATTACATGCTTAATAATAATATAATAAACCACCGCTAAACCTCCCTCACCCGCTATTCGGAAAGAGACCCGTGCCCCTCGGTGGGGACATTAATGGGCTACATTTAGGTATCTAATAAATACTACTGAGTTGTTACTTTTTACTTTCATCTTCTTTTTTAGGATTGTCTGTCGGTTATTATTCAATAATAAAACCCAAGGAATTCCGCCAATTTCGTAAATAAAACATACACTCCGTTCACAGTTATTTTACCTCCCAGAAACCTCTTTGCCTCTCTTTCTAGCTGTACAGAATCCTTACAGCTATAAAGAGTGGCAAAGAGGTTTAGAAGGGCGCAACTGTCATCGGCTTCATCCCGATATTGACGCTTGAATACGATGCCGACGCCCCGACGCTATTCGATGATAGGTACCGCGCAAATAATTTGGCGTCGGCTTGGTGACCGTCGTCATCATGACCGAATGAAAATAGGTACTCCGTCGTCTTGCGTTCCGTTTTATTCAAATCGTTTAACTCCGCACAAAAAAAGTAGTTGAAATATTTTTACAATTTGTTGATTTAAAAATACGTATTAGGACAATTGTTCTTTGTTTATTTGTTTTCTTGAAAAAGTAATTTAATTTCAAGCTGTACTGTGCTATTTTTAATGTTTTTCGTTAAATTTTCTTTAAACGCGTGTGCCGGTAACGGAACATAAAATTGTTTATTTATTTTTAGGGTTTTTTATTGATTAAAATAGAAGAAGAAAGTAAGTAAACATTGTTTTGCTTTTTATTATAATCCAAATTTATTAGATACCTAGTGAATTCATTCCTATGTATTTTGTAGATGCCTGCCGCGAGAAAAGTTAGTCTCCCGCAGATGGAACTGATGGTTATTTACATGGAGGAGCACAGGGCCTTGGCCAAGGGGCAGTATTTGGATACGCCTCAGGGCAAGGCCACTGTTAGGCAGCAATGGGAGGAGTTGGCGGCCAGACTGAATGCAGTCATTCATGGGGCACGTAAAAACGGGCACACAGTGGCGTGACGTAAGTGTGTATTGTGTGTATTTTGGTATTGTGTTTTTCTACTTATAATTTTGTTTTCATCATATTTTTTGCTTAATTGCATGTTTAGTATTGGCGCGACATTAAATATCGCGTCAAGAAGAAGGTAGGGGAGCAAGAAGTGCACAGGCAAGGGACAGGAGGAGGTCCACCTTCCGCTGAAGTTTTAACCCCAGTGGAAGAGAGGATCTTCTCCATTATTGGCAAACAGGCGGTGGTGGGGGATGCAGAAGTTAGAATCCCATTCGATGTATGATGTTTTTGCTTTTCTTTGCTTATTTCTGTATTCATGGTAAACTTTACTGACAGCTTTTTGGCGCATTCCTTAGTGATCCTGCCTGCTGTGCTAGAGGTCGAGGGTTTGATGTTAAACATTTGTGTGATGAGCATTTGTGTTATCTGGGTATTTATCTACAGCAAAAAAAGTGCATACATATACAAAATGTTACTCTAAAACAATATTTGTTACTTGTTTTGTGACTAATCTACCGTTGATTAATTACTTTGCCCATTTACAGCTTCAGGAAGAAATTGCTCCACCGCCAAGCCCACCCTTGCCTGATGCTGACGTAGAAGTCGTCTGCACCCCTGCCTTCGACGCGCCACTGATGCCAGTCCCACTGCCTAGGCCGCCAGCCACCCGAAATTAAGGAAGATATCGCCAACATGCGCGAAGACTTCGCTGCCGCATTCGGGCGGACTTGTAGCCCAGTATTAACACACTGATGATGATGGACACAACTGCATGCGACGTCCTCTAACACTAGATCTTGTCCTGTGTCCATCAATGTGTTAGTTGATCCTACCACTAATGATAATTATCATTAGTAGTAGGATCAATTATATATAATTGATACTTAGTATCTGAAGTGGCATTTTTGAGGCCTTCAAAATGAATCTTCAATTCACGCTCATACATCAAAGTAGCGCTTTCTAATGCGAATTGGTTTTCGAAGACCTCAAAAATACACCTCCTGTATCTTTTTACTAAAAATATAATTTAATAATTGAATAAAAAATATAAATTCTAAAAATCTTTATTATTACCTATCATCATTATCATCAACCAACCCAATTTACATAAAAAGTAAAGTTAAATTATAGCTCAATGGCTGATTGCTTATTGTTACTTCCTACCCATTAGTGCAATAGAAAATAGGTACAGTAAAGGGTCATTGTTTTGGCACGTCTCGGGGCGGGACCCGACGTGGTGCCCCGAGTATGATACTCGACGTTTGACTTGGCGGGGGACAGAGAGAGAGAGCGAGACGAGACCCGACGTGCCAAAACAATGGCCTCGTACTGTACGTACTTCATTGCTACAGCGACTCGATCCGCCTGGGATTGTGGGAATTTGACATATTTCCTTAAAATGGCAGGAGTGTTCAGTGCGTCTGTCACATCACGCAAGCATTCGGATGTTGACTGCTGGCTCAGGTGAAGAAGGTCATTGCCACTCTACCACGCTACCTTGGTAGCTACCAGTAGCATAAACATTCAGTGAAGCCAGTATCTGTAAAAGAATAGGTACCTGTGTATAAGGTCAATCAAACACTATTATTCACCTCAGTCATGGGCTATTTATATATTAAGCAATATAATAATATATTAAGTAAATGATGTCACTTTGCTTCACTTTATTATTATGGCAATTGGGCGATTATTGTAACAACCTTTACTGCCAAAATACACAGAAGAAAGAATTGTCATGCATTTTCACTCCACAAAGTTGTAAGCGTCAGGATGGCTGGTCACTAAATATATATCGTCGTATATAACGTTGAAAATATGACTAATAATTGCTTCCCAATTGCTTCTATTTGCTTCCTATAAGTAGATAATTGCTTCCATCATATTTTAGGAGAAATCAAACATTTAAGGGTGACCAGCCATCCTGACGTCAGAAGACGTTACATTATATAAGGCGCTGAAGATTAAAAAAGAGACTTGATCAATATATTTACTTCCATGATAGCTTGAGGTGCGGAGTCTTAAAATATTTACGGAAGCAAATGGGCACTAATTTTTGGCCGATGAATAATTCATCTATTCCACCCCCCTAAGGTACCACAGCTAGTGACCAGCCATTCTGACGACAGGATGGCTGGTCACCCTTAAATGTTTGATTTCTCCTAAAATATGATGGAAGCAATTATCTATTACTTATAGGAAGCAAATAGAAGCAATTGGGAAGCAATTATTAGTCATATTTTCAACGTTATATACGACGTTATATATTTAGTGACCAGCCATCCTGACGCTGACCACAAAGTTGCATCGCGACTGTATCGATGCGAACGTGCGACAGTATCGCGACTGCAAAAAGTCGCCGTGGGCGAGGGCTCTTACATTACCCACTGAGAAATTTTATGTCAAAATTTGCGACCGATTGTCCACGTATACGTACCTTAATGTCAGGTCTAATCCCGCTGGCTCTTTCATTGGGCGGCAAGAGCGGTATAAGCTCTTCACATAGCCGCACACATTTGGGTTTTGATAAGCGAAACCGCCCAACGAAGTCGGTATCGGGAAGCAACATCAGCCGGGCCAGTGCGCGCCCAATCCTTCTGCGTGTAATGTTCATCTTCTTCAGCCGCTGTTTCTCCGCAGCAGCCCTCACGGCTACCCAAGCCATGGTTTCACCGTCTTCCCTTATCGCACGGATTGAATCAAAAGGGTATCAAAAGGCAAATACACTAATGCTATCACTGAATGCTATACATATTTTTTTTGTACTATGTCAAAATACTGTCAAAATATCACTCGTCCCACAATATCATTCGTTCTTTCGCCGTCGTCATCGAAATCCAAACCAACGCGTCAGTTGGGGAAATTGCGCGGTACCAAATCGCCGTCGGCTGTCAAAATGAAGCCGACACCGATGCCGACGGCACATGCGCGGTAGACCCTCTGGTTTCCATGAAAAAGTAGAAGATACTCTCGAGTGTTACTCTTTCGTTGGTAAAATTCGCTCTTAATTGCATTCTGAAACCAATTAAAGCTGATAGTTTATTCTCAGAACCGTTGTTTTAAAGTTTTGTGAATTAGGATATTACGCAATTAAGTGATAAACAAGGTGTTAACAAGTTGACAAATTACTCTTTCTTGACATAGCATTAAAAGTTCATCACTAAAATGTCTTTCATGCTTACATATCTTAAGAGAGTTACTATGCGCCCCTTTACCAAAATACAGTCTAGTTTGAACCAGATTTTATTGCAGCAAAGACAGCAGTACAGTTGTCCAACAATCTTCTGGCGTGCGGTGACAGGCAGAACCTAACGATATTTGACAGGATCATTGCCTGAGGTTGCGTAGAAGTGACGCCCCCCTGTAAACGTCACTCACACGCCAAAAGATCGTTGGACCTATAACCTTACTTGAAATTACAGGTAGACGCCATTAGGGATGACGTAAGCAACCATACTCATGACACAAGCAACCCTGCTCATGGCACCGACTCTCTTCACTTAATTACAGCTATTAAATCTTAAATAATACCCTTCACATAGCCTAGATTTCACAGGAGACAAGTGAATTGCGGAGGCATTGTTGTTAAGTGGATGTTACATACTGAGAGCCGTGTAGCCGAGAGAACTGTCTTGTTGGTACCGACCTACGTAATTTACTTAGTATGTAAACGGATGTCTAACCCACTGACACGCAAAGTGGAGTATTGAATAACTAGCTAAAAGTTGGCAAAATTCTCTGTCATCCCGTTCGGGAAACAGCGTGACGCTCTGTGTTATATTATGTTATGAATATTTTAATTTCGCTGATCCCGTTCGCGTGTTACAAATAAACTATAGCGTACCTTTAACACTTCAACATGTCAATATAAGTGATGTAAGTACACACTTATATGAGTTTTATATTGCAGAAAACGCCTCACCTCTCAAGAGCACTCAAGTCAAGCCTCCCTCCCCTACATATATGGAGCGTCGTGTAATAACTTGTAATGCCTAAACACACATCCGTGTCATTCTCAACAGAGGGAAATGCGTTGACGTAAGCCATACCCACACCTAAAATTTATCCAGAGAATGACTGTCGACCTCAATTGTATTAATGTTAAATTGCCTGTCTCTGATATCGCATCGCGTCGTTAAGTAGGTAAGCAAACGGATGCAAAACAACCTACATACATCTACTATCAGATCAGACTTTTTTGTAGAGCCCTGACTGAAAGCGTGGTGGGTTGATCAGCCGCCAGGCATGTAAGTTATGTACAATACTTTATTGATCAGCCGCCAGGCATGTAAGTTATGTACAATACTTTATTGATCAGCCGCCAGGCATGTAAGTTATGTACAGTACTTTATTACCACTTCAATTGGCCAATCAAATAAATCGACACAAAAATGAACCGTCAAACACAGCGTGTAGAAATAAAATGCTGATGTTGTTGGTAAAATAAAAATAAACGGTCAAGTGTGAATAGTACTCGCGGACCAAGGGTTTCGATCACAATTAGAGAGCGTTAGGATTCCACATAAAAAAGTATGATGTCATCCATGTAACCAGACAGAAATTTGCAAATTTTAGATTTTTCCCTTTATTGTACTATAAGACCTTGCTTTGTGCCATTGTAGGACATTGGGAAGTACTCTATATGGTTTGGGTCCATTGTGATTACTATAAAAATCCAACAATTTTACAGCATACATGGTCGTAGCGTTTGATAGCGTTTACCTAGAAGGTTGATTTTTTTACAGCTATATGCAATCATATAAACCTGAACAATTTATATAAATTTCAGCTGGATACATCCATGCGTTACCGATAGGTCTTGACACAAAGACAAACAGAGAGACGGACAGACGGACAACAAAGTGATCGTTTAAGGGTTCCTTTTTTTCTTTTAATGGTTGGAACCCTAAAAATACATTTCACTAAACTGTGCCATTCCGCGAAACTTCTGACAAAATTGTAACATCGGCCGTTGAGTGCAGAACTAAGTGGTGATTTATAAGGGCCTTTTGTTCTACGTATTCTTATCTCCCGGCCCTGAGTGCTGTATACATTTGATTTATTTCGACCCCACCAACGATGCCGGAACACAGCAAATTATGTTACGTTTCCCCCGATCTCCAGTGTCTGCGTCATTTGTCGCATAAAACATTTTGCTTCTTCTCATTTGAGTTGGCGTGTCAAAATTTAATATCTGGATATCTTACGACGAGAATGTTTACAATAAAGTCAAATCAACAATTGTTTTATTCAGTCCTTTAGCCATTTAAATTAATCGCAATGGTACTTCTCTGGGAAAGATTCATCGATGTAATGTTCGGTAAATTCTTATCATGGATGATAAACAAAAACAAAAATATTTTTTTCCGAGTGAAACCATGTAATAATATTGGCACCCCATCTCAACGCTCTATAGGCAGAAGACCCTCATCTTTCTTTAAGTTACAAGGCAAATGTGTGTCTAGTTCATTATTGCGGTATTATGTTGAGACTTTGAGAGCGTTGCATAGACGCGTTGTACCCTCGAGTACAAAGTTGTCGCCTGAACTATCTTTAAGCCATCTAGTGCATGTCCCTAATGGCTTTTCTCGGCAACGGAACGTTTGTATGAAGTCAAGTTAGTACAAAGTCATTCCGCAACGTTTCAAATCGTATTGATTTGAGTGAAGCTGGTGTTTTCTTGAGTATTTATCGATAAATAATAAATTATTAGTGAATATTTTAGGTGCCAAAATTATGGTTGAGAATCTTAATTTTCAGCCTCTGAATAAAACATGAAACAACATTCATTTACTTCAATGCTCAGCTTGTGCAAACTCACCAACGTATTACTGGTATTTATTTGCTTATTTATGGCAACAGAATTATTTCAGAGCAATGGACCTTTTTATCACGAGATTCAATCGACTAATTGGATAGCCGTAAAATTTGGGCCATGCTCCTAATGGGTTCCAATCTAAGATGATTGAAACCTTTAAATTAAACTGGCTTGTTCCTTTTGTATGTGAAAGCTTCCGGTGCAAAGACGACTCACTTCCTGTTTACCTTCCCATTTCGGGGATCAAACAAAATATTATAATGACAGAGCTACTCTGTTGGGGATGTAAAAAGGTCGAGTAAACTAAGTCAAGATATTTAAATTAAGTTTGAAGACAAGCTCCAAGTATATTTAGGCCAACGCAATTCTTCTTGCTGCAGAAATACAACGAATATGTTAAATAGCCTTAACAGATAAAATAAATAAATAACTATACACTTATCTGAGTAGTTAAAGACTACTATTTTCTCCCTTATAATCTCCCTTCTTAAAACGTTTATTTCAATACCTACTAAACATCGAAGGCGCTAGCTAAAACTACGAGACCCTGTTCAATATATCCCTGAACAGAGTGAATAATCTACGCTGTGACTACTCAAGTTGAAAAGGGACTAGGAAACTGATAGTTAATAACGATTTATGAAGCCTGGTTGCTCTCTGCTATCTCACTGCGCCCCCAAACCTGATTTATAGGATCACAATATCAGTGTGATGGAACGAATCAGTAAGCGTTTTTATAAGGGCGTTCTGTACCCGAAGGATGCCAAACAGGACTCTATTACTAATAGTCCATGGAATTGGTACTTTTTACCTCACAGCAAATGAGTTAGTTCTGATTTTTTAATGAGTTGGTAGTGATGAAATCGGTAATGACAAATCCAAGTATTCCACCTCGAAAGCCCTTCGGATCACGGTTAAATACTTGAAGATTAATAAAAAATAGGACTTTTTCGTTTTTCACTTTTATTTCGAAAACAGTACATCCACTATCCACGTAGAGTCTACATAGACATTGTAGACCCATGGCAGTGTGTCAGCCAAGCCGCACCATTATGGGCTCTATTAAAATTTCCCGTAGGTGATATAGTATTACACAAACCACTTTGGGCATCTTTATGAGAATTATTACAGCAACCCAATTACAAAAAATTACATTTGACCAATCTGATTAATAAATTGATTATGATTGTATTAACAGGTAAAGAAATACGAAATAATAGATGGAGCCCTACAAACCTACAAGTCGCGCAATTATACCGCGTTTTGTGAACAAAAGATTTCCTTTGGCAGGATTGTTCTGTAGGTCAAAAGGATAGATGGATTTAAGAAGTGGAGCCACCTGGATTTTTGATGCAGAGGAAAGAAGGGGAGGGGTAAAGTAAAAAAAAAACCCTTGACCTATGATGCTGTAATTTGACAGTTATAACCACATAACAGCCCATTCCCGGAATAACAACCGACCGTCATCCATATGTCGTAGCCATATCGTCAAATTTAGCCATATCACGATATGGCCAAGACATTCCTGGCCATATCATGGCTGCGGTTTTAATGAAAACATGTCTTTAAAACCATTTTTATTCAGTACTACGTGATGTTTTATGTGTTATACATGTCAAACTAATACGAAGAATAGAATTAGTCTTTACCTAAGCTACCGCAGTGTTTGCCCTAAAATATTTCATCGTTTTATCATATTTCACTTTTGGCCATATCGTGCTAAGAACAATTCGACGACGACAACGACGATAATGTGTCGTAGCCATATCGTACGTATAATATTGTTATGAGTATCATGCATGACACCCGAAATGCTACGACGATAATATGTTGCTTATTATTTTCCGCCACTAATCTTTATGACTTCATCATAGAGGTACACAATAATAAACGTCAAATAAACTCATAGGCGCGAAACGCGAAATAATGTGGCAGGCGGAGCTTACCGTGTGGCCCTACACGACCGAAGTCAAAGACTCGCAAGAAAGAAACATTCTGTGAAGGAAGCCATTTCACTGGCACATAAAAGAAAATATAAATCAGAGGCGTCGGCCATTACAGTGTGGCCCGCGTTATTTTGCCCACGTTATACGTCGCGAATGTGACAAAATAAGCGCCATTACACGACAAACATCACATCTCTCAGCTTTTTGGGTCCGATGTGATACTTTGCTTGTGCCCTGATACAGCAGAATAGCGCAATTTTACATCCAATTTCACCGCAGCTCCGGTGGCGCGGAATAAGATACTAAGCTATGTGCAGTGTTAGTCGAATTAATGTAATTGCACAGAATATTACGACTAAGATAAGACGCAGCGCGTGATGGAAATTTAAAGACGTTCTCCCAGGAGACGACAATCGGGAATTGAGTCCAGAATTAGACGGTAAAGATGCGGTTACGTAGAACAGTCCCTGAGAAGATTTTTCTAACAAAAAGTCTTTTCTAGGGTCCTATATGTATACCTATTAACTTGCGATTTGTGTAGACATGTGCAAATATTCGTGGAAGAAAGACTTAACGTCCTGCAAGATTAAAAACCCTTTTCTCGAATTATTGATCATGTTGATGATGGCGGCATTGTACGATAGAACGATCGGTCCTATATATAGGCATTTTATGTGTATTTAGAAGTGATAAATCGCGAATTCGTCCCCATTTCAGATGTCTCCATCGAGACACTTTCCTAGGATCCTATTAGCATATCGCATTCAAAGGGAAAGCTGAAAAATACGGATAGTGGGAAGGACTCGGCTATTGAAATACGAGTTTGAACTCTTATGGAGAGTTACAAAGCGTTACCTGGAAAAGAAAATCTACGGGTATGACCGTACTAACCAAAATACTTTTGTTTTTTTCGCGCACACCCAACTAATTAGAAAAACCTTCAATGTTGCCACATCTAATAACAGACGCAGGTGTATTATCGTTATAATATTATCGTATAGCTACTGGAAAAGGTTTCGGTTTTGTTATCCGGCAGGCTCCCGTGCTTAATGATGCGGATAACGGCCGGCCCGGGCGTGCCGCGGCCACCGGAATAACGGATTACCGTTGCTACGTTATTACACCTCGTTGCCAACGACATCTCGGCGGAAGCTGAAAATTACACAGACACTATTCCTGGAATTAGATGTAGGTACCTAACCTATGCACGAAGCGTCCCCGACACTGAAATTAAATACTTATAAATCTAGAGATAGCATTGTAATTTTGAGGCCCGCGACACCGAGATTTACAGAATGAGAGCAGTCGCGGAGGCAGGCTGATATTTTAGGACCATATTACATTCTGTTTATTATTATGTCTAGTAACATGATATATATGTAAACAAACATGGCGGTCGCCTTTTGCCATTCTTCTTAAGGCTAACGCAGACCAGGAAGGGATGGCAAAGGATATTGCCGTCAGTCAGCGCACACTAGCCGTTTAGAAGCCGCGGCATTCCAGTGCCTTGCCACGGCTGCCTCACAACGCCCTGGGGCGTCCTCGGCATGCTTAGCGCAGTACGCGACGACGATAGCCCGTGGCGCGTCTTTCAATGCCGTGCACGTGCAATGGATTCTCTTTCGATGCCACGGCATCATTTTAAACAATAGCAATTTATGTCGTATTTCTATATCGACACGTTTGAATGTCTATTGGTTAAAATTTAAATCCCTTGCCATGCCGTCCCGGTCTGCGTAGGCCTTCATTCTCGAGTTGGCGGACATCTGAAACGGCTTTGTGGTCTTGTTTAGCTATAGGTATAACATTTAAAAGCCCAGTTGTAGGTACGATACGAACTTTTTGACAGCTAAATATACAGGGTGGAACAAACGAATGGGCCCTGGAGGGAAACCTTACCTGGAGCATTGATTGGAAAGATGAAATTGTCACATACTGTTTATATAAGTATTTGTCATACTGTGTATAAACTTATGAAATGTAAAGATATTTATGGAACAATAAATTGTAAAGATATCTTTGACGTCGACTGTACAACAAACGAGTGTAAGACATAATATTATTGTATCTGTGGTAAGAGCTAATGTTTCTTGGAGAAATTTTATCTGTAACATTGACTGCATCTACTAGTGCAATAAAATAGCGAGTGTTTTTTTTTAGCTGGTTCGATTCCCGGGAGAGGCAAGCGAGTTTTAGAAAATCATTGAAAGCATTATTTTTTTTATTTATTCTTTGTATCTTAAGTAACATATAAATGATTTCGTAACAAGTACTCCTAAACGACTGAGGTTTGTCTGAGCACAGAACGTTCGTAGTTGTCAGTGCGCACTTTACATAGATAAATTACACTACTGCACATAACTAACCTAACACTGCAAATTTATGTTTCACTGCTTCTTTTTGAAAATACAAGAATGTTTCCTTTGAGTAAATCTTATGGATTTAAGGTACTTTCCCTCCAGGTGAGGTATAACCGAGTGAGGACCGAGATCTTGATCGTGTTGTATTTTCTTTGTGTCTAACTTTACTAAGTAGCTATCAAAAGTGTGACATTTTTTTTTATTTATTTATTTAATTACACAATAATTTTAACTTGGTAAGGTACATCAGAACCCCACTTAAACCACTGGGGTTTGTGTGCGGTGTGATCTACTCATTAATTATTATTATAGTATCTAATTCATAACATAATTTAAATATTCAATTCATTAATAAATCAATTACGCAAATACATATTATTCAATGGACATAAAATTCAATATTCAATAGGTATGCATTTCTCAAGAATTATCTCTTTCTAATCTAAAAAGTACGATTCGGTATTAAATGTTCTTAAAACCAATTGACAGTGACAAATAAATGAAAAGCCTTGAAATGCCAACTCAAGCAACAGCCTTGAGGCAACACTAACAAATCACCGCCAAAGCTAAGAAGAGGCGAGAAAATTACACAACAAAGAGCTGATTTTGTTGTATACAATTGGAGAGGGCGGGGCGGCGGCGGCGCTGGTTTCCACCTTTCTGAACGTTTTGTTCACTTGTAATTGAGCATAACAATAAGGCCCGTGAATTTCCCACCGACCCTCATTATCATTTATTAGGCCCGAAAAAGAAAGTCGGATCTTCCTTCCCGGCGGGATATTATGCAAATTGGTAAAAATGCGAAACTTTTGCCTTTTTGCTTGATTAATGCAACCTTCTTCATGAAAATATCTGAAATTCTGATATTGACCTTTCATCGTAGTCACCGGCATAATCAATTTGTCTCTTTATACGTACCTATTTATCTTCCATTTCGTCGTCCTCGCTATGATCACAGTTACTATACTATTAAACTGTAACTTCAGTTTGCATCGTGTTATCCATTTCAGAGAACATGCAGTGCATTACTCAGTGTTCACGCTCAGTGGTAATGACACTAATATTGGTATTCTAAATGCATGTCAAAAGCCAGCTACGACGTATCTAATTACCTACTAGAAATATCTTAAGACTAGCAGAATGCACAGCATTTGTAAGAGCTAGCGAGATTTTTACATAGGTAACAGGTAAAACCTAATATGTTTATAATATGTTAAATAAAACCTACACTATAAATCATTTTCAACACCGACTTCAGTTTCTTTGTACTGTAATAATTTCAACAGATTGCTTAGCTTTCAATCATCGTTTACACACCTAAACATGATCACTATGTTAAAGTCAAAACCTACAGGTAAAACTGAGTAGTAATTTCTTGCTATTATTTTAAACGACCTTGAAATAAATCATACACGTGTATCGTAATATAATGAGATGAAGATAAATACCTGAGTTTGTACTTGAATGTAAATCAGCAGGGAGCAAAATATGTACTACATACTAATAAACCGGTAAAATATTTCCACCTATAAAAATCAACGAAGAGATCGCAAAAAAAAGTTCTAAGACTTTTTTTTCCATTTAATCGCGTTTGTAGCCACTTATGTTTATTTCTCAGAAGTATTGGAGCAGTTTCGCAAACTCGACCGTAGCAGAAACTCCCCGCAAAACGTGACCAGCGTCACTAACATCGCCAGAATAAGCAGAAGCTGCTAAGAGCGCATCGGGTTACACAATTTCGTACGTATCGTGAATAGACGTTATAGGGGTTTTTATAGCAGAACCATCTATATTTCTTGCTAGACACACGCAAGTATACTACGTATGCTCACGTCGTTTTCCCGGGAGAGTGGTAGACGGTAGGCGACTAAAGACCTCCACTTGCTACAATCCTGGCATATGGACATCTCTTGCTTTCTCAACATATGTATTTCAAGTATTCATAGAGGTACATATACAAAACAGAACAGTGCCTGTAGACAATGTTAAACGCTAAGGATAGCGAAACAAAACGATAACTTTTTATGTATGCGATTTGACATTTGGAATCGCTACGTGACGTTCACCTTAGCGAAGCCTAATATACTTATATCTAGAAACTCCTTCGTCGCATGGTCTGTGGAATGAACTACGATGGTTTTCTTGAGGGTTGCTATGCTAATCTTTGAAAAATAACATAAAACACAGCGGGGCAAAGAATCCTATAAAATTTCAAAGCCGAAACTTGGAAAAGCACTAAAGTTTAATATCGGGCGCTCCCAGTTGGAACTTGGGACACCTCACTTTACGACGTCAATTACTATCGAATACTCTTCATCGCGAAAGCACCATCTCTAGTCTAGTCCCATTTACCACATACCTACTTGGTACTTTGTTAAATTTATACCATCTTTGTAAACCTATGGAGTGCAATAAATGATTGAGTATTGAGTATTGAATAAAAACTTAGGCAGAAACTAAAAATATGTTTCACATACCAACTCTATAAACCGTTGTGACATCAGTCACATCACATCACAAAGTTTTGTGAGAGTGGAATAAATTAGCTCTAAGGATTTGGTATTTACACATGAATAATTTGTTAAATAGCATAAAGGTAGCTGCTCACATATTTTCCGTAATCATGATGTCCGGACTCGGCTGGTTGTTAGGAAATAAAATATCTACCGTCTTTGTAAAGATCTCTTGAGAATATGTCTATGATCTGCAATTATTATATTTCGTATATTTTTTCGTATATATTTATTGCACATATCAGAAAAAAACACAAACAATACAGTATATATTATATATACATCGCCTCTCGAACTCCAATCGAAATCGAAATGTTTCGCCTCCGTCGCCCATAGATTTGGTACTTTAGCCTCACATCAAATGAGGTAGTTCTGTTTTTTTTATGAGTTGGTAGTGATAAAATGGGTAATTACAAACCAAGTTTTCCACCTCTAAAACTTGAAAATAAAGGTAATTTTTTAGTTTTTCACTTTTTATCCGAAAACCGTACGGTTTGTATGTTGGTTGGTAAGTTTTCGAAGGCTTGAAAAGATATCGTCCGATAAACTTTGAGACCCAGACTGTGATCTTGAACATGCAGTAGGAACTCCTCTACCAGGTGACATGGCAGGAGTGTCCCTACATGACCTGGATATGACTAGTATCTATAGTCCAAAGTTGCAAGTAAAGTTGGTATTTAAAGCCAGTTTTTCTTTAGTTTTCGTCAATTTCGACCCCTGGGTTTAATGGGTTTATGGCAAAAGTTATTAAAGTCCACTGAATTCCCAACAAAATGAGACCAATTATGTCAACTTACGCTTGATAGTTCCTGTGACAGCTGCTCAAAGTTGTTGAAGTAAGAAAACAATTAAGTAAGTACTAGAAGCATTTGCAACGATTACTTACCTCAACTTTGACAATTGTGTCTCAGGAAATATCGTTTGCAACGTTTACTTACCTCAACTTTGACAATTGTGTCTCAGGAAATATCGTTTGCAACGTTTACTTACCTCAACTTTGACAATTGTGTCTCAGGAAATATCAATTGCAAGTTGACATAATTGGTCTGATTTTGTTGGGAATTTAGTGGACGTTAATAACTTATGCCATAAATCCATTCGTTGGGGGTTAAAATAATCGAAAAGTAAAAAAAAACTGTAAACTTATTTTTTTTTGAAATTTTACAAATCTTTGAGTAGCAGTATCATAGATACGATTTGGCCTACCGAATCAAAATTATCAACGTTTAATTGAAAATTTAGTTTACTTTAATGTGTTTAAAGTGTATTTCGCTATAACACAAGTCCTTGGTGGTAAAAATTTACAAAAACTGGAAAAAGTTCTAAATTTTAATGAATTTTCAAGTTTTTAACGGTGACCGGGCTTTATAGGTGGAAAACTTGCGTTTGTCATACTTAACCCAATTAACCACTACCAACTCATAAAAAATCAAAATTACCTCAATTGAGGCGCCAGGTACTAGCTTTTTACGAATTCCATGGGCTAAGGTGTAATAGTTTCTTCATAAAATGTACCTACCGAAGATATCCTGGACAGTGCTGGTCACAAGGTTCAAGAATGAGCCATACTTCATTACGCTGGCTCAGTGCAGTCTACTACTACCAGTCGCAATAGTACCCGAGACCTACAGCTTAACGTGTCGTCCGATACACGGAACGTCGGATAACGTACGGTAAACTTATCACATTGATACATGGTCACTTGGTCAGCACCAGATTCCTGTCTGTGAGTGTGAGTGTAAAACAACTAGACCAATACGCCATGTGACATGTGACATACCTCATTTTCTGTTTGGAAAAACGGTGTTAAATAGGTATAGCACGGCGCAAACACGAAGAATTGGTTTGCCTTTTATATCTTCCCGATATTGCTCCCATTATTTTGTTCTTTTCAATAATTTAGAAAAGGTTCCAATGGGAAAATGTGCTCGGCGAAATGTGTTTGAGTGAATTTATGCTTTTCGATTGAGCTCCCTAAGATTAAGAAAATAGCAAATGAATAAGATTTTTAATCAGACTTGAAACTTTTATTTCACGGCTCTATCTTCTCATCTGCTGGATTAACGCGAGAGGTCGTTTAAGGACAAAACATTTAAAAGTTTAATGATAATTTTTGACTACAGCAGTATTTTGCATTAGTATTTATTTATTTTACTTACTATAAGTAAAAGGGATTCAGCACACGTTTTGCATATTTTCTGCCTCGGCGAGTTGAAAATGGACGCTCGATTCTTTGTAAGGGGCTAAACCATGTGAGCTCAAAGTGTGAAAGCTAACAGTGAACTGAATCTAACGCGCTAACGTGACCTACAATCCCGTAACTCGTGTTCTTCGTTGCGCCCGGCTTTGTTGCAAATTGGATCGATTGTTGTACAACAATGTTACCTAATAAAACAAACATCGGATTTAGGGTCAGATGTGATTTTATCGGTTTTAGGATTAGTATCTTAATTGAAAAATCTCTTTCCAAACGTAATACCTACCAGATATGAGTTTGTAGTAACATTTGCCCACAACGATAATAATAATGATCATCGTTTCGTTCCTTACTTTATGTCTGTGGTTTCGTTTATATATTGAATTTATATATTAATATCACTAAAAATATTTTTTATATTTAAATCGATGTCATCCTAAACGGTTATTTCTTTGTTTTTTAGGGTTCCGATCCTTAAAAGGAAAAAAAGGAACCCTTATAGGATCACTTTGTTGTCCGTCTGTCTGTCTGTCTGTCCGTCTGTCACGACCCCTTTTCTCAGGAACGCGTGGAGGTATCATGTTGAAATTATTATCGATTACTCAGATCTATGGTCCCTTGGAGCTGTGAAAAAATTAAACTTTTAGGTGCACGCACACAATCAAAAGATACCGCGATATTATGTCATAATTTTGCTGAATTTGTATGAACTCGCGTGGAACTCGCAAGGGAATCAAAGGCTATAGGGTACTTCCGGTTGGCCTAAGGTCATCAAATTTGGAATGAAGGAAGGTCTTATAGCACAAGTAAAGGGGAAAATCCGAAAACTGTAAATTTATGTCTATCTGTCTGCCTCACCGTCTGTTAAGACTTTTTCTCAGAAATGCATGGATGTATAAATTTGAAACTGATATCGATTACTCAAGTCTGTGATCTCTTAAAGTTGTGAAAAAATTAAACTTATAGGTCAACGGAATCAAAAGATACCGCATATGTCTCAATTTTGCTGAAATTGCTTGATATTCGCAAGGGAATCACAACCTAGAGGGTACTTCCCGTTGACCCAGAATCATGAAATTTGGCACGAAGCAAGGTCTTAACGCACAAAGGGAAAAATCTGAAAACTGCAAATTCTGTCTTTCTAAAAAAAAATTATTTGGTTTACATGGATGACATCACACTTTAGTTTTTTATGTGGAAACCTAATTACACGTGTCACGCTCTCCAAGTGTGATCGGAACCCTTGGTGCGCGAGTCCTACTCGCACTTGGCCGGTAATTTTTATTGATTTAGAAACATATTGTCATACCTTCTCCCATACAAGGCGGCAGAGGTACAAATACAGATTATCCTGTAATTGCTATTTTTTATTACATCAGTCGTAAAGGCCCTTTCATTACACGCCATAATCTGACAAATCATAGAGAAACATTTCACCAAGCCTGTACACCATATTAACCTAGGTATCGTCAAACAATAAATAGCTTTACCCTTATCTTTATCTTTAAATCGGTGTCTTCGGGAGATCAGTTACACTAAATAGTCAACACAAACATCGTGATGTCGTCATTATCAAAGTAAGTACTTTCTTCCCGCCTCATTACTTAAACTTTACCTTATTCGTCAAAGGTAAGGTATTGGAAATATCTTTCTTGTATTTAACTATCTCCTACCACGCGATTTTCATACTCAACGACTACTCTTAAGAGTCAACATTGCGTGAATGGTTTGCGCCGCATCGTCAAAAAGCTTTGTCATTTTGTGTAAGCTTCTCCCGTCCCGCCAACGCGAACGGCAGCAAATGGCGCATAAAATTCAGGCCAATGCGAAAGCCTACTATCATCTCATCACGTTTACGTTTATTATTTTCATGAAAAAATACTTCTAACTCATAATTATATTCAGTTAGGTTTAGGTTTAAAGAACTTTATTCCCATAAGAATTTACATTCACGTATAATGATGAGAGAATATAGTTAGATTAATTTACAGTACTCGTTGCGACGACGTGTAGCTTTAACTTATTTTTGAAGGTGTTTATACTTTCACAATTCTTTATACTATCCGGTAATTTATTAAACATCTGTGCTCCCTCAAATACTATTGTCTTCATTCCATAATTAGTCCTAGGTTTAGTTAGTTTAAGTTTGATTTTGTTACGAAGATTTCTGTTATTTGATAGGTGTAATTCTATGTTAAATTTTATGGCATTCGTAGTAATTTTTCGTATTAAAATACATGTGTTATATTGATATAGTTGGTTAATGTTAAATAGTTAAATAGTTTTGTCGTATAGTTGGTGTGTCGAAGGGGTAGTGTAGTAAGACCTTGATAATTTTGTTTTGGGTTCTCTGTAGCGGGATAAGGTTCAGTTGGTTTAGCAAACGCACAATGTCTATTACATTAGTCTGATGGTTACCAGTTCAGTTTGTAGCTCAACGGGAATCTTTTCTAGCACTTTATTTTCGTACGAGAAATCAGAGGTATCTCACGGTTTTCCGGTTAATGGGTTCTTTTTATAGAACTGGCTAAAATAATGAAGGGGATTAAAGAACAGTCATCTATAGCTATGACATGTTTTGCTAGGTAGTAATTAAATGCTATGAAAGCATTACATGTATAAACATAAGTGACATCATAACTGACTTATAATCGTTTATTTATTTTAGGCATAAAAACAGAAGGCAGATACATGATTTAAGATGCTTAGCTAGGATATTCGCATGAATTATTGGAACAACATTGGAGCTAGGTAAGAAACCTGTATTTCAGGTTGCAGTACTTAGGTATACTCAGTAAGAGCATTAAGTGATGCGTCAAACAGTAATCCTGTGGGCAGCCGACTAATTATACATTTGGCTAATTAATCAACGTCTGGGGGTCGCCGGCAAAGTATTAGTTGAGTAGGTTAGGTACGAGAGGCTTATCTTACTCGTAACTAAGATTAACAGACAGATCTTATTGTAATGGTCGAAAATAATTGTAGGTGAGGGATAATTTATTTTAATGTGACTGAGCTGGAAAAGCTAAGCTTTAGACTTGATCAGATACCACCATTATATCCACATATTATATTATAGTATAGATAATAAATAGATATGTGATTCTTCTTAGATATTTATGTACCATTCCAAGTACATTTATATTTGAAGCTTTGGTTTTGCTCATACATATTAATGAACTCGACTGTACAACGATTTTGACGACCTCTGTGGCGCAACGGTTGCGCATCTGCCTACCATGCAAGAGGTCCCGGGTTCGAATCCCGGCTGGGGACAAAATAAACCCCAGGTCTTGGATGTTTACATGTTTGTGATGTCGCTGTTTCGGTTCCCACGACACAGGGTATCCTAGTGTGGGGCCAGAAGCAATATATGTGCCTGTATGTAAATGTTTATGTTTATGTTTACGATGGGCTAGCCTTCTGTCACGCAAAATAGAGTATCGAATAACTTGCCAACCTCTGTCCCCGTACGGGAAAATAAGCCATTTTGTAATAATTATATTGTTTGATTGAACGCAGCCCACTTATATGATATTCCACTGTAGAACACAAGAACAAAGGAAAGTTTAATGTCTGTACTAAAGTAGCTAAGTACTTTTGCTACGAATATTTGAGTTGTAGTAAATTTAGGTACCTACGCAATAGGATCAAAGCTATTTTAGTTGTAATATTTTCAAATCTAATGCGTTTACAATCTACGCTGGATAAATAAATAAAATAATTAGCCAAGTACCCAGCAGGACTTTACTCTGGATAGCTTAATACTAAGATAACATGCCTCAGTTAAATTAAGTTTCTCTCGCTCCGACGTTCTCCATTGTAAGTTTTTTTCGGTTTGTGTCCTTATGAGAGTACACCGATTACATATATTCAAAGATAATTTTAATGTGCCATTACAGACATCTTCCAACCTCCAAGGCAGCCACCACGCAATATGCACTCGTATAAATTCAAGAATTAAATATCTCCTCGCAAAACCCATTATCACATCGGATCCCCGCTATCTCAATGATCGGGGCTCAATTTGCGCCGCCTTCACACACTGGCCTCGAACGGCGAAGTTCCGGAACGTCTCTACGAACCAACGATAATGAGGCCGAACACTGCGAACTCCGCCGCACACGGGGTGTCAACAACTTGCGCGGAAACTTTTAAAACGTACAAAGTTCCGGCAAGTCACCCTGTTCGCCCCAATTCGCGAAGACAGTAACTTTTTCCCAGTCCGCTTTAAGTTCAACAACGTCAGATTTACTCCAGCACGTGACGGCTGATGACCGGATTTTGTGCGACTCGGTTAATAATGTTCTTTCACAGTTGGCGGGAAAGCGAGATGTAGAAATTACGCTACAGTTATTGTGTACTTTGCTCGAAACTAAAAAAGACTGAAATAAATTGTGTTGAGTTTCGTTCGACGAGTTACAAATTATTTTCATTGAGAATTCCGAAATGAACTTAATTACTTATTCAAATTCTTATAAATTTAAGATGGCTTGGGATTCTAATCGTGCTCCAAGTTAAGGCAACGTAATTTAATATAGTTCATCATTCATACATTTCATTCATTTCTAGCTGTGCGCAAGTACTTGTATAATTTCGTAATTTCTTTATTATGGCGTTGAAATAGGCAGATTCTAATGCGAAATAAATAAAGTATTTTATTGGTACATGGTAAGCATCGGATTCGAACCTGCTTCTCCTGCGTGAAAAGTGGGCGTTTGACCACTAGACCACGGAAAACTTTCATCTCTACCAACAAAGCCAAAAAAAAAACATTTATCTTCTCCATGAATATCGTATAACCGAACCGCATTACGTTCTCTCTCCAATCCATCCAATAATATCCATCGTCTAATGAAATTTAAAGTTACTGCTAAACGGTAAGAGATAGAATTTTCCAAGGACAGAGACGCATGCGCAGTAGAGCCCAGAGGAAAACGCCGAGGCGCCATTGTGTCGCTACGAGTCATCTGGCACCAATAAACGAAGCCGACTGGCAATCAAGTCAGCCTCGCATGCATTCACAACAGTCTTCAATGGACGTCACCTACATATTGTGACGAGACAGACTTTTGTTTTCGACTTATGAAACTGCATGTTTGCTTTTTCCTCATTTGCTGCATTTAATAACGCTTTGTTTTGTTGTAGGTTACAGGGGAATCATTGGCTTAGATCATTAGATGGCATGCCTATCCTTCGTTTATACCGATAACCGATAACATAACAAAGACTAATATGACCTCTCAGTCATGTGTCATTGTATGAATCGTAATACCAAACAGAATTGTTACTAGAATTTCACAAGCTGTCTAGCTGGCTAGAAGATATTGTGCCCTATAAATATGGATAGCCTGTCAATGCGAGAGGCCCCTCAATATTCGATTTAGGAACAGATTCCACTATTGCGAGATAGGATATTTTGGGAAATTCGGGTTCTATCGAATCGAACTATACGAATATTGATTGGGTCTGCGACATGGGGTAATCACTTTTGCGTACCTATTGTATGTAGTTAGTTTGTATATAATAAACGCTCACATGAAATGATATTGACATGATTGATTTATGCCTTTGAAGTCTTCGTTGTTCAGATTAATAAGCAGATTATACCTGCTCCAGAGCATTATAATTGTCTTTGTTACTTTGTAACGTACTATTGTTTGTTTTCATCAAATACCTAGATGTATTGATTAAATTAGCAACCAATCAGTTTAGGACTGTAAGTTCATAGTAGGAGCTCTGATAGAAGGTCATTGCTCGATCTTAGTCGCCAATTAATTTTATTTTTCAGTGTTCACATGTCAAACACCCCATTAATCTTGTACGTATTTAACACATTCAATGAGAACAATACACAAAATTTCGTTATGTTATTGAATCTTCTACTTTGTAACAGTATTTCTACTCATGAATCTACTGCTGTAATGTTTACTAGTATAAAATATTAATCGCCCTTGCAAATATGGCAACATACTATATTGTATTGAAGTCCTTGCGCAGAGAACATAATACCCTTGCTAATTATATTGATCACAGTCAATTGTTTCTGATTGAAGTACACAATTTAATATTGCTACCTATTTGTCCAACAAACTACTACTTGTGTATAAATATATGTTAGCTGTATGTGTATCAGTAATTAATAGTTGACTAGTAGATATTGCAAATTATATTTATGAAGCGAATGAATCCAGCATCTTCTTTCTTCGTATCGTTGAAGATATTATCGAAGGTTAATAAGTATAAGTTTGTTGTCGAAGTCACCTCTTAGCCGACAGCAGCTTGCTTTGTGTGGCAGCGTCGGGAGATTAAATAAATAGCAGTTAAAAGCAAAAAGAAAGGTATAAACGACAGCAGATAAGATGTACGCTGTAGCTGATAAAGTGTTTTATCTTTTTCATTTGGCCGCCATAGTAATGCAATAAATGTTCACAACTAACGTGTTTTTTTGCGGTTTTTTATAGATAATGGTACGGAACCCTTCGTGCGCGAGTCCGACTCGCACTTGGCCGGTTATTTCTTTTATGGATCGGAACCCTAAAAATCAGACTGCAGACTACGGGTTTAAGGGTCTCCTTGGCACTTGGTGCGTGAAGTCCTAAGAAGAAGAAGCTAATGGATTGAATACAAACCTTTTTTGCATTCTTCTATCTCCTCGTCAGAGTTGTCTCCACAGTCGTTCTCTCCCTCGCACACCCACGACAGAGGTATGCACTTCCCGTTCGCACACTGGAACTGCTTCACGGAGCACACATCTGAAATTATAAAAATAAATTAAGTATTTTATGTTATTATGTATTGTTAATTTGATACTTGTACAACCCCTTGGATTTTTGTCTGTAATGTTGTGCAAATTTACTTTATTAATTAATAAACAAACAGTTGAATTGACTTGTCGAAGTGACTTACCTAAGCTTTATGATTTACGAGTATCAACTGATATTTTGGGATAGTTTTTACAGATTTCGTTAATCTATGGAGGCAGCTAATACAAGTTATTAATTTATATTTATTCACTAGTATGGCTCAATCTTACTCGCATCCGAGTAAAGGACCATGCCCCTCGGTGGTGAAATTAATGGGCGACATATTATTATTTTTATTAAAACTATGCAGCATTGGTATCCAGCCAGGGTGGCAATATTTCAGAAGAAAAACGTTGAAGAAATAACTACAACGAACGAAGAAATACTACGTACAACGTTCTTCTACTACGTTGAAGATGTACAGTTACGATTTCTGTTTATAATAATAATAAAAACCTGAAAGACTTTGTTGAACATATGACTGTATAAATAAAACGACTTCCTTTTTCTCTCAAATCCAAAAATATACCAAGAATATGTATTCTCATGTATGTATTTTAGATAGGTAGAGTAAATTGAATTTAGCCCATTAATGTCCCCAGTTAGGGGCACAGGCATTTACCCAAATCTAACATTGCTCAAACAAAAATCAACAAAGGTCGTCCCAAACATACCAACAATACTAATAACTCAGGCCTATCGGTAGTAGAAATTGGGCCGTACATTTTCATGATCCTAAACAGCCTCTGAAAGTCCATTATTGCAGTGGACAGCATTGGGTGCCGATACAATCGGAGCACTATCTCTCACGTCGGACCACTGATTTAGTACGGTAATATTTCCGAAAAGACCGATCCAATTCAAGAGGTAGCACTGTTTCGAACGTGCGCCCATTGCAATGATTTAAGATGCTCCAAGTTCTTATGAAGCTGCTGTGGAACTAAGACTTAATTAAGACCTGTGAATTGTTGTGAGATCTTAAACTTTGCGAGTTGGCTTTCTGAAATAAAACTCTTTTTAAAAGCTTTTATTTAACTTGCACTATACGAGTATGTCTGTATGTCAGTATGTTCGCGTCAAAATATCGGCTTAAATTTGATCCACTTCCCGTTATCTGATTGAGCTGAAATTTTGAATACGTATGTAAGTTGGTTGACAATGCATTTTTTTGACTTGGAGTTGATCTGATGTTGGAGACGGAAGACGGCCAGGGAAACTCTGTACTAAAACGATGTAACCCATATGTCTGGGCTCCTTCGATTCGTCTTGACGAATACTTTGGTCCTAGAATATTTTTTATAACATGGAGCTGGTCTGATGCTGGAGCTGGAAGGTGGCCAAGAAAACTCTATAATAAAACGACGCAACCCCATCATGTATAGGCACGTTCGGTTCTTCGGCAGTCTTGACAAATACTTTCGTGTTAGAATATTTTGTTATGCAATGGAACTGATTTGATGCTGGAGCCGGAAGGTAGTCATGGGAACTCTATTACTAAATGACGCAACCCTATCGAGTTTGGGCTCATTTGATTCGTCTTGACGTCTTACTTTGGTCCCGGATGAGGTTCAGGGTCTGATGATGGAGCCGGAAGGTGACTATGGGAAATCGATTACCAAACGACGCAACCCTATCAAGTTTGGACTCGTTTGATCGCTTTTGACAAGTACTGTAGGTCTAGATTAGATTTTTTGTCATATGAGGAAAAGTGAAAAATAAATTAAAAGTGAAAAAATATATGTATAAACAAAGCTAAAGAGCAAAATATAAAATTTCAATTGAATCAAATGCGTCAATTCATTACATTACACAATTTTCTATGATATAAAAACTTGTTGCGGGATTTACCTGACTAATTAAGTCTACATAAAGTAAATCAGGCAACGCTCTTTGAATAAAAGCTTTGTTTAAAAACGTTTTATTACTTTTAATTTATTATACCGTGAAGGAGGGTGTTAAAGTTTAAAGCTTCATTGGGTGTGTGCCTTTCAGAGTGTGTGGTGCTGCCATGATGAGACATCGTTTGATTTTTGAGTACTCGTAGAATTAATACTTCTTTCGTATCAGCAAAATAAAAGCTCGTTTCAGTAGGACCCATTAAAAACGTCTGCCTAGCTGATACTCAAATTCAGTTTGTATGCAGATGAGCGAAGCGTAGGCAGCTAAGAACAGGACCCTTGTAAAAAGCAATTGGAAGCATATTGCGCAAAGTATGTAGTGTCACAAACGATCAAAAACTCGATCTATCGATGGAATATCAATGGAATCCCAAGAGAGTAAACATTACTTAACTTTAATTCATCAACCATTATGTTTTGGAGTAATTAAATGCTTGAAAAATTGTTAGCATAGAACACCAGTATATCAATGAAAGCTAAGCATTTAAATTGAGGCCGAATGACGTTCTCATAGTGACAGCAGTAAGGGTACTCTCGTGCTCACACAGATTGGATGTCACGTCAGGGGATGTTGGGCCTAGCTGGGTACATTCATGGCTCGTTAGGACAAGCACCCTCCGGTTGATGCAATGAAATTAAATTATACCCACTTCAGTCAACCATCACTCATATCACTGGTGATATTCTCAAGTAATTGTACTCACCTCACATACACCTGATACACCTAGCCCAAATGTCACTATCATTCTTCACGAGCAAATAATTACTTGGTTTTTTAAAGTGTTTGTATGAATGAATGACAAAGTTATCTTTGCGGTTTTTAATAAATGTTTCAGATCTTAAAAACTGCTTATTTTATTCTGTTCAAACCAATTTTCCTTGTAAGTGTGTATTGAGAATTTGAGATACACAGCATATTTTTTTCACTCTCTTACTTTAAAAGTTAGAAGGGGCGGGTGGGGAATTTTTTTCACTTTGGAAGGTCTGTCTGTCTGTCTGTCTCTTTTAAAGCGGTTCACAGAATAAATCTACATTATTCTACAAACCAAGATTCAACTATGTAGTCCTAATAGTTTCGGAATAAAGTTGCTGTGACATACGGACAGACGCTAGACAGACGGACAGACAGACTTGACGAAACTATGAGGGTTCCTTGTTTTTCTACGGAACCCTAAAAAGCAGAAATGATGAACTATATTTTGGAACGCAGCAATGTTCGCTTTCAGTGTTTTTCTCCTACAGTCGTCTAATGTAGAGAAGACACAAAAAGTTGAAGTTTACTAGGTATTTGTAAATGGAATTACGCGCAATTCTTCCCCTTACCTATCATCTCCGTCTCCTACCCAACATGGTTTGCTGGAAGAAATCTCTTATTAGAGATAAGCTCGCCTTTGTACATTTTTTTCTATGTTAAGCTATTTTTACTGTCATGTGAGTACAATAAAGAAATTACGAAATTACGAATATAATAAAACGATCCACTAAAAAAATTACTGAGCGACTAAATTACTGACTGAGCGACAAGTCGCCCAGCGACTTGTCGCTCAGTTAGTAATTTAGTCGCTCAATTAGTTTTTCGGTTAGGTTAGGTTAGACTTTTTTTTGTCGCTCGTTTAAATACTACCCTTTGTAAATTATGTACGAAGAATTTTTGATTTTTATTTTATTACGTGGGGCGCACTAAAAGATTCCGGATTAAGAAAAAATGGCGGCACAATGTAAAAACAATTGACAGTCAGATGAAACAAACCGAATTCTACAGTCAGAGTTCCATTTTCAAATGTTGTAATTACTTTTTAAATATTGTTTTTGTAAGTGGCCAGTTCCGGAAACTTTTAGTGGGACCTATGTATAGGTACATGTTGGATGAATTGTTGTGATGAAGTTTAGTTATGTGAACTTTCTGTTAATGAAGCTGATGGTTAGGTACCAACTTATGATTCAACGGCAGCTCAGTAAAGGCGGCTTCCAGAGTTGCCTAAATCTAGATTTAGCGTCCCGATTTAACTTTGACATATTTCATACGTTTGACACATGCTAAATCGATTTAAGTCGCTAGCAAGCCGCCCTAAGACTAAGTTTTTGACTCCGACGGTTTGCAGTCAATTGATTTCCAATATTGTTGAACGACCCAGTAACATGGACGAATAGATTCAATTGAAACTGCAGGTGATATCAGCGAAGACACTAAAAGGAGTTTGATTGAATCAGCATTAAACAGTTTCACAGTTTTCTGCTGAATAAAATTTTGCTTCAGGCAAACATGTTCACAAAGTTTTAATTGGCTGACTAGTTTTGTTTTAGGAGCAAGCACTACAGTTTGTTCTAGTCTTGTACGATCAATTTAGATTTGCCTATACAATTAAAAAGTTTTGCTTTTTCAAGAGCAATGAGTCGATCACGAATTTATTACTATTATTACAATGTGTTACAAAGCCACCATTCGACGATCCTAAATTTATTTGAATGCCTTTTAAAGCATGTTGGTATAATATTTCTGCAACAGTACCTAACTTTAGTTCAGCCATAATGTACGAGTATGACTAATCTCTACACAGAAATCAAACGCTGTTTTAAATTCCTGCAGCGTACAGAGGTTATTGTTTTATTGTCGAGGAAGAGCTAATAAATATCAAACTCATAGCAGTATAGGTACCCGCGAGAGAAATATATGAGTTTCTATATGTAGGTCTACGTATTTTATTATTTTTTCGATTTTGATTTGACAAGACAAACAAACATATTATTATAATACGAATACACTTATTTACATGGTGTTAAAACATAAATGAAATAGATAGAGTTTTGAGTATAAATCTTTGGTTTTCAGCAATAATTCACACAGCACTTAAACTCATCTCGTTCATGTAATCCCCTAACGCTTTGTGCGGAATTCCGAGAATTCAAATTAGGCGAATTTTGACGCAAACTCTTTGATAGTGGAGTGTTTCAGCGTAAACAATTTCGGAGCAAGTGAAACTTACATTAAAAGGCCTGGTTGTATTGTTATTGCCCGTCCACGAGTTTCATCACAAACGCCCACAAGAGTTGCACGAGATAACAACAATTATATCCTGGTCTGGAAGTATCCTGGTCAGGAAGTATCCTGGGAGTTTTGAGTTTCTTGCTAGACATAACACGTAACTCGCTTTCGGATATTCGCTTGCAGGTACCTTTATTATATACAATTGTGCCTGTGGCTTCTAACTCTAACGTTTCCTAGTTAGTTACACCAAGCCCTGGAGACACACTCAACCCGTCATTCAGCTCAAGTAAGTATCTATTGTCTGCATGCGTTATACCTACATAGGTTGGTATATCTGATCACGATGCTAAAATGGGTATCAGTGAACATTGGAAAGTATCGTACCTAACTTCATTAACGATTTTAGAGCTGTAATAATCTCATACACCTTGGCAAGAAATGCTAGAAAGAAAATAATAGCAACACATGTGACATATTAGAGCACCACTAGGTGTGTTGATTGAAAAACCAAGTATGTCATTAAAGAAAACACGCAGTAGTCTGCAAATGTTGCCATAATTTTATGTCAAGCATTTCTTGCCAAGGTGTTCATGTATTTGTAATGAAGAAAATTGATTACTTCTATATAAAAAATGTGTCCCGTGTCTCGCACCTAAGGACAAAAGACATTACACTGCGCTAAATTTAGGGCCCTTGTGCGAAGGATTCGAGCCTTTTCCCCTTTTTAGGGAAACTGATTCCCTTTTGCTTATTACATTGGCCTAAATGAGGCAAAAAGTGCACTCATTTAGCGCAATGTAATGGCCCTCTAAGGTACTTTATCTGTTTGAATGAAACATCCTTAAGATGGAGTCTTGGAACTTTACTCAACTCAAACCAGTATCTAATGAAATGTAGAAAAAAAATATATGAAATCATGCAACAGTGCAGTGTTATGCGTTTAGATGAGTGAATAACTCTTGGTTGATATCTTTAAATTAACTTAAAAAAACTAGCGGAAAGCAGTTTTGAAAAGTCTTCCCAAACATGATTTACTGAGCGAGCGCTCATTTGTTAATTCATCTGCTGAAAATTGCATTCGAGAACTTGAAGTTATTTTAAAACAACCAAGTAAAGTTTCGCATCGTACGCTTCGTTGCTGAATGCTTAAGATTTTAAGTTTGAGATTCCAGCAAGATGGCCGAAAGCATTTTCTTCTAGAGTCTGTAAATAAAATAATATGTAAACTTGATTCCTGAGAGGAGAAAACTCACCGCCGCCGCCGCCGTACCAAGAGTTGTTTAACCATAAGGTTAAACTAATAAACGTGACGTTAAAGTAAACGTCATACTTAGATGTTGATCGTCGTAAATGACTATTTTAACTCCGATGACGTGGGTTGTGTCTTCATTCAACAACCTACGAATATCATAACTACGTTCATTCAGCGAGCATACGCCTGAATGAACTGAATGTTTTGCCTTCGTATATCGTATTCTAAATATCTAGGTACATCTCGACATAATCCAAGTCGACGTTAGTTCCAAAACAGGTTGGACCAACAGCACCAGGTCAATAAATCTAAATTTCAAGATCCGAGCGTAAATCATATTTTATGGGCATACGGAGAACACACGAAACTCACTATCTGCATACACATAATACTGTGAACACACCGTACATGTGGCTGAGTAATATTTCACCTACATCACGTCACGACAAACTCAACGTTGTTGATGGTTACACAAAATCGGCCTCTATCGCGATATTGTAAGACTGCGAAACTGTACCATCAGTTCAAAGATAAGTTTGCAATCTTGTCGGTAAACGACGGTGCTGGTTGATTTCCCGTGAGTCCCCATCTGAAACGTTTGTAGGCTGTCCTATTTCCACAGATTGACTTTCAAGTATACCTATCCTAAAGTAAAGAGTTGCCTTGTTAACTAAATCGTAGTTCTTTTGGAGTGCACTAGGGTAGGAATAGTATCCAATAAAAATATATGCACAACAAATTAACTTAGGAGAGAGAGCGTAATTTAAGCACCTCTACATTGTCTACGTCACCTTTCAATTGGCGTATAAAATTGGAATAGAAAGTCAACAGACCATTTCATACAAAAAGCCGTATGAAAAGAGCCATGATGTAAGCATGTATGTGATATCTATCTGCCGCCATTCATAAGCCACTCGTATTATTTCACCGAGCGAGCGCAGCGCAGGGGAGCATTATTGGCGCTTCCCCAGGAAATGTCGGGTACTAATCATAGATAACATCATCAAGTATCAGCTAGTTTCACTATAATATGTCTAGTACGTGCAAACATTTTGCACTCATCAATCAAATAAATAACCTTTCAATGCTGAAAGAGATTATAATAATGAATTCACATAAGATACTCAGTTGTCTTCGCAGGTACCTATCTGCAGTGTACATGGGTGTGAATACCTTTCGTTAGATAATTCCAGCCTTCCCTTAAAGCTAAGTACCGTTCTGACCCCAACAGTCCAACATCTCAGCCGCAAGGAGCATCAGTTCTTATCGGTAAGCAGACAGAACAGTGGCCGCTTTAAATCCAAAACTGGATAAATGCGCATCAGCGCTGAGCGGCGTCCCTGTGTTTGAATACAAATGGAGCGTTTATCCCTCGGAGCCAATTTGTATGTTAATGCCGGGTCTGTTTAACTGTTCTCGTTAGTTGCTCATTTTCGGAACGTCTGCATCACCTATCGGTTTGTTGTGAAGGTGATAGTTCTCACTTGTGCCCTTTTTGTTGTGAACATCATGAATTAGCGTCTATTTCAAGCTGTTATGCTATGTGTGTGTGTAGAAAGTAATTCAATACTACCTTAGTAATGTTTGTAATGACGTCTAATAGACATTAAACGTCATTACAAGCACTAGTCGTATAAGAGCTCGCAATGCATTCTCTGTTCGTGTAATATTGCAGTATACTTCACATAACTGGTGATGTCGTCCCCAATCATGTCAATTAAGATTTATTTGGTTGGTTTCTTTTACTGGAAACTCATCGCCGTAGTTATAAAAACTTTACGGCAAAGATTAACCATGTGTGAAGAGTTTGATTTTACCATTTTGATTTCATGGTAACTAGATTATCTTATTTGCCAAGTGTTAATCATCTGTGCAAATCCAGTTGAAGTTTAAGTTGAATCTAGCTGTCCACAATCCTTAAGCTGGCCCCCCTAAGCTAGCCAGTCCCTAAGCCCACAACTTCCGAACGGGCGGTAGTATACAAAAATATTAATATTATATTGACGTCGTCTAAGCAAACTGTATGATTTTATAGTCAATAAAAAAAATACTTTGACTTTGCTGTTCATGAAGAAACATTTTCGTGGTGCAAAAAAAAAACGCTGTGTCGGTATAGGTGAAGAGTAAACACCGCACAATAGCGTAGACTGTTGACTCGCAAGCAGGTGCCATGATAATCGTGTTGAAAACATTAACTGAAGATTTCGTGCGAACATAACTCGCATTTCTGGAATTGCTGAGCAATGGAGACTGAACCGCCTCCAGCACTCCAACAATTGAATGATAATTGAGCACACACGAGAAGCAATTCAGGACGCGTTAGCTTTATTATAGCCTCGCCTAACTCCAGGCGAACGAACTTCATTAAACTGAACTTGAGTTCTTCGTACAATGATCAGATCACGCAAAGGACTTGCGAGAACTTCTCGGAATGGGATCCCTATGCTTTGCATATAATATTTTTATTCCTAATTTTTATTCGCATAATAAACCTGTAATGGCATATGGTACTTTGTTAACAATCCTTCAGCATATATTTTGTATATACATATTTATTGCACACAACAGAAGAAAACACAAAAAAATACAGAGGAGATCGTATGAAGGTAAGCTTATCTCTAAAAAGAGATTTCTTCCAGCAAACCCAGGATGGACAGAATTCATTCAAACCAGAGAACAGGTAGGCTTATGTGCTCAAGTTAGTGATAAAAACGAAATTACAAAACTACTGAATATACTACATACAGATGTACATGAATATTATATAAATATATACCATAAATAAACCTAATACATACAAAATTCCTTCAAAATTCATGAAAGAGAGAGATAAATGCTCCTTCAATCGATTCTTGAAGAAGATTCTTGGCGCCGGAAAGCGCGTTCCATAGAAAAATTGCCCTCATTCGGATGCCATGCTCCAAATAATACCAATTTCGAACACACATAAAAAAATATAACACAACCGAATTGATAACCCCCTCCTTTTTTGAAGTCGGTTAAAAAATACGTAATTTTAGATGGATGGCGGCCTTTTCTATAGTATAGAAACCTAAGTACTAGACCGATTCCTAATTTTCAAAAAATGGGACTACCTGAAGGGTCGCCCTTTCGTACAAAAAAATAATTTTTGAAATTGGTTCAATAATCATACCTGTTTCGAGGTAAAAACACATAAAAATAAAATGTTAAAAATAACGCATCCAAATAATAACCTGCTTTTTTGAAGTCGGTAAAAAAGACAGATTCGCAAACGCACCAAGAAAAGATTGATATTGATACAAAATATGTAACTACTGGGAATATAAAAAAATATTTTTGCCCCATTAGTTCCATCAATACTAACTTTATAAAGTAAGATTATTTCTAGGTATCCTTAGATCGAAATTCACACATAAGGTAGGTACCAGGGCAACAGACATTATTGCAGGAGGTTAAATCTTAATATTCAAAGAAATCTATTGTAAGTATTACTCTAGTGGGAATCACTCTAGGACGTTTACTCCCACTAGTTACATTAATGGAACTAATGGTTCATAAATATTTTTACTGTTCCCAGTAGTTCCATTATTTCAAATATAAGAGTGAATGGAACAAGTGGGGAAAAAAGTCCCATTTGTTCCATAATGAAACTACTGGATTTAACTAGTGGTAGCGAAGGGATTTATGAACCTACTTCATATCCAATTATCCATTCAGATTAGTAGGATCTATCTATATCTATCTTTGCGCACTATTATGTTATTTAAGTTTTATTATTAATTTACTGTGCAATAAACAATATGAATATGAATATCTATTGAAATTCTATCGACACTGCTTAAGGATTCCGTGTCCAATCGGTTTAACAATAAACGGATTTGTTTTTGTACTTATATGTACTCTGTCTTTTTGCGAATCTGTCTTTTTGAGAATCTGTCCTCATGCGAACAAAGCGAAATGATTGATAAAATATTTTTGTATTTATGCTCTACAATTGCAGACTATGATTTTTCTGCTTTCTATGTTTATGACTTTTCCATTTATGCGTAATATAATGCTGCATATGCCAAATACAGTTCTTAAGTATTATGCAACGCGACAGTGTATCTCCCGGAATAGATTTTGAAATACCTTTAGTCGTAGCAATGTTTCATTTGAATACTAAATCCGGACAAAGGTACCTGCAAGTTAACGTAAAGCCTTTGATTTCAATAACAAACATACTAAGTAAACACAAGTGTAAAAATAAAAAAGCAAATAAACAATAATATATGAATATTGTATTTTATCCATTATGAATAATATTGTCCTTTTTAAATCAGCGAACTTGTACGGAATAAAACAAAAATATCCCCACAAATTGTATAACGAAAGCACGCGCTTTGCATAAAATATGGGTACGGGGAAATAAAACAAGCTAAACGAAGGACATACATTACCGGTCGGAAAATTGCACATTCGTCTATTTCACGAGAATTGAAATTCCATTCATGATTGTTTCTATTTCAATTCCAGTTTTCGCTACAACACCGTACTACAGACACACGGTACTTGAAACACTTAACAAAACTTCAATGTCGATGGTGATTAAGTTTAATTATAGTAAAACTGAAACAAATTAAATCAGAAATAGGTAAATGATTACATTTTCTGTAAACTCAACAACTCTCCTTGCATTTGTAATTTTTCTCTTAAATTGTTACAGTTTGTAATTTTCCTAACTTGATATTCTGTAACCACATATTGTTGTCTCAGCAGCAGGACTTTACCCGCGTGCTAAAACATATGTCACGTGTCCTTTAATTTGGAATTTAGTATGCAAAAAAAGGGGAATTCGATTGGAACGTGGTCGTGGTCGGTCGCTTCAATATCCGGAGCCATTCGCAATTAATACGCGCCGGGACCCAATTGACCGGCTGCTTCCAGAAGGGTCCATGACCGGGATATAACCCACGCGATAGCCGTACCTAGAGTGTGAACCCAAAGCATATATTTGGATGGGGTGTGATTTGCGATTATGTCTCTTTTTGATTTGTCCGTCGTTTATGGGACGACTCTCTACGTATATCATAGGCATAGGGCATTCAGTAAGGATTAATGACAAAGGTCCATATGAAATGGAGGTCAGCGTTATGTGTCGCATTGGACTTGTTGGCGGCGAATGTTAATTGAGCGGTTGTCATGGAATCGAGATCGTCTAACTAATTCATTCGGTGTAACATTCGGTCGAACAGTTGTTAATGTACTTAATGTCAAAAGCGGATCTGTAGAATTTCATGGGGCATTTAAGTTGCTTCTGGCACCGCAATAGTATTATTACCTGTCGTCGAGACCGGCTTTATTGATTAAAAATATAAACATGTTTTTTTTTCATCTTCAGCTAGGATTCGTACTCGTTTTTTTTCATCTTCAGCTAGGATTCGTACTCGTTTCTATCTAACTTACCATCACGTTGTCATGGTAATACAATATTCTTTCTTTTTATTGTTTCTACAAACATTATACCTAGACACATTTTTGGAAGTTTATTCACACATATAACTATTGACTACATGATTGAGCAAGTAACAAACGTTTCAATATAGGTATCTTACTCTCCTCCACTGGGTAATACCATTGTAGGAAACTGTCGAAGTTAGTATGACTTCGCTGCAATTAAGGTGGAACTCAAGATCTAACTTGATTACAACTGCGATGGAGAAGCTCATTAAAACTAGCACGTGCCTGTATGCTACATACATGTATGCAAATAGGATATTTCTGGCAGACTATCATGACCTTGTTATGAAAAACAAAATAACAAAAAATACAAGTACCTATCTACAACAAACATAGTGTCATACCTTTTCCCATCGGGCTGGCAGAGGAGCAGTTTTTCCCATCCCGATAAACATTTCAATAGATATTTACTTCAAATACCGTATTGTAAAAAATGTGTCAGATACACCAGAAAATTGTTTCCCACAGATATTTTTCAGGCAATCTCTGAGGCCTCTGCAGCAATAATATTTCGCGTTCATTCTCTACACTTATTATGTGCAAAACGATATTACAGAGTTGCTAGAATAACCAATTTACGGACCCTCGTCTCCTGTCCCGTCACCTTCGTAATGGATGGCGGTGGGCAGACTGCTGCTATGATATTGGATGCCTCTGTCGTATGGGCATGTGTGCAAACTCTATGCTTCTTATGAACAGCCCCCATAAGCACTAGGTCTGATTCATACCAAAGGTTCGCAGTTAGTAACACATTGACGACGAAATTGAGTATAAGGAAAAATTAGACACTTTTCCAGCTAATATAATATGGTTCGTCATTGCAAGATATGGGACAAGCCGCACTCAGGCTTTCCTCACTTTATAATAAAACACTGCAAAAGAATGGACGCATGTTTTATTCCACAAGTATAAGTAAGTCCAAGACTGATGGTATTGGCACCATTATACGGCAGAAATAATTATTCTTCCGAATACATAATTCATGAGTATCATATATTTTCTTAGCATATATGGAAATAATATTATTAATATTTTTTCAAATAGGTAACCTGCACACACACACACACACATGCAATACACATGCATGTATTCTATTACAATTTTAACTCTATTGATAAATTCGTTTTAGTTTACAGATTGACCTGTACAGATTGATCCATCTGGAAATGATGTGCAAAAACATACATACAACATACATACTTACCCTGAAACGCAACGATTAAAGGTTGTCACCTTACTGATTTAAGTGCCAGAATCTCCTATGGCATGTCATTTGTTTCTAATGCTAAGGATATGCTAAAATTTCAAAGGAGATCATTCACGATCCATACATTTTTTGGGCCAAAAGTGAAAATGCTGGTCAGATTTTTTTTTTAATATTCGGGTAGAACACACAAATCCTAGTATTTTTTTACTATGACACTTAACCTGTCTGCTACATGGTTTTGTTTTTATAGGCTATGTTCGATAAAAGCCCTTATAAAAAAAAAACGCGTGGCCATCAACCGAGCCTTGTTTTTCTAGTGCAGAATAGTGTAACGAATAAAACTTAGTATGACATGCATACCTACTTACCTCTTTACTCAGTCCGGGCTGAGTTAGGAGAGCTCGAAGTTTCATCTCAAGAACCAAACTACAGCTTCAAACTTTGAGCTACTTAACTCAGTCCGAGTGAGTGAAGAGGTATACATGTCATACTAAGTTTTATTCGTTACACTATTCTGCACTAGAAAAACAAGGTTTGGTTGATGGCCACACGTTTTTTTTTTGGATTGAGTTTTATCGAATTTCAATAGCCTATAAAAACAAAACCATGGAGCAAACTGGTTAAGTGTCATAATAAAAAATATTACGATTTATGTGTTCTACCCAAATATTACACTTTTTTTCTGGCCGGCACTTTCATTTTTGGCCCAAACTGAATTATCTCTTATGTTTCATGCAACTCAGTGAGTGTGTCGTGCCTTTTCCCATACTGGGTGGAAAAAAGAGGCAAAGGGACAATTAATTTGTACCCACATTTATCCACGTTTTTTTGTGAAAAAAACGTCCAAATTTATTAAAATGCCGGGGTCAAAGAGTCAGACCCTTATCTAATCTGCAGTTGTCCCTCCATCTGGACAAACGTACAGCTGGTGCCTCGCAAATTGTAACAAGCATTTTTGCGATGACCCGGGTCGATCCTTTTCTGTTTCATTCCAATGAAATTGCGAACTGGTTTTTACTATTTTGGGATTCAGAAGCTTTTTTATTCACGACACTTGATTTGGATTAAGTCTTCCTCATTCCAGAAGACATGCTGGAAGCGATTAATTTGACAAAGACTCTCGAACCTCCACAAGAGCAAGGAGCTATAGTTCCCCCCCCCCCCCCCCATAAGACAGGTCGATTATCATAAACTTAAACTGAATATCCTTATCTTAAGCGCTTATTACATTACGCTGTCGGCAGGGCACGATTTGTATAGACGTCTCACACTGATGGAACGACTAGAAAGAGACAGTGAGTGAGACAGGGCCCTGCCGACAGCGTAGTCTAATAGGCCCATAAATATACTAGTGGCTCTGTGAGCTGTAGACCTCGCGAGTATGTCGGTGGGAAAGCTGAACTGCTAATACACATAAAAAAAATAACCCATATAATTTTCTTTCAATAACACATACAAACTTATGAATGTACCTGGTTACGTACATGCAGTATGAAAGTAGCCGCACCAATAACTTTGTAAACTACATTTCGCGATCTTTTATACAACCTATTGACTTTTTACTAAAATTATATAATCTGTTTCACTCTCATAGTCTTTACAAATCCAACGACACCTCATTTGTTAATATCCATCGAGCCGTTTGGGTTGTAGCGATTTTTTTACATTTTAAAACCCCATATCTCCGCCATTTTGAAAAAAATCTAAAAACTGGCTCGAGTAAAAAATTCTATTTATTTTTCCAACCTGCTCACAAAATTTCACGAGAATCGGTTCATAAATGCGACCTGTAGAGGAGAACAACCGGACATACAAAAGCATTTTTGCCCAAACCTGAAACGGAGACGCTTCGCTCGCTTCGTTTGCTCATCTGTTTCACTCTCATGGTCTTTACGAATCCAACGACACCTCATTTGTTAATATCCATCGAGCCGTTTGGGTTGTAGCGATTTTTTTACATTTTAAAACCCCATATCTCCGCCATTTTGAAAAAAAACAAAAAACTGGCTCGAGTAAAAAATTCTATTTATTTTTCCAACCTGCTCACAAAATTTCACGAGAATCGGTTCATAAATGCGACCTGTAGAGGAGAACAACCGGACATACGAAAGCATTTTTGCCCAAACCTGAAACGGAGACGCTTCGCTCGCTTCGCTCGCTCGGTCAATGACATGTTTTCCATGTTTGTTTAAATTGTTCCATCCAGAAGCGGCGCCCTCAGACAAGAAATTAACGAGTGAAGCTTTCTTATTATTCTCTCTTGCTGGCTTCTAAGACACCCTTGGTACGAATAGTAAAAAAAATCACAAAAGATTTGCATCAAGAATCCATAATTTAGAGAAGGACGCAGTTGCTGATCAACAAATTGGAAAGTAACAAAGAGCAGTAACTGCTGGGTGACTAAGCGAGGGTTAGTATGAAGTGCAATTCGCTTTTCATTTTTCATGAAATGGCGCCTCCTTCGTTCACAAAGCGGGTTTTATCGCCATCACAATGGGATTGTGCTCTTTCATCAACGTGACTTTTATAGTAGACGCGTCAGCTGCGGGTCCCAAAATTGAGACAGTTGTAACTAGGCACCCTGTCCCTTACCCCACCTTTTATTTACCAGGGTTCATTGTCCTGGCTCATATCATAACATAATACAACGGCAACGAAAAAATCTTAGATAATTTACTGTTAACATTGATAATGACCCACATTGTCGCCTTATCAATTTGTAGATACGTGGAGTACGACAAAGTGAGAGTAATTAATTCTTACCCTTTCATTGATAACGTATATGTTTGTCAAATCGTTATCTTTATAATGTGATTTCGCTATTTGTTTGACACTTAAATTATTATTATTGTTATCTTGACCCGGTAACATATTTATGTATATTGAAGAAATTAGATTGTTTTATAGTTTTTGTTGGATGTTTTAATTAGGTAGCTGTGACGCTGCAGACAATTTCTTTTGGATCATTTCTGAGCCAAGAGATTTGCCTTTTTAACCGACTTCCCAAAGGAGGAGGTTTACAATTCGTCGTGTTTTTTATGTATGTGCCCCGATTGCGCCTAGACTGATGGACTGAATGGAAATTTTTTTTTTGTTATAAAGGGTTTACCTTCTTATTGGTACCATAGACCACCAGATCAGGATCTGATGATGGGATCCTGGAGAAATCGAGGGAACTCTTCAAATATTATAGGCATACCTATAGTGATTTTTGTGTTTTTAGCAATAATAACTCGTGCATTTACACACGGTAAGCATAATATTGTGATGCGGAACTGCTGATGAAGACCACATATACCACCATGTCACCAGAACTGCTCAATTAATTTACAATTTACAATTACAGTTTCTATAAAACTCAAAAAGCACTTGTCATTGGTTTCTAACCAAATGGGGTTTATGGAAGTCGGTTTTTTTTAAGTTTATCTACTTTTTGTTTCAATTATTCATGGCTATGCTGCGTGGTAATCTGCTAGCGTTATTATTGCAATTTGGCACGGAAACGTCCCGGAGCGGCTTATTCGGTTAATTTTAGTTTTAAAGTTCCGTAAAAAACAGAGACTAATATCCAATTGACTGCGCCTGCGGGGGAATGCGGCTCGGCAAACGTTTGTTGTATTCAATCGGCTGACCAATCACAGCTCTCTTACCTCGTCCTCCGCCGCCCGTAAATTGGTGAGTTGTGTTTCAAAGGAAAATGTATCTATGCACTGTCCACTGGATAAGTGCTCCCTGGTTAAAAGGAACCCTTAAAGGATCACTTCGTTGACCGTCCGTCCGTCTGTCAAGTCCTTTTTTATCGAAAACGCGTTGAGGTATCAAGCTGCATATCGATTTGTGGTCCCTAAGAGCTGTGAAAAAATCAACCTTCTTGACCTCAACGCAATCAAAACGCTATGACCGTTTGTGCTGTAAAATTATTGGATTTTTATAGTACCTAAATCACAGTGGTCTCAAAACCTACGGTACTTCCCGCAGACCTACAATCATGGGCACAGAGCAAGGTTTTATAGCTCATTTAAAACGAAAAATCTGAAATCTTTTATGTTTTTGTGTGTATGTGTGTGTGTGTGTGTGCGCGCTTATGCAAATAAATAAATAAATACGAAATACGAAAACTGTAAATTTCTGTCTTTCTGCAAAAATAAGTAATTTTGTTTACATGGATGATATCATACTTTTGTTGTTTTTTTTTTGTATGTAGAAACCCAATAACACGAGTAATGGTAACAATCTACAAGAGTAATCGGAACCCTTTGGCGCGCGAGTCCTACTCGCACTTGACCGTTTATTATTTTCGATATTGATAAACGTCAAAACACTTTGTTACAGATTCAATTATTTAAAGTTTGGATTATCGTCTTGACTATATAAACGGTTTAAAATTCGCATTTTTTATTTATTGCAATGTTAGACATCGTGGAATAAAATATTGGCGTTCAGCCAAAATAAGAATGCATTCATACGCAACCACTGAACTTTGTACTGATTCGGGAAAATATAGTTTCTTCGACCACTTACGGGGGTGTCTCTATATTTGTTTATGTACACTACAGCTATTTTTGGTTCTTGGCACTGTTCATAATATTTTAGACTATACCTACCAATGAAAAGAGTATGTATAAATACGAGTAAGACCTATTTCTGTTTTTTGGCAAGTTACAGTATAATTTAGCTTCTTATATTTAAACAATAATATGTGTGAGGCTTCCACATTGAAGATTTTGCAAATAACGAATACATAATACATATCCTTATTCGCACGTAGGTTTATGTCTAGTTTTAATGTTGAAAAAGTACTTATTTATACGTACGCATACCTATTGAAAAACTAAAACAGTTAGTTCTAAGTGCTTCTGAGGTTGTTCTACACAGGAAGAAAATGACATATTATGACGCAGTACTAGGCAAAAACAGTCTTTAGCAATACACAAATCGCTCGGAATAATGAGCTGTTGGTTTTTTACTAGCTTGTTTATCACGAGTGTCTGCGTTGCTTCGCTTTCGCATGAACGTAATTTGGTGAATTTCGCTCGATAGAAAAGTCTCCTGAAGTGGCCATAAAATCTGTCTGCCACGATGTATTTTTTTACAATTTCGCACGGATCTGAATTTGTGTTCTTGTTAATTATCTAATTGATAAAAATGGCACAGTATGTTTCTCAGTTAAGCTTGCTTAGCTTGGCCTTAACGTTTTTTTTTTCTTAACCTCTAAAAATAAGCTGAAAGAAAATACTTGTACTCAGGCAGGTATGTGGCGTGTCGTACGATAATGCTTGGTTTATCAACAAATACCGCAAAAGGTCTTGCCTGTAATATTAACTGCCTAGAGGTATCATTTAACTGCAGTGTTGAATGCGAAACTTGACAACCACTTTACACTACCTACTTTATGTTACTTACCCTGAGTTGAACGAAATAAATAATGGAGACCAGTAATTTTGGGCCCAAAACCTAAAGTCACCGGCCAAGGAAAACAAATTAATTTATTTGATTACAAAAACTTTTTTTTTTGTTCGTCAATTGTTACTATGAGACCAACACAGTTTAAGATATAGGTAGGTAGTGAGACATTGAAGTTTCCGATTTTCCCATACGTTAAGATTAAGTTTGTAACTCGGACCAAATAAAAAAATCTGAAGTTTATATTTAAAATGTACATGTTTGGGATTAGGCGATAATAGGCAAACTCTTTCAGTAATTTATCAAAAAATAATATTTTTTGTTTGAAAACATTGAAATTATAGCGCTGTGAATGACATGAATAATTAAAATATTGCTGTGATTTATAAAAGTATCATTTAGTGGTCTTTGATAAAGATATATGATCTCATTTTCATTCAATTACAATCACGATTTTCAAGTAGCTTTATCACCATGTTTTGAAATGTTAAGATCGTAGCCAAGAGACGTCTTGCTAACATATATTTTTTCTGGATTCAGGAAGTGTCTCATTCTGCTGGAATAACTTTTTATTATTATAAATATATTAATCTTAACAAAATTACCTAATTAATGACCTTAAGATCTTTGATAAAGATTTATAACAAAAATAGAGGAAGGAAGGAGGTTTAGGTTTCTAGGTTTGCTGGAAGAGATCTCTTATTAAAGATAAGCTCGCCTTTGTACATTTCGTAATTTTATTTCGTAATTTCTTTATTGTACTCACATGACAGTAAAAATAGCATAACATAGAAAAAATATGTACTTTATTTTTTTTACATTATTAAGTGTCTGTATTCCGTTTTTGTGCAATAAAGTATAAAGTACCTAAGTAAGTAAGTAAAAACCTTATTTTTATTCGGTGAAAATCACTTTTTTAAATAGCTTTATCACCATTTTATTGGCGTTAAGATGATGACGTCATAAAAATAAATGATCGCACCAATGTGGTTAGTCATTTGTAGTAGGTAGAAATTCTAAAGTGGTCGGCTCTTTTAATTTTGAGCCCAAGCTTGTTTGAAACGTGGTTGATCTCCTTTAGGCAAATGCTTCTATCCAATGAGATACTCGCCAATAAATTAGCTAAATTAACATAACTTAGCTTAGCTTAAATTTCATAATATTTTCATGCAACTCAGGCTTAAGTATACTTACATATTTCAATCTTATAATAATGTTTGTATTCTTACCAAACCTTTGAATAAAGATTCTAAAAATCTATTGATAGATATTTTACAACCTACCTAACGTAATGACGTCGTTTTTAGGGTATCGTACCCGAGGGTGCCAAACGGGATCCTATTACTAATCCTATCCTGTCCGTCTGTCTGTCTGTCCATAAAAGCGGGTCCTAGAGCATGAACCGTAATAGCTATAAAGTTGAAATTTTCACAGAATGTGTTATATATAATACATTCTGTGAAAATTTCATATACGTAAACGTATATATACGTAATATCTGTTGCCGCAACAACAAAAATATTGAAATACGAGATATTACAAATTAAAGGGGGTCACGCATTTCAATATGATGGTAGGTAGGTATATTATTTCACGTCAACTCACATCGCTGTGGTGGCGCAGCTGGTATGTTGCAGGCCCCCAATCCGTAGGTAGTGAGTTCAAATTCTCGTGAGGGCATTCTTTTTGTTTTTGTTTTATTGTTAAGTTTTGTTGTACGATGGTACGTTTCCTGTGCGATTCCGACTCGCACTTGAACAATTATTTTATCTTCTCCACATTGGCCTAATGTTTACTGTGCCTATCCTGTGGGCGATAAATGGCGAAGAAACGGGCGAAGAGTCTCATATAGGTATATTACAATCAATTAATTAATTAATTAATTAAGAACTCATAGTAGGTATAATATACCTAGCTCGATAATTACTTTAACTTAAAGGTGCTTCCTCACCCCAAAAATTTGCCGGTAATGTCTCCAAATCGAGGCAATTGTAGGTAAAGGAAATTATAGGTCCAAACAAAACAAAAGTTAAATAATAAGTAAGTAGTAGTAATTTTATTTTATTGAAGACTTGTTTGATTTTGAATTACCTACCAGTAAAGACCGCACTTACAATAATTAAATACGAAATAAGTATGTGAAAATAAATGAAGTCGTATCATATACCTACCTACTATACCTATGTATTGCAGGTATTACCTATAAGATTATAATTCTTAGTGAATTGTAAAGATACCTTAGTATACCTATATCATAAATAATTTATCGAAAATGTCAATACACATCTTTTATCATTCGGTTGAATAAAACTATATATTTTGGATATATTTCCTTTACAGAGTCGCAAAATCTAACAAGGTAACAACAAATGAATTTTACTTTGCATCGCACATTCGAGAAGTTGTTTGTTTGTTTGTATGGTGGCGTGATATTCTTCCATAGTTATCTAATCATCGCACTCTTGTCTCGTTTTATCATTGACTTGAGAATCTAGACAATGTAAAAGGCTGGATACAATACAAAGATTTTTATAGCTAACAATAGTTAGTATATTGATTAGATCGTGATTAAAATTTCCTACACCAATGCCATAGTATAAACAAGAAACCAATGCTAGTCTAGTAATGCTAGCCGTAAAATGAAGTTGATTGCAAGAAACTTGTCAAAACATCACAGCTGGTCCGGTAAAGGTCTGAAATAAACAAGCCTTTGACAGTGTTTTGGTAATGCAAGCTGTTAAAATGGCATTTAATTAATCACCTAACTTGCCATGGAATTATCCAAAACAACCTAAGAAAAACAATGGGTAACTAGCACAGACGTAATTTGGTACTTACTGTCAGGGTTTGTTCCAGTACTATTGCCAGGTATAACACCAAAAGCGTTAACGTTTATAACACACACAATTAGTGTTGTTATGTAGCACCACATCTTGGCACTATATTTGGGGGCTGCCCTACGACAGCCCACCAAAAGAAACATTCGTCCTTTGGAAACTTTCGATTTCGTCAATATCACAAATAGACGCACTGTGGGGTGAAAATTTTATAGGTTTTCAATAGCACAAACACTCTTTGAGTTAAATGGCACACGATAGCACTGTTTTGGGTTATTATCGGGAAGAATCGTATTTTTTTCTGGTTGGTTGATGATGGGACGTTTTGAGGTTATTTTCGTGACAGCTCGGAGCGAGCGAGTGAGCGCGACAGACAGATGGAAGGAGCCCGTCGTCATCAGCCCGTGGTGTTTGTCGCTCTTCGCGCAGGTGTGCGGCGTTACCCGCAGCTCCCGCTAGATGGCGTCGCGCGGCGTGACTTTCGGTTAGTTTCGCGACCGAACCGCTGCGCTGCGCTGTTGAATCTAGCTAGAGATTTTTCCGACGCACCGCGTAACGTCATGGGTTAAGGGGACGTTTACAAGGAGTTTCGTTTTTTCAAGATGATAATATTCGAATCTCTAGATGAATGAATTTCCATTTTGCGTCCTGTTTAGGTTAACCATTCTAAGATTTGTATGATCGGAACCTTCCTTTCTACATTAGGTACTACAAAACAGCTACGTGTCTTATAGTAATCTGGAATATCGATACCACATCTGGTACATCCAAGCTAAAATTGGGCCAGAACCTACCTACCTTTCGGCTTCCTACAAAAGTGGTCCTTTGAACTATGACATACTTTGTATGCTTAATTGCAACAGAATTTTATTTCATAATATTTTTTTCCCACTTCAGTTTTCCCATCCTATTTCATATTGCTTTTGTAATAAGAAACTTACTTACTTAGTGTTACTTAAAATGTGTTATAAATACTGACTTGCCGTTCCCGGCAATATTGCCATTTGTGAGACACTAATGTATGAGGCAATATTGCCCCCATACATTTTATGGCAATACTTCCGGTTAAATGGCAATATTGCCGGGAACGGCACATCAGTAGTTATAAACAAAAAACTCTAAACCATGCACCGTCACTACCTACCATTTTCTCCACGGCACACCTACACCTGGGAAACGTCATTCAATGAATAGTGTTTCGAAATGGCGTAGGGAACCCATACCTACCTGCCAATAAAAAAACCTTTTTGTGATATAATAAAGTAAAAAAATACAATGACTGCAAACTCGAGCCAATATTAAGATTTAAGAACGACCGTTTCAAAAAGTTTAAACAAAAGGACAATTCTATGGTGATCTTGCCTTTATCCCTTGAATGATGCGCGCGCAACAAAGCTGGAAGACGTCTCCAGGGGGCGTGGTGGCTGTTGTTACGCACAAGACCACGCAGCCAAGCAGCCTGATAAGATAAAGACACTCTGGCTAGCAATCCGACCAAATCAAGAAGACCGTGCCCGAACCTACCCTACCTTATCATCCGGGGTTTCATGAAACGTTTCGTTAGGTCACGTTTGAATTACAATTTCGGGATAGCTCTATTTTTAGAATAGGTAATGTGTTGATCCCTCCCTACCCTATGTCCTCTCGTCCAACACTGACTTTTAAAGACTTTTTGCTTTAATACAGACAATTTAAAAAAAATACAGAATTTTATGGCAACGTTTAAATATTCATTATTAGTAGGTACATTACATACATACGTCATGATATGAGGTTTATCAAAATCATATCCAAATTTAAATGTTAGTAGGTACCTACCTAATTCATTCGTATACTTTAACAACTTTAATAATAATAAATGATCAAATAGAAAATAATAATTATGTCTACCAAAACCAGCATAGCTATCCCACTGTGCATTAGCAAAGGCAGGCACACATCTGGCTCTTATTTATTACGGGTGTAACATTTAAACCGTATAATGTCAACAGACATCGCAGCTGCAGTAAACATAACGCTGTAATCGGCAACCGTTTTACAACAAAGATGTCAACAATTGCACATTATTTATCTTTCTCCAACAATAAAGTGAACTTGCGGTTGAAAAGTATGGAGTTGATAGAGCACGTACAGCAGGAGAATGTATCGTGTACGTACGTACAGCGCATTTGCTCCGGGCATGCTGAGGCGCAGGCGACGCAAGCCGCAGCTGGCCATGCAGAAAATAATTTGCAAGAAATGGCATTTTTTTGACGCGAGATTTTGTCCTGCCTTGCAATATATATTTTTTTGAGTGGACTGCGTCGCCTGATTGATCCCTAAAATCTGTTGATAATCGCTGGTCTAAATCACTTTTTTTTAAACAGACATGCCAGGTATCCTACTATAATTAAAACAAAATTGTACTTAAATTAATTCCGACCTCCTGCCTGACTCAATAGAAATCATGCAGCTCCTAATAACGTGCCAGACCCACCGCGGTTGTTTCAAACTTCGGATGAAGGGCTGGTAATTTTGCAAGACTCAATCTCTACCTCCATCTTTGAGAGCGGGCAGTGCTAATTCGCAATTACAGTAGTGATTGTGCGGCGGAGGTAATTGTCCCAGCGAGCCTGAGACAAAAGGATGCTGAATCTGCCGTTTTACTGAACCAGCAATCAAGTGGGAGATTCTAGTTCTACTGGTATTGAGCTCCACTTGCTTAGTCTGGAGTTTTAGTGGATCGAGGTTTGAACTGGATATCTAATGTCAAACACAACAAATTTAGCGTAACGCCTTTTTCCATATGGGGTGGCCAAGGCACAATTATAAGTGTCTATCTAGTGTCTCCAACAAAAGACAACTGTAACATGATCTGCAATTGCGGAGGCGTGGCGGCGGGCGAGGGCAAAGATAATTATTTATTATTACTATGAGCTTGTTTTATCCTACTTCTGATCAAATATCTTATAACAGCCGTTGTCATAAAAAGTACCTACCTACCCTTATACAATTTTTAGGAGTTCTTCGGTTCCTATGAGAATTGGGTTCTATCTATTCCATTCGGCCCAAGAACTCTAAAATTGTAATAACGTAGTCGTAGCTTCGTTGTTTGTTGTAAACCGTTGTAAATTAAAATGGAATTCTAAAAGGGAGTTAATGTTTCTAGCTAAATATCACAGATACTATATACTAATACAGATAGACCACCTAGAACAAAATATGCTAAATATCCATCTAGTCCAATATCCATGAATTATCAACTTTAAAAGTCCCATTGTTCAAACCGACTTCGAGACCTATTTACTCAATCCTCTCTGCTCGCGTTGCGAATGTCGTCTAAAAACACGATAATTGAAACAAAAAGTAAACTTTAGAAAAAACCGACTTCCACAAACCCTATTTGATTAGATTGAGTTTAATACAAACTATTACCCCTTGTCCCCCCTCCCCTGGGGACTTAACTTTGTCAAATCCCATCTCAGTGCTACCCCACGCTACTAAGGAACCTCTGTACAAAGTTTCATGGCTCTAGGTCCACCGGTTTAGGCTATGCGTTGCCTGCCCGTCAGCCACGCATTGTATTTGTACCTAGTATTGAGCAGTTGTGGTGGCCATATGTGGTCTTCATCAGCAGTTCCGCATCACAATATTATACATACCGTGAGTAAATGCACGAGTTATTACTAAAAACACAAAAATCACTATAGGTCTGCCTATAATATTTGAAGAGTTCCCTCGATTTCTCCAGGATCCCATCATCAGATCCTGACCTGGTGTCAATGGGACCAATGGGAAGGTGAACCCTTTCAAACAAAAAAATAATTTTCCAAATCGGTCCATCCGTCTCGGCGCAATCGGGGAATAGACATAAAAAAAAAAAATATCCGGACGAATTGTAAACCTCCTCCTTTGGGAAGTCGGTTAAAAATGAGCCTACAACATCTGTATTCTGGCTGTTAAGTCCACAGATATTACACAATATGGATAAATATTGGTCCCTTATGTCAGCTCACAGTCACAGAAAGGAAACAATACCTTATTTTAATACGTTATGACATTAAATTCCTTATTTAAAAAAAAATGGGACCTAGCTTATGAGTAACCCTTTCAAACAAAAAAAAAGTTTTTTTTTTTATCGGTTCATAAATAGTTTCGATGTAACACACATTAAACTTATTGATAAAAAACATACAACCGAATTGAGAACCCCCTCCTTTTTAGAAGTCGGTTAAAAATAAGAATGTTTCGCTACATGTAAAACTTAGGAAAACAGAATGTTATGAAAAGTTAATTGACATGCTAATGACTGCACTGGAATAGTAGTCTGATTGCGATAGTCTACCAAAATTGCCTTCTAATGACTTTACCTGAACGTATTATTTCAGGACGTTCGTGTCGGTCGGGCTTCGTACGCGAGATGAGACTCATCACTAAACGGGGGAAGTAGGGGCTCCTCAACACTAGTGGAAGGAAAACACTTCACATTTACAAGCGTCCTGTTGTTTCTGCTAATATGGTATGGACGTATTTAATAACCCCTCGGGGGTAAAATATTAAAACAGAAAGGTTTAGTCGTAATCTAGGGGATTGTTAGGGACTTTATGCAGATTTTCACTATGAGACTGGTTTTGTGAGAGCTACCTACTCTGTTTTTCGATTGCACGGTGTAGTTTAATATCGATTTACAAATAAAGCTTTACATGACATTGGAGTTTCTCACCAAAAAAAACTGAATTTTCCGTACGCGAATGAAACCTGTGGTAGTTGTTAGATAATATTATAACGTCTTTTAAAATTGTGCAATATTTTTTTTCTATCTTACGGGAATGCTGAAAAAAATACGTATAATGCGATGAATTTCGTGGGTAATTTTTCCATAGTAAATGACACAAACACATGATTTTTTGTAGTCACCAATGAAACCTATGGTACCTAGGTATAAGATAATTTAACGTCTTTTAAAATGGTGCTATTTTTTTCGTATCTCATTAGAATGTTGAAAAAATTACGTTTATGTGACGAATTTCGAAAGCTGATACGTATATTCTGATACGTTTGTATGAACCGGTTGGGCCATTATATCCCAAGATTCCCATCACCCATAATAATGCGCTTTAGTCCATTACAAGTAGATGTCTCATACTGTTTAATAAGCCATAATTCATATCTGTACGCCGGCCGCCGTGAGTAATTTTTCCATAGTAAAGTTCCCAATGTAAAACAAACACTCGAAACATGAACGGTTGTCAATACAAACCATGCTTTTCGTCCTAGTTACAGCTTGAAGAGTTTCTAGGTTCTGGTCTTTTAGATTGAGTAGCATAACCATACCTCGGACACTCCATAGAACGCTCGCAAAATTGATTACATGAATGAATTTTCTATTCCTTGGAGACCTTTCTGAGGAACCTTGCAGATTTATCAGTTCATTCGGTCCAACGCACAAACGCTAGAATCGCGGCACATGCTTAACTTTCTATTGAAGACGTTTACACTGTGTCGGGAGCTCACTTCGTCTTGTGTGAACTCAACCAAAGTAGTTTGCTGTAGCCTGTTGTTTTTTTAAATTCATAGTTGCTGTATATTTAATCTGTAGAACCTAATCTAACCTTCTCTTGAAACCGGGCATCCTTTCGATAGTTTTGTACACCATTCGAAAATACATTAAGGTCTATTTGCACCGAAAGTACTGATTATGACTAGCGCGTTAATCACAATAAAGACAGTTTCAGTTTCGGTTGTTTATTGTTTAAGTTTGAAATATTTCATGCATTTTGACAGCTGCTAAATAGAATTAGGACGCTAAACGTAATTTAATTTTTGGTGCAAATGGCCCTAAGTCTTAAATCCTGTTGCAATGCAATAACAGCATACAAGCAAAGAGCATTACACATTCATGGCGTTACCGACTCATTTTTCAGTTGCTAATTTTACCAAATCGCATCCCAGACTAAAGGGATAAAGCGAAACAACGCCAATTCAAGCGACGACGTTCTGCTAACTTGGAGATAGATATCTACCTCTGGCAGTGCATGAAAGCTTGTGATTATGACCCTCAATGGCTTCTTCTTGTCCTTTGAAGCATAATAATAACATTTAAACCAGTTCAAAACTTATCATTTTCAAATTGCACACAGCATGTCTTAGTTTAAGCTACGTGACCAAAATATCTGTCTATATACTCTAAGCATACCGAATCTTTAGATTTAAAGTGTCCCTCTGTGTGATCCCTTGATACGTTTTTGGTAGCAAAAGGATACTGTAACGTCTGGGTCTGGATTAAGTGCGCGAGGAGGTTTAGGTGAGCATAAGTTAGCTAGTTCCACAAAGGTCTACCCTTGCTGATATACCTATCAAACTCTCTCATCGGAACTTGGTTTGCTGGAAGAGATCTCTTTTTAGAGATAAGATCGCCTTTGTACACTGTTTTTATTTACTTTTTGTCATTGCAATTAATTGTGTGCAATTAAGAAATTATGAAGTTAATGTCTAAAATAATCTAGTTATACGCCAAGTACTTAGTTAGTAGAACAGTTTCCACAAGCGCTAAGTTTACTTTCGTGACTCAGCACTTGAAGGAAACTGTCTAACTTGACTAACGAAACTCGCCCTTAATATTAATGGGACTAAAGACTGGCACAAGAGGCTCAGAAAGGGATGATGCTCGCTGCATTAACTCCAGAAATTCCACTCCGAACTCACGGAATTCACCTATTACCAGGGTTGTAAAAATGTGCGCAATAAAACAACTTTATTTTCCCGATCTTTTGGTCGTAAAAGAGTAAGCATCGCTTTACTATGTAATACCCTTTTACGCGCATTCGTATGACGTCCTCGTCGGCAGAAAGGTTGTGTGTTGCTTGCTACGTCTCGTTGCTAGAACTGTTTTCAGACGCTCCGGAGCTTAAAGGTTTTATAGGTTTTGAAATTTTCGTCTTAGGGTCAGCGGGCGATTAACATTGGTTTGGACTTTATTGTCACGTGTTGTGTAGGTATGTGTGTTAAATCTTTATTTATGGGTACTTTAATAATCAGTGGTAAAATATGCCCATATTATTTATTTATTCTTCTTTCTTTCTTTATACTTTATTGCACACAAAAAATACATTATGACAATTAAAAATGGAAATGACATGTACAAAGGCGAGCTTATCTCTATCAAGAGATTTCTTCCAGCAAACCCAGGAAGGAAAGGATAAATAAATCAACAATAGGTAGATCCAAGTGTACAACATCAAATACTTAAGTAAAAAAATAAATAATATAAAAATAATAATAATAATATAAACTACATACAAATACGTACATATATACCAGAATTAATGGATATAAATAGGAAATAAAACATACATAAATACAAATACTTAAATTTAATATGAAAGAGAAAGGTAGTGTTCTTTCAACCGACTTTTAAATATTCCGAGTGACGGACTGTCTCTAATGGCACTTGGCAGCTTGTTCCAGAGTCTGATAGCGCGTATTATTTTAATCAATAATTTCAATTCAATCTAAATAAAACTGTGTCACAAAAGCTAAAATAGTTAGTGTAATCTCATAATCTCATATCTTAACTGAATTATTGTTATATGGCTATATCACGGTTTAATTGTTTCAACTTAATTACATTTGCGAGTTTAACGTAAACCTGTTGTTGTCCACAACGGGAATAATAAACTGTTCATTTTGCATTCAAATAGGTATCCATAAATTGAGTGATATTGCGTTAAGGCGCCCGTCCAGCTAAAATGCCCAACAGATTGAGTTATTCCAGCAGATTGAGACACTTTCTGAATCCAGAAAAAATATATGTTATAAAATAGTCCCTTACCTAAAAATTTAGTGTTTGAAAAGATCTTATTGTCATCATAAAGTATATGAAAAAAAATATAAACGAATAGTCCTTTTTTACCTAAATCGAGTTATTCCAGCAGTTCTACGAGGAATATTGGTTTGATTCTTGTGTCTAAAAATAGGTAATCGAAATATCTTAAAGTTTAGTGTTTAAAATTTAAGAATTAATCGGCGATTTCGAATCAATCTTCATTTTATCACTTGCGCTGAAATAAATTGCATGCGGGTATGCGCGAAGGCGACGGGAGGCATTACCGCTTAGGCTCTCGAAGGGAGAGGTTGTGTCGCTCGTCTCAATAAAAGTCAGTCATAAAATAATTGCTACGCGGCATCGTCATGGCATAATAAAATACGGTTTTTCCTCCTCAAAAGTAGCCAAGGCCTAAAAAATTTATGGGATTCGTCTTGATACTCCTGAAAATTGGTAGTACGGTGTCTTACTGGTAGTCAGTAGGATTGAAATAGTAGTTTATGAAACTGTTCCATAATGAGGGGTATTAAAACACGAGTGGGTGTTTTTGATAGTATCCCACGAGAGTTTTAAACCTAGTTATGTGTAGTTTCACACCATGTTTAGTTCATACACTATTTATCTACTCTCATACTCATCTCATTAGGTTCGTTGTGACAAGTCCTTTAGGAATATGGTGCCATCGAGCTAATCTGAATTTGGAGTTCATTTTGTAATATGGGTATGGTTTTCGAGGTATTTTAGGGTTCTAGTGACGAATTAGGGGTCCATTTTGCATTTCCAGATGGCTGCCGAGCCAAATTTCTATTTGCAATATGGGTATGGCGTAGTATCGGGTATTAGCTTACTTTTTGTTAGGGTTCCGTACACGAAGGGTGCCAAACGGGACCCTATTACTGAAACTTCGCTGTCCGTCTGTCCGTCCGTCCGTCCGTCCGTCCGTCCGTCCGTCTGTCACCAGGCTGTATCTCATGAACCGTGGTAGCTAGACAGTTGAAATTTTCACAGATGATGTATTTCTGTTGCCGCTATAACAACAAATACTAAAAATCAAAAGAAATTTAATATTAAGGGGGGCTCCCATACAACAAACGTGATTTTTTTGCTAATTTTTGCTCGATATTGATAATGGTAGCAGGTAGACGCTTAAAATGTTCACAATATATTGAGTATATTATTTACTTAAAAAAATAAATAATTAAATTAAAATTAAATTAATATTTAGGGGGGCTCCCATACATATTTTTTTTGCGGTTTTTTATAGATAATGGCACGGAACCCTTCGTGCGCGAGTCCGACTCGCACTTGGCCGGTTATTTCAATTATTCATAATAACTCGTGTATTTACTCATGATAAGCATAATGATATTGTGATGCGGAACTGATAATGAAGACCACATATGGCCACCAGACCTGCTCAATACTAGGTACAAATACAATGCGTGGCTGACGGGCAGGCAACGCATAGCCTAAACCGGTGGACCTAGAGCAATGAAACTTTGTACAGAGGTTCCTTAGTAGCGAGGGGTAGCACTGAGATGGGATTTGACAAAATAATTCCCCAATTGGGGATTAGGAGTTACAGTTTGTATTAAACTCAATCTAATCAAATAGTGTTTGTGGAAGTCGGTTTTTTCTAAAGTTTACTTTTTGTTTCAATTATTATTCCAAATTACCTGCACAATCAATACAACGTAAATGCCCGCACGATCATATGCCAATATTCGAATCAGTTCTTAGTATCAGCAATAGCTCGGATTGTTATCGTTTTGGGCCAGCACTGAGTAACACAAGTGATCCAAGTTCGATCCTCACGGACTGGAATCCTACAATTCTCTAGGACACACGCACTAAAATTACTTGACAATATTAGCTCCGACGCTCTTACGCGGTTGCCATAGATTCCATTTTCGAACTCACTTTTGAATTAGTTCATCAGTACATTAAAATAATTCAAAAGTCAGTTCGAAAATGGAATCTATGGCGTCAGTATAAGAGCTGCCAAACTTAATATTGTCATGTAATTTTAGTCAGTGTAACCTAGAGAATCGACCACAATTTATCACTTTTTCATTCTTTGCTCATCATCGTTGTCTGAGTGCTGCCGTCTCTATATCAGCGGAGATCAGAAGAAACTTTATAAGGTTGACAGTGGCGCCCCTAGCGGTCTTCCTAAGCAACTTTACACAATGAACAACATGTGCTAAGTATATAAATCCGTGCAAGTGCTATGCCTGCCAAGCTGAGATAAAAGTTGATAAAAAAAAGTCGCCGCCATCTTGAACTTTTTTGTTACTCAACCGATTTGCTTCAAAATCGATATCTGAGGATGCGGTTGGAATCCAATCATGATTCTGAAGTCAAATATTAAAAAAAGTCGCCGCCATCTTGAACTTTTTTGTTACTCAACCGATTTGCTTCAAAATCGATATCTGAGGATGCGGTTGGAATCCAATCATGATTCTGAAGTCAAATATTAAAAAAAGTCGCCGCCATCTTGAACTTTTTTGTTACTCAACCGATTTGCAACAAAATCGATATCTGAGGATGCGGTTGGAGTCCAATCATGATTCTGAAGTCAAATATAAAAAAAGTCGCCGCCATCTTGAACTTTTTTGTTACTGAACCGATTTGCTTCAAAATCGATATCAGAGGATGCGGTTGGAGTACAATCATGATTCTGAAGTCAAATATTAAAAAAAGTCGCCGCCATCTGGAACTTTTTTGTCACTCAACCGATTTGCTTCAAAATCGATATCTGAGGATGCGGTTGGAATCCAATCATGATTCTGAAGTCAAATATTAAAAAAGTCGCCGCCATCTTGAACTTTTTTGTTACTGAACCAATTTGCTTCAAAATCGATATCTGAGGATGCGGTTGGAGTACAATCATGATTCTGAAGTCAAATATTAAAAAAAGTCGCCGCCATCTTGAACTTTTTTGTTACTCAACCGATTTGCTTCAAAATCGATATCTGAGGATCCGGTTAGAGTCCAATCATGATTCTGAAGTCAAATATTAAAAAAGTCGCCGCCATCTTGAAATATTTTGGTACCGAACCGATTTGCTTCAAAATCGATATCTGAGGATCCGGTTGGAGTCCAATCATGATTCTGAAGTCAAATATCAAAAAAGTCGCCGCCATCTTGAACTTTTTTGTTACTGAACCGATTTGCTTCAAAATCGATATCTGAGGATCCGGTTGGAGTCCAATCATGATTCTGAAGTCAAATATTAAAAAAGTTGCCGCCATCTTGAACTTTTTTGTTACTGAACCGATTTGCTTCAAAATCGATATCTGAGGATCCGGTTGGAGTCCAATCATGATTCTGAAGTCAAATATTAAAAAAGTCGCCGCCATCTTGAACTTTTTTGTTACTGAACCAATTTGCTTCAAAATCGATATCTGCGGATGCGGTTGGAGTACAATCATGATTCTGAAGTCAAATATTAAAAAAAGTCGCCGCCATCTTGAACTTTTTTGTTACTCAACCGATTTGCTTCAAAATCGATATCTGAGGATCCGGTTGGAGTCCAATCATGATTCTGAAGTCAAATATTTAAAAAGTCGCCGCCATCTTGAACTTTTTTGTTACTCAACCGATTTGCTTCAAAATCGATATCTGAGGATCCGGTTGGAGTCCAATCATGATTCTGAAGTCAAATATCAAAAAAGTCGCCGCCATCTTGAACTTTTTTGTTACTGAACTGATTTGCTTCAAAATCGATATCTGAGGATGCGGTTGGAGTCCAATCATGATTCTGAAGTCGAATATTAAAAAAGTCGCCGCCATCTTGAACTTTTTTGTTTCTGAACCGATTTGCTTCAAAATCGATATCTGAGAATGCGGTTGGAGTACAATCATGATTCTGAAGTCAAATATTAAAAAAAGTCGCCGCCATCTTGAACTTTTTTGTTACTCAACCGATTTGCTTCAAAATCGATATCTGAGGATCCGGTTGGAGTCCAATCATGATTCTGACGTCAAATATTAAAAAAGTCGCCGCCATTTTGAACTTTTTTGTTACTGAACCGATTTGCTTCAAAATCGATATCTGAGGATCCGGTTGGAGTCCAATCATGATTCTGAAGTCAAATATTAAAAAAGTCGCCGCCATCTTGAACTTTTTTGTTACTGAACCAATTTGCTTCAAAATCGATATCTGCGGATGCGGTTGGAGTACAATCATGATTCTGAAGTCAAATATTAAAAAAAGTCGCCGCCATCTTGAACTTTTTTGTTACTCAACCGATTTGCTTCAAAATCGATATCTGAGGATCCGGTTGGAGTCCAATCATGATTCTGAAGTCAAATATTTAAAAAGTCGCCGCCATCTTGAACTTTTTTGTTACTCAACCGATTTGCTTCAAAATCTATATCTGAGGATCCGGTTGGAGTCCAATCATGATTCTGAAGTCAAATATCAAAAAAGTCGCCGCCATCTTGAACTTTTTTGTTACTGAACTGATTTGCTTCAAAATCGATATCTGAGGATGCGGTTGGAGTCCAATCATGATTCTGAAGTCGAATATTAAAAAAGTCGCCGCCATCTTGAACATTTTTGTTTCTGAACCGATTTGCTTCAAAATCGATATCTGAGAATGCGGTTGGAGTACAATCATGATTCTGAAGTCAAATATTAAAAAAATTCGCCGCCATCTTGAACTTTTTTGTTACTCAACCGATTTGCTTCAAAATCAATATCTGAGGATACGGTTGGAGTCCAATCATGATTCTGAAGTCAAATATTAAAAAAGTCGCCGCCATCTTGAACTTTTTTGTTACTGAACTGATTTGCTTCAAAATCGATATCTGAGGATGCGGTTGGAGTCCAATCATGATTCTGAAGTCGAATATTAAAAAAGTCGCCGCCATCTTGAACATTTTTGTTTCTGAACCGATTTGCTTCAAAATCGACACAATTTTTCAACACGCAATGAACTGCAACCAACGGAACTACTGGGGAATAAAAAGTCCCATACCTACGTCAACACTGTTACCGTATGGGTTTTTTTTTTCCATACCGTAACAGTGTGGACGGCGGGGTGTGTACTACTGGGAATAAACGCGAATTCGTTCGTCACTAGAACCCTAAAATACCTCGAAAACAATACCCATATTGCAAAATAGAAATTTGGCGCGGTGACCATCTTGAAATGCAAAATGGACCCCTAATTCGCCACAAGAACCCTAAAATACCTCGAAATCTATACCAATATTGCAAAATTAAAATTTGGCGCAGCGGCCATCTTGAAATGCAAAATGGACTTTATATTCGTCACTAGAACCCCAAAATACCTCGAAAACCATACCCATATTGCAAAATTGAAATTTGGCGCGGTGGCCATCTTGAAATGCAAAATGGACCCCTAATTCGTCACTATAACCCTAAAATACCTCGAAAACCATACCCATATTGCAAAACAGAAATTTGGCGCGGCAGCCATCTTGAAATGCAAAATGGACCCCTAATTCGTCACTAGAACCCTAAAATACCTCGAAAACCATACCCATATTGCAAAATAGAAATTTGGCGCAGCGGCCATCTTGAAATGCAAAATGGACTGTATATTCGTCACTAGAACCCCAAAAAACCTCGAAAAACATACCCATATAGCAAAACAGAAATTTGGCGTGGCAGCCATCTTGAAATGCAAAATGGACCCCTAATTCGTCACTAGAACCCTAAAATATTTCGAAAACCATACCCACATTGCAAAATAGAAATTTGGCGCAGCGGCCTTCTTGAAATGCAAAATGGACTGTATATTCGTCACGAGAACCCTAAAATACCTCGAAAACCATACCCATATTGCAAAATTTAAATTAGGCGCGGTGGCCATCTTGAAATGCAAAATGGACTCTATATTCGTCACTAGAACCCCAAAATACCTCGAAAACCATACCCATATTGCAAATTAGAAATTTGGCGCGGTGGCCATCTTGAAATGCCAAATGGACCCCTAATTCGTCACTAGAACCCTAAAATACCTCGAAAACCATACCCATATTGCAAAACAGAAATTTGGCGCGGCAGCCATCTTGAAATGCAAAATGGACCCCTAATTCGTCACTAGAACCCCAAAATACCTCGAAAACCATACCCATATTGCAAAACAGAAATTTGGCGCGGCAGCCATCTTGAAATGCAAAATGGACCCCTAATTCGTCACTAGAACCCCAAAATACCTCGAAAACCATACCCACATTACAAAATTTAAATTAGGCGCGGTGGCCATCTTGAAATGCAAAATGGACTCTATATTCGTCAAAAAATAAAAATAAAATAGAACCACAAAATACCTCGAAAACCATACCCATATTGCAAAACAGAAATTTGGCGCGGCAGCCATCTTGAAATGCAAAATGGACCCCTAATTCGTCACTAGAACCCCAAAATACCTCGAAAACCATACCCATATTGCAAAACAGAAATTTGGCGCGGCAGCCATCTTGAAATGCAAAATGGACCCCTAATTCGTCACTAGAACCCCAAAATACCTCGAAAACCATACCCACATTACAAAATTTAAATTAGGCGCGGTGGCCATCTTGAAATGCAAAATGGACTCTATATTCGTCAAAAAATAAAAATAAAATAGAACCACAAAATACCTCGAAAACCATACCCATATTGCAAAACAGAAATTTGGCGCGGCAGCCATCTTGAAATGCAAAATGGACCCCTAATTCGTCACTAGAACCCCAAAATACCTCGAAAACCATACCCATATTGCAAAATTTAAATTTGATATCACATAGCAATAGCTATAGCGGGGCTTAAAATACCAGTTTGAAGCCGGTGCGGCACAAAACTTCAAAATCTGACTTCAGAATCATGAATATACTCCAACCGCATCCTTAGATATCGATTTTGAAGCAAATCAGACCAATAACTAAAAAGTTCAAGATGGCGGTGACTTTTTTCAAAATCTGACTTCAGAATTATGATTCGACTCTAACCGCATTCCTAGATATCGATTTTGAAACAAATCCGTCTACAGTCCATTCGTGATAAGAATGTTGTGAAATTAAAATTAAAATGGACAGGACACAACCGTCGCGTTTGAAAGTTTGCCTTCAACCGGTCACTGTGAACTTGGCTTGATAAGAGGAAACGATTTGATTGGTTACGGGGCGTGGCCATTATTAATCTGTGGCGTGGCTAAGCCGCCGGACAGTGATGACTCCACTTCATTCTTATCACGAATAGACAATAGTTACAAAAAGTTCAAGATGGCGGCAACTTTTTTCTAAATCTGACTACAGAATCATGATTGGACTCCAACCGCATTCTTAGAATCGATCTTGAAGCAAATCGGCCTAGTACCTACATTACAAAAAAGATCAATATGGCGGCGACTTTTTTCAAAGTCTGACTTTAGAATCATAATTGGACTCCAACCAGATCTTCAGGTATCGATTTTGAAGCAAATCAGACCAGACGAAAATGTTCAAGATGGCGGCGACTTTTTGTTTGCGGCGATAAAAGTGTGTAGGAGGCGCCGCCACAGGAACGCCAACTTATACTTGCCACTCTGTTGCACGATTGTGAATAACAATCGCTAAGCCACTCGATTGTAGAAATCATTCAAAGTATTCGAATAATCCTAAAACAATCGATAATCGAGGTAGTCGTGAAGCGTGAGCTGCGTGAGTGGTTTCATTCGTTTTGATATTCGATAGTTTTATGCTCATGTAAAAGTAAACTCTATGCTCTGAGAAAAAGTATCTGATTTTGTGTGGAAAATTCTATCAGAAAACCATCGAAATTCATGAATACTACCTAACGGAAACAACTACCTACCAAACGGAAACATTGTCACATGTTAGTTCTAGGTAACCAGTCATGAACTCTCTTAGCACATATCATAAGTTGCTCATCCTTATGAATATAGATATAATCATCTAAAAAGAACGCTGCAGAGTGGTAGGCGATTTACGCCAATTTGTCCATGCAGGTAAGGACGCTATTGCCATGCATATTACCACATTCTTTTCCGCAAATTACACCAGTGTACCCATACATATAAGGAAGCTATTGCCATGCACCGCTCCATCGCCTCCAGCGTTTTTAGGGTTCCGTACCCGAAGGGTGCAAAACGGGACCCTATTACTAAGACTTCGCTGTCCGTCTGTCACCAGGCTGTATCTTATAAACCGTGGTAGCTAGACAGTTGAAATTTTCACAGATGATGTATTTCTGTTGCCGCTATAACAACAAATACTAAAAAACAAAAGAAATTTAATATTAAGGGGGGCTCCCATACAACTAACGTGTTTTTTTTTGGGGTTTTTTATAGATAATAGTACGGAACCCTTCATGCGCGAGTCCGACTCGCACTTGGCCGGTTATTTTATGTGACGCAAAGTATACTTATATCCAAGATGTTTTCCTAAAAAAGCGTCATATTACAATAAAACATCACTCGGTAATACGCATAGCAGTTAGTAGATCAAATAGGTTATATATAATTCAGACTGTCTTCCTAAATGGAAACGGGGCGTAATGCTTTGATATATTTTAATTTGAACAATAGGTACGTCCATACATGTTTTATTTATTTATTGAACAAAAATCCACAGCTATACATAAAATTAAACAAAAATTTTGATTTAATAATTAAGTCAATTGAAGATTTCACTATGTAAAAAGTCAATTATGAACAAGTGAGGTTTACATTTCAAGAGACAGGTAGTCAGGTACATACATAAACAATAAAATCTGATGTGTAGGTGGGGTAGGTACGTACATGTATCTAGATCATAATCTTATAATTATCATTGACACGCACTAGCATACCTACCGTTGTTCTGAAACTTTGGTTTCCGGCGTCGCGATCTCGTGATGCGGAGTGAGGCATGGCTGCGCGGCGGGAAAAGCTAGGCCACGCCCAAACCATGAAAAAATCTGGCAACCCCCAGAGCCAGTACCCTCTCGCTCTCACATCTATTGTTCGCTATTGTTAGTTTGTTCGGCCTGTGTTCTCACGCGAGGAACCTAACGATTAGATTATTTTGACAAATAAAAAATATCATAGCTCTCAGAGTGTGTTAGACCCCTTCTTGAATAGATAGTCATTCAACGCTACAGTTTGCGTGCTAAGGGGCTGGCCCATCGGCTGGTTTCGCTCAGTCTAGTCACCATCGAGTATTTATCCTTTTGATTCTAGATATTTGCACTCCCCCGGCTGACTTCAGTTCACTAACTACTGAATACTTAACTAGCTCAGCAAGTTCCAAGAAGTTCATGCGCTTCCCTCCTCAAGAACTCGGGAATACTTAAGCATTCTTTCCGTTATTCACTAAATAATGGAAGTAACAGCAGCACCTTAGCTTAGCTTTTTAGCGTCTGGTTATAAACAAATCTGTTTTACTACAAAAAACTATAATGACATATAATATCCCAATCCAATCTTACCCCAAAACAAACGTCAAATAAACATTTCCTAAACAGGAAGTCTATATAACCGAATCTAAACTAATGTATTTCTGTGCGTTTCTGTTTGATGGCCCCAAGACATCCTATGTCTTTCTCGTTCATACGCTTTTATTTTGAGCCTCTTAAAGATAATTGTAGGTAAGTATGCTATAGAGTTCAATAATACACATGATTATAACTTTCTTAAATTGATTCAAACCATTCTCAAACGGCTTATACGATCCCGATAAGCCGTATATTTCGAACATCTTAAATAACTAGCAACTGCGCATTCCATAGCCGAATAGCTGCTAAAAGATCATAATTGGTGTTGAAATCGTTCAGTAATTGCTTTTGAGGGTCACTTGAAGCGAAACTCGTTAAAATCCAGTGCTCTTTCACCGCCTGCTCTGCAGTCTGAAGGCACGGACGATCAAAATCGATTCTAATAGAAGGCATGTGTTTTTACCCTCTCAATTTTAATTAAAAAAGATGTTTGCCAACTTGAACGTACCTATAAAGTTTCTGGAAAGGTATTAAACTTTATCTTTCTAATTTCAGCTCCAGTTTTAACGAGACTTTTATTCAGGAATATCTCGAAGTCTGCATTGGTCCGTTAAAGTTGAGGATAACATGTTCTTAAAATTAACGGACCAATGGAAGTACTGCCACTTTCAATTTTAGGAAAGATACATTTACCTATGCATGTTGGTTGCAAATTCCCATAATAAACATAGCCATTGAATTGTCCCAGATGTATTTAAATCCAATAACAAAGACATGAGAGTTCCGCGCTGTAGAGGTGCAGAGTACTGCAGAGTATCACATCTGATCACATTGAGGACCAAACCGTAAGAGCATACATTCATCAGTCCATCTTCCCGTATCATCCCCTATCCAGCCGCTATTTCCACGTGTCGAAATAGTTGATTGAAACGGAAAATCCCGTCCGGTCTCATTGCGAATGCAACGCGTGTGTTCGTCGTCCACCCGTATACCTACCCACTACTTTACCTTCTCTCCGATGGTCTGATAGGATGAGGTTTACTCCAAGATAATTGATTGACTCTGCTACACACATCACACATAGCGTCATGCCTTTTCCCATATGGGGTGGCAGAGGCACAACACAACTGTGCCCACTTTTAGCCATTTATTCAATATACTCCATTTTGCGTAACAGGGGACTAGCTCATCGCCGCAGCTATGGAGTAATAAAGGTTTCCTCACTATGTTTTCCATCACCGTTAGAGAATCCGTATTTTATCTCATTGGTTCATGGTCAGTACCGGGATTCGAACCTGCATCTCCTGCGTGAGAAGCAAGCATGAAACCCACGGACCATGACCACGGAGCTCTGCTAATATTTTATTTGTTTACGTTGAAAGAGCTAGTAGCTATGTAACGGATTTGATCAGAGCAACTTTATTTTTCACTTCTCCATACAAATCAGCTTATCTCCCGGCACAAAACGTATAGAGAAGTGAAAATAAAAGACATGATAGTTTTTCAGAATCATGTCCCTAACGATCCCCTCGAATATAAAACTACACCTTTTTGTTACAGCATGTAGTGTAGATAAGGTATTATCTTTCTTGTCCTGAATTCATATTTCTGACCTACCTCACCAATTTGCCCTGATCGCTCCTCCTTTAAGTGCTCCAGAAACTTTACAACTTTTGTCTGGACGATGAAAGGTTACCTTATTTTATCATACCATTTCCTAGAACAGGGACAAACTTCACCAGCAAAACTTTTGATTTATGCGATTATTTTTGTCCCGTAACAATCCCATGGCGAGATCCCTCGTTTTATCGTACCAGGCATCGTACTCGTGGGCAGAATGCTACCTTTTTTTAGAAACATATGAGATAGGGTACGGAAACTGTAGTGAGTTACAGTACGTATGACGAACATTAATGTTCTCGGTGATGTGGACTGTGCCAAAATACAAAATAATGAGGCGAACAACTGAGATTAAATGGACCAAAAATAAAGGAAACATTTCCTTAACAAGTAATGCATTAAACAGTATAACAGGGATTATAATATATTTTTTGACAATCTGTTATTGAACTTTAGGTGATAGTTATTGATGTGTTTGCATGTAGAATACAATTATGTGATGTTGGTAACTATTTTAATGAATTTATGAATTATAATTTGTATAAATGTACATATGTTTGAACGCCATAATCTGGACGATCATAGAGAAACATTTCACCAAGCCTGTACACCATATTAACCTATGTATCGTCAAAAAATAAATATCTTTATCTTTATAGACTGGTTAAAATTAAAAAAAATCGGCTTCCTTTATCGTGTCAACGGCATTTTGTGAACCATTTAGGCAAGATGATTTTTTCGATTTAAAAAAGCCTGCTGAATTCTGTTCTGAATGTTACCAAGCCGAATTTTGGCTCCTCCCCTCTTTTTCCCCCTTTTTTCCTGGAATTATGTCCCTAACCGCGGTGTTAACTATTTTAAACAAAAATTGTTGCAGTTAGTAATCAAGTGTCAAAGACAAGTGTGGACAGGCGCTAGTCATGACCATCGGGAAACCAAAAGATGCCTATAGTTTCAGAGACTTGGCCTCTGCAGTGTGCAAACGCTTATTCGCGTATTTGTCCACTTCCGGTTCCCGGACGGACTTCTGGTTATCAAAATTGAGTATTCAGAATCGAATTCAGCAGGCTTTTTTACTTCGGAAAAGTCACGTTGCCAAAATGGTTCATGAAATGCCGTTGTACTTGAAAATGTAAATATAAATTACCAGTCTATTATGGAGGAATCATCCTGGAAATTTATTCCATTATGAAACCGATGTGATTAATCAGAGCGAGCAACTTTACTTTTTATTCGCCTTATGTTTTAGATGGAACAGCCAACATAACATACTAATGTATGACAAATAGTGATTCACAACATTGGCGTTTGAAATCTATTTTGGTGTATTTTGAGACACAGTTAATAAAACATTCCTGTGGCTGCACCCTCCGGATTGAGTTAATTGAGTTTGCCTTTGGATACCGCGCGAGCGCTAGATCTAAGTAATCACAAAGTTTAGATCAAAACAAGCCCGTGAAACTCATTGGAACTGTACTTCATCTTCCTAGTTTACTTTCTGTCGCACATGTGTCTTTTATTTCCCTGTAAACTCAACACCCCTTACCACCCCCCAGGGAAGGGGGTGTTAAGCCTGGATTTACGTACACTGACTGAATGAGTACTGAAAGCTAATGCAAGCGTGCATGTCTAGTCCCATTAGGATTAAGCAGAGGTATTCAAAAAGCCGATATTCCTGCAGCATGGATACACAGAATCAGAAACGGATTTAATCACACATTTTGATAAACCGAAATCGTAATACCCCGATTTTGAACCGGGATTGGGCCGATAAATAAAATTATCACCTGTACGGAAATGCTTACTTTTTGACGTTCTATCCACATGATGAGCATTTTCCTTCACATGTTGAAAGAAATACTCAATATATCCCTCGTATAAACTCATCAAAGTAAGTACAATATTTAACATCTTGGCAAGAAATAAAGAAAATCAATGATTACAACAATAGCAGACTCTGCACGCAGACGAACACGCAGCAGCAGACTCTGCACGCAGACGGACACGCAGTAGCAGACTCTGCACGCAGACGAACACGCAGTAGCAGACTCTGCACGCAGACGAACACGCAGTAGTCCGCAAGTATGCCATCATTTATTTTCTTTCATTTCTTGACAAGGTGTATGGAGCATAACAATATTGTTCAGGGTGTTTATATAAATGTAGCCATTTCCCAGCTGGACATCTAGATAAAATATCGAAAGCGCTGTCAAACGATGCAGCCGGTGACACGTCCCGATAGCGCTGGCAATGTTTTGTGAAAATGAACCATTCATTGTATGAATGCTCGCTCATATAACGGCTGCAGTGTAAGACATTGTTCAAGAACTAAGAACGAAATCTGCTATAAACAAGGCTTACTTAATTAAACATTAAACCATCCTCGGCGTATACAAAGGGAAGTACAGACAAAAGATATGCGAAATGCTGCTACATAAATAAAAGCAGAATAAATGTGCAAGCTCAGCTAGGAGCATCTTGAGCACCCCCGAACCTCCGATAAGAGCTTTCTAGACGACTTCTCAAAGATTAATGATTTAGTGCACAAAACTAATTCCAACTTGAATGCGAGTTTGCAAGTCGATTGCAACTCCTAAACGATATTTTCTTTCGTATGCAAATAAGTTTGTATTCCGCTTTCAGTGCTACCCTAACAGGCAATTTGTATCCGTTGCCATAACTCACGGAGCCAGTTTATGCGATCCACAATTCTTTTGTTCCGAAACCTTGTAAAACATCGCCGTTCGCTCGCACGCGCTGCGTTGCCTCTCTGGTGCAAAGCTGGAAGTTTTTCGGACGGAAGGTACATACTTTGCGCTGTTTGAAAACAAAGAGAGTTACTCTTACTGGGCGGGCGGGAGCGCGCTTGCGCTGCTAGGGCGGAAGGAAGCTTCACATCCGACGTCCAAATTTACGGCCAGTTCGCATGAGCTCGCGCTGCTTGCACTGTGGTTAGTTCACAAGTGAACTTTTGCGCTGCTGTGCTGCAACTTGGTGAATATGGATGATTTAGAACGCTTGGATTATACGTTCATGCGAATGTACATGCAGATACCTTAAATGTGCCACAAATAAATCATAACCACTATGTGATTTACTTGAAAATAATGATGGGTAGCTACTTAATCTTATCGCATTATCTCTAGAGATTGAATAGGATATCTTTCAAAGCGATCCTAATATTCAGGTACATACTTAAATTTTTAGCATTTGATTATCTAACTGGCAATGAAATCCTTAATTATAATGATTTTCAAGCTTAACTATCACAGTTTATTGATCGAATTTATTTTGACCCGATAATTGTATCGTGGTAATTTCCAACGTGACGTCACGCGTGACACATCGCCATTAGTGCGGCTCGCCGGATGACAGAGACTATATATCCAATTGACTGCTCCTGCGGGGGATTGCGGCTCGCCAAACGTTTGTTGTATTCAACAAACGTTCGCATACGCAACCTATGTACGATGACGGGCCGCCAGACAGATTCGCAGCCGCTGACCAATCACAGCTCTCTTACCTCGTCCCCCGCCGCCCGTAAATTGGTGAGTTGTGTTTCAAAGGAAAATGTATCTATGCGCTCTCCACTGGATAAGGGCTCCCTGCCGGATGACAACCGCCCCTCGCCAAATAGTTTATTGACCACCCACTAATATGCGTCCCGCTATTACCGGTATTAATTGCGATAATAATGTGGCAAATATATGAAACATTGATCATATACTCGTATGATGTTTAGGTTTTAAGCGGTGCATTAATCGCTAAAAGAAATGATAAACAATTCGTAGACTTACATGTCTTCCTTTGATAAATAGATAGTCTAGAACATGAAATTAGCCCGCGAAACACGTTTTCCTCCCACTGACCCCCTTTTGTAGAAAAGAAGAAAACGTCGTAAATTGAAAATTTCCGTCGTCATTTTCTTGCAGATTGGATCTCAGTGCACCGGACATCCTTTTGTCTACTAAAGTGTATGTAGGCGACATGAGAGATGCTTACCTGTGGAAAATGTTGTCATTTTTTATGAGGAACTCCGAGAGACCCAATTCCAATAAGATATTGATTTATTAACGTTGTAAAATGGTTACAAAATACCCCGAGACCTAATGAAACCTTAAAAAGCTTTTAAAGTAATTTTCCAGCCACTTTGAGATAGCTTGCACTTGTTGTTGATTGGCTAATATTTATTTTTCTCGTCATTTAATCCAGTGCTTCTACGGACTTCTGGGAAAAGGTGCGTTCTGTTGTATTTTATGGAAGCTGGCGTCGGTTGATTTAGGTTGAAAAAATTATTTTTTTAAATATAAACTTGCTTTGACACACTTTAGCCCTGACCCAGAAGAATGACTGAGTCCTAAAGTTTACCGGCTTGGTCAAAGTTCTATGCATATTTATAAAAGTTATCTGATATAGTAAATGACCTTATTTTTGTGGTTCACTATTGATGCTATATTTTAGTGAATTTGTCATTTTCTAAAGAAAGTCTTTTCCCTTTTGGAACCTTTCTGGTTGGATTTTCATTCCTTTTATGAAAGAATTTCAAAGTTCAAAGAAGGTAGTTATGTCTAAAGTCTATACAATACAATTTACCAGTAGTAACCATTTATTATATGAAATACAAGAAGTAAGCAGAATTAAAAGGTAGATAATTTGCATACTACTTAAATCACTTTACCCTAACTGACTAAACCCCCAGTTTCTAAAAGAGCGATCAAATGTGACCAGCGATTATTCGAATATTTATTCAAAATGGCGGCACGAGATTGCCGGAAATTAGTTTGATAAGAGTTTTATAAGTTGTCACAGCAAATTTTCCTTTCGGAATCCGGGCGTAAGCCTAGTCAAGTTTCAACACATACGAGTATATTTCAAGAACTCGCAGTTTCGATTTTCCATAACATGCATCTTTACGAGACAAGAACATGTTGCCTGAAATTATCAGCAGTAATATAGCTCATAAAACGGCAATTTTACGACTACCGCCGACCGCAGCCTTCCCGCCCCGCCGAACACTTCCGGCTTATCTGATCTGAACAATAGACCAAATTGGGACATAACAAGCGAAACCTTATTAGGTCACCTCATTTTATCGGTTCGTTAAGTTACGTTCGTTAAGTTCTTTATCAGAAAAAGGGTCAGCCCTTTTCATCGTTTGGGCAAACTCATCGTGAAAGACAATAAGTCAACAACCCAGGAGAATTAATTACCTCAGCAGACAAAAATTAAAAGTAGAATTCGTAATCATCAACGTCATAATCATTGTTGTGACTGACTGAGGCTGGATTTTACCAACAAAAAGATACACGAGAATAACTATCCCGGGGATAACTTGTATGACAAATGACAGTTCACGATTAGGTGATCATCTAGGTGTCACTGGTGTCTATGAAAAAGTAGAAGATACTCTCGAGTAAAAGAATATTTAGATGACAAAACTGCATGGTCTTTACCATCTCAGCGCACAGAAATCCAAAGAGGGGCGATGGACTGAGTCAGTACGTCTCTCCTCGGTGTATTTCCTTAGATTTAAGTAGAAATACATAACATTGTATTTTTAAGGCTCTGATATTTTAAAAGAGGTACGGGGGAGTTTCTTGCCCTTCTTTGCTCCATCCCTAAGCCCACAACTTCCGAACGGGCGGTAGTACACAAAAATATTAATATTATATTGACGTTGACTAAGCAATATGTATGATTTTATGATCAATAAAAATTTTGAACTGAACTGAACATTCCTTTCAACGGATCGGAACATTCGGAACCCTATTAATAACAGCCGACAAGTTATGTTAATAATTTATTATTTGTATGCGCAGCTGATACACTTACCTACTAACATAAGATTGTATTAATGTACTTGAAGTGTCATTTGAAATTACATTACAGTCTAAACGTAACATGAGATAAGTTTCTGTTCATCATATAACCTACAGCTCGCCTACACAAATAGTCTTTTAATTTATTTTGATGTATCCTGAAAATCCGGGGAACCCGCAGAAATTTAACGCGTGATGAGATATAATGTTCAGATAAATTAAATAGTGACTGGTACTGAAGTGTCTGGACTGGACCTATTTCAAATTAAGTTTGTCTAGCTTTGATGCGGGTTACCTGGCAAGATAGACGGGTAGAGACAGAGTTACGAGTATAATAGACATCTGATATTATTCTCACGTTTGTCTGTAGACTCCTTTCTCATTAAAAGCTAGCTACTAAATTACAAGGATCACACCACACAGCCACATACTGAGTGATACCTAACATCCTCTATTTAATAAGTGCTTTTAAAGAAAGGCGCGTGAAAGGAATGATTTCGCTGTATGGAATTTCAGCAGCATTCGTGGGAAGTTAACATAAAGTTATTAAATGACTTCATGTCTATGTTACGGTTAATGTTAAATAGTAATAATAATATTAGTTTTTCTATTGTATGGGCGCAGAGGTGGGTCAGGGTAGGTGAAGAATAATGGGGGTGAGCGAAGCGAATCCTCCTATATCCTTCGTGTTAGGTTGAATGTAAGAACAAATTGAACATAATATCAAACCAAAAATAGTGAGAAGTGACTGAACTCCTCGACACAAGGAATCCTAGTGAGGAAGTTAGGAACTCAACCTAACCTAGCCCTAGCCCAAACAGTGATGATTTTATTTATTTTTTCTAAAAGTATGTACGTTCTGTCACTAGGCTATGATGGTGTAAACTTTTTAAGTCTAAATAAATTCATTATTCATTATTCAATTTTGTATTCAGGCTAACGATAAGTTCAATTTCAATTCAACTATATACATATTAACTTAACTTACTAGATACTAAAAACAATTAAACTTAAATAATAAATAACAATAATAATCTTTATTTCAGGCAAAAAGCCCTTAAATGGACACCTAACATTAGCCGGCTAAACTAAGGTTTAGCCGCTCTCCTAACACTAGCCGTAACACTATAGGTACTCAAACTTATAGGTGTAAAGGTGGGAACTGACCAACGTTACGAGGTGTATGTAATGTAACATGTTACACAGCGAATACACATGCAGTCAGTACGTAAAAGGAAGGAAGGAAGGAAGTTCATTTATTTATTTATTCAGGAAGCCAACAGCATTTATCTTTACAAAAAATGTTAATATAAAGACTTACGAGATAAAGCCAATTATAGGGTTCCATCGATCACATTTATACTTAGATTATAGTTACCTATTTATTTATTTTTACTTACTTTTATTTTTACTTAATTTTTGAGTTATTTAACAATTAAACAATTTTGATGAAAATTATATTATTACTTGTGAGGGTGGGTTAGAATGTGTATTTTAGGGTGTGTGCGTGTGTGCGTGTGTGTGTTCATACAGGACAGCATGAATGCACGCTGTGTAACATGCATGACATTACACCTCGTAAAAGTCTTCACAAAATAAAAGGCCCGTTTTGACAGTTCACGCCCATGAAGTTTTAACCCCTAACGCGTAGGTAATAGAAGCGGTTTTTAGGTGCAACTTGTATGCTTTCCTTGTACGCAACAGTAGGCTTTTATTACCTACGCATTAGGGGTTAAAACTTCATGGGCGTGAACTGTCAAAACAGGCCTTTTATTTTGTGAAGACTGCAACATTGGTCAGTAACTTCATGAATAAACTGTAAATTCATGAAGTTTGGTACAATTGATCTGCCGGATTGTGACTGACAGGGTTCGCTTTGCTCATCCTGATTTGTTAAAATCCAGGTTTTATATCACTTTGAACATAATATTCTACGAAAAATTTTCTCAATGTACATTAAATCGCTTATTTATAACATTGATATTCCCACTAGCAACAACCGAACACAATAAAAATGGCAAGAGAAATTTATTTTTGCCAAAACACGACGGGGTTTATCCGACAGAAAAGAAAAGATAAGTATCGAATCTTTTCACATTTCGTTGACTGACTGCTCGGTGTTTCGGGCTACGAAATAAAGTTTACGCTTCACACGGCCGAAATGGGATTGGCGACGGTGAACAGTATTCAGAATAAAAGTCCCTCCGTCCCGGGGAGATAAATTGTTGAGGATAACTCCCCCGGGGCCAGGCGATCACGTCGGGTGACGTCACTCAACCTCAATAGCTGAAAGTCCTTCCGGGAACGAATTTTTCACCATCCAGTACCTTCTTTAACCTAGCTTTACCCACGCTCAGTTTATTCTCAAACCAAAATTCTAAGGCCTGGCCTGAACGCGAATTTGTATTTAGCTGTCAAAGTTATTCTGAGAATAGTGTTTACCCTGAGGCCCTCCAGGCAGATTTTTCCAAGATATTGAGTCACCCACCCACACACACGCACGCACCAACACACACGCACGCACCAACACACACCTGTTCGTTTTCTTACGTGTGGTGAAGCTTAGGGAGAATTTCACGAAACACAATAGATATACACAAAATTTTATTCCACGTATCGAAGCTGCCTTGAACCTGAAAATTGTCAGGAAATATGTCGCGTAACAGACAAGCTTTGTGCCTCTTTGTCTCTATGATCGCTGCTAAGCCTGCATCGTAATATTCTGCTCACACATCCCGCAAAAGGGAAACTCCATATCGTTCGTAATATGCAAATAAGCTACTTCAATTCGGTAGGCAGATCCGGTGCGTAAAATTTTCCCATCGTAAATCAGGATTTTATCGTGTTCCTTTGATCGTCAGGTTATGACTTAGGTTTAGGTTCGAATATTTTTGCATACAAGCCACTTTAAGTTTACTCAGAAAGTTTCATCCTTCCATATTTGCAGTGGTAATATATACATATATATATGCATAGTACCAACGTCGCTTGTAGAAATCAACAGCACGAGTTCCATTACAGGAAAAAAGCGTTACGCTCTGTTATGAGTTCCTTTACGCCAAATTTGTTTTAGGAAACTACTCGTAGAACTATCATTACTTCGTAGTATGTAGTAGTCGTAAAACCCCTCCACCAACCCGCACTGAGCCAGCGTGGTGGAGTATGGCTCAATCTTACTCGGATCCGGGTAAAGGCCTGTGCCCCCTGGTGGGGATATTAATACATTTACTTACTACCTACGACTAACATCGTCACTCTGTTTGAATTATAAAGTTAGAAGTGTGTAGAGTAGGTATATTGATAAAGTTTGTTGCATGCCAAGGACTATGTGAAATTAACAAACTTAGGAGCCCCTCGTCCGTTCGTGATCTAAACTTCATGCTTCAGTAGCGTTGGCTCGGAATTGCATATAAATTTCGCTATGATACGACATAAACTTCGGATTATGCTTTCCGCCAGATAAACCTTTGAAATGGATCGCCTTATAAACCTTATTCGCATTAAAGCATTTAAAAAAGTTTAAGTATAACGTTTTCAGGTTGAGCAGGTAATTCTGTGGCATAAATTAGAGGTATAGTCAGCGCCAAGTGTCTTTGGCTCTGAGGGAGCTGTCACCTACTCTCACCCTCTTCATAAGAAAAGTGCGAGAGCGCCCGCGTACATACAGCCAGATTCCGCTCCGCGTAAGCATACGCCCCGTCACCGCACACATAGCTGAGTCTCTGGGTGTTCCCGCAGGGACGCCAGACCTGCCTGCCTATTCCACTCGAATTAACTCATTCGAATTTTGATGTGACTTGTCGTGTGAACGTAGCGATAACCGTAGCCGTTTGAGCCAGAGTACTTGGTTATCATTCCAAAAGGCCTTCTTGTTGACTTACTTATTCTGGCCTCTGAACCAACCTTGTGCGAGAAAAAGAGGTCACAGCATGCTCAGAGCCAAAGAAACTTGGAGCGTTCTGTAGCATGGTTGAGAATCCTTTAAACCGCTTAGTTAACAGAATCGGTGTTAAAGAGTTTTACTACAGGATACACGTAAGATGTTTATGTTTATGAGTAAAGAGGCTTCTAAAATTGCATCTCTACTACTACCGAACACCCTGTGTTAGCGGTAATTCATCACACGACGAACGACGAATTGAACGGCGATGTCGACGTTTAACCACTTCTGTGGTTTAACCTTAGACTATGCTCGTCTATCGTCTCAATTGCGTTGTTATGAAATTACGGAGCACTTTTAAATAGTTTTCTTATTTAATCAAATGGCATGAAAATGGCTTCAAGCACCAAAATAGTCTTTACAATTTATTTAATTAAAAAGTTGAGTGCAGCAGAAGTGTTCAGATATTCTTGCAGGGGTTCGCAAACCAAGCAGAAGTGAGGGCAAGTGGGCAAAGAGTTCTCAAGCGAGTGTTTGCACAAACGAAGTTAGTTGCCTAAAGCGATGTAGTAGTCGAGCGGCGCTCCTTGCATTTATTCCGACTATTGGATTTCACCCGAATCGTGCCCATTTCCGGGAATCTCGTTTTCAGTTTATTCCTCGGAGTTGGTGGGAAGGCGCCCCGAGCAAAGCGTCTTATCTTATCGCGGGGAGTTAAGATGTTCGTGCGCTCGCGGACAAGTACCATGCAATATCGCACCGGGGCGGCGGCGGGTCGTATATGGGTCTGTGGCGGGGTGGCTGTCATTGTTGTCAAATGATGGTCAAATGACCCGAATTGGTGTCCCGCCCGCTTGGTGGGATATGCTTCAGAGTTTCTTGTGTTCGACACCCCCTCTACCGACCCACCGGCACGCACGTCGGTGGCGATGTGGCGACGCCTTACATATGATTAAGCTCGATTCACACATATCAGGGATCCCAACACCGATCCGGCACAGGTCCAGCGTCCGTGTCAGTGAAAAAAAGTGAGATCCCTGATATGTTTGAATCGACCTTTAGATAATTTACAAGATTAGTTGCAAGTGTCACAATTTTCCAGGGATATTTTTATCATAGCAACTTAAAAATTTGAGTCCTTTGTACACTATGAACAGAGCGAGTAGTCTGCTAAGTATAAGTATGGAGAAGTAAAAATAGAGGTCTGATCAAACTCGTTTCGAAGAAAAAAATGTTTAGTATTGTCCCTACCTATTAAAATCTTACTACACACTTCTATTATACCAATACCATACATATCACGAAGTAACACAAGTATCTGTCCACCCGGCTGCAGTCATCAGCGGGAAATATGCGTTTTCCGAATGGTATGGTCATCGTTGTGTCCTCCGCAGATAGATAAGCACAAAATTTACTGTTTGGTCCCAGGAAGGTGACCAGAGATTTACAAGCTTTACGTTTTAACCCTCTGTGTTGCAATTTATGGCGGCTGATTTATAGTCTGTGGCTTTTAAATAGGCAGCGGTATTTTTGACGCTTAAAATATTGGCACAGAAACATAAGTAGATCGAGTATGGAGAGGGCTTTAACCTTTAATTGGGCATAGGCATGCAGATTTTTGTTAATGGTATCCGCAATTGTTACCAAATTATACGGTTGGAAAGGTGGGAATATAAGTATTTCCCCTTGCCAAATTAAGGCATATATGACGGGCGAAAACCGGAACAAAGGAAATTATATAAAAGTAGTGATGATTCATATACAGATACTGATGGCACCATTTTTAGGGTTCCGTACCCGAAGGGTGCCAAACGGGACCCTATTACTGAGACTTCGCTGTCCGTCTGTCCGTCCGTCCGTCCGTCTGTCACCAGGCTGAATCTCATGAACCGTGGTAGCTAGACAGTTGAAATTTTCACAGATGATGTATTTCTGTTGCCGCTATAACAACAAATACTAAAAATCAAAAGAAATTTAATATTAAGGGGGGCTCCCATACAACAAACGTGATTTTTTTGCTCATTTTTGCTCGATATTGATAATGGTAGCAGGTAGACGCTTAAAATGTTCACAATATATTGAGTATATTATTTACTTAAAAAATAAATAATTAAATTAAAATTAAATAATATTTAGGGGGGGCTCCCATACATTTTTTTTGCGGTTTTTTATAGATAATGGCACGGAACCCTTCGTGCGCGAGTCCGACTCGCACTTGGCCGGTTATTATTTACACACAATGATGAAGTGCAATCCGAAAAAAGAGTGTTTTTAGGGTACCGTACCCGAAGCGTGCCAAACGGGACCCTATTACTGAGACTTCGCTGTCCGTCTGTCCGTCCGTCCGTCCGTCCGTCCGTCCGTCCTGTCTGTCACCGGGTCCGTCTGCACGAACCGTAATAGCTAGAAAGCTGAAATTTTCACAGAATGTGTATATCTGTTGCCGCACCAACCACAAATACTGAAATACGAGAGATATTGCAAATTAAAGGGGGCCCCGATACAAGAGACGTCTTTAGATACACTTACGCATTTCAAAATGGAGATCTTGACTGAAACTGTTTATTTATTGTCATAGCAACCATGTCATAGACACATATACTACACATTTAAATATGATAGCATATTTCGCGTCAACCCACATGGTTGTGGTTAGCCGGTGCGGTATGATGTAGACTCTCAATCCGGAGGTCGTCGGTTCAAATCTCGTGAAGGCATAAACTTTTTAAATTTTCTTTTTGTTTATTTTTTTATTGTTTTGAGTGCTTTTGAATTGTTGTACGATGGTACGGTACCCTTCGTGTGCGATACCGACCCGCACTTAACCGATTATTTTAAAGTGCGCATTCTTTCTTTCTATTCTTTGCTTAGGTATTTCGCGCAAAACAAAACATTACCGACAAAATTAAATGTCTCGGCAGGATTTCGCCGTGCTCATTTGTTTCGTGTCGCTGAAGTTTTTGTAGCTTTTACGAGTTCCATTATTGTTTGAAAATAGAAGCCTACAACAGTAAAGACGCTCGGTCTAAAATAGAAGTAACAAAAACACGTAAAACCTTAAAACAGTGAAAAATTCTGTGCCTTGATTTGTGTAATAGTAGTATACTCGTAATTGGAGTAAAAACAATCTGATCGCTTAATTTTTGCATAATTATTGACAAATAGGAATCGTTCATTAATAAATAACTGCTGTGATACTTAATACAGGTTGAATATCTCTAGAGCGCCTTATATGTTGCAAATACAATCTGATGATCATTTGTTTTTGCTCGCTATAATCAGTCAGTTAATCAGTATTTTATTAAGTGAAGTCCCTCTCTTTTGTCGTCCATTATTATTACATGATTAAGACTCTTTTGTTTCTCTAGTCCTATATAATATTTTTATTCCTTCAGCACTCCGTTGACTAGATGCAAAATTAATTTTTCCCCTAAAACAAGCAGCTAAAATGTGCACTTGCTGCAAATGAATTGTGTTCACTCACAGGCAGGCACGTTGCGTGCGGTCGAAATTGCTGTAATATTTTTTCCGTTGTTATCATTTTAGCGGCCTATTCGGGATCGGCTGGCTTTAATTAAAGTGTTAACTGGTTCGCCGACAAATCTTATAATAGTTCGCCCTTGTTCGGTCGTTCGAGGCGGTGTGATTCTGGAAGTGAAGGGGTTAAGCGAATGCACTAACTTTTGAAAATGCTCACCATATTATATCCTTCCAGTTAGGTTGGCACTGGTATAATATATGTATAATAAAATATGTATATCATTCAAATTAGTTCCACTTTAGAACTCCTTCTGACTGAAGACGTCACAAACTAATTACATTCGGATGCCTGAAACTATATCGTAACGCTTTTCACTATTACTTACGGGTAGAAGAGGCTCCTTCCTTCTTCCCCTCGTTTGCTCGTAATGCAACACTCCTATTATTATAATTATCTAAGTTAGGATTTTAAGTCGTTTGAACTATTTACAAGTTAATATATAAAATTCAGTTAATAAACTATACAGGGTGGTGGGCTAATTAATTATATCTAAAAGCAAAATGTAATTTTAAACAATCTTTAATATTTTTATCGCCTGTGTTTGTCGCCCTCCTACGATACATTTTATTTTCTAGACATGTAGAATGGTACTACATTTTTTTAATTTCGGCTGCACAGCAGGTCCTAATTAAATTGCCTTCATAATTCTATTATGGTTGCACCCTGCGGTTAAATATAGAGCTTGGCTGAGATTTTACATCACAATGCATGACGCGCAGGTAGGTAGGTACCTTGGTAACTTATAAAATACATACAACGGTGCTTAAAATATTCATTATGCAGTTTTTATACCGGTAGGTATTTCAATTTCAATATTATTTAATTTTAAAGTGCAAACTTCTCATTACGCTATCTGAATAGTTCCAGGTATGTATATTCTTGGTTATTTGTTAGTTTCTACTGACAGTGGATTTACAAATTCTTTTTCATCATTATTATGAAAAAGATCACGACACACATCATCATCACACAGTATCGGTTCAATTATTGTACGGATACTGCGCTGCTAAACTAATTCAAAAAGTGAGACTCGAGTCTCCAGGTTAACTGGAATGAAAGAGCCCAGCGTCTTGGATATACTTTATGATCTCAGATGAAAATGCGAAAATATATTCCTTGGAAAGCCATAATTCGCTCGGATCATATAATAAATTCTAATGCATCCCAAGCGGGGTATGTGTGCGATGCCATTATGATTTCGGTATGCGAATTTAGGCTCTCTGACGCCGTGACCGTGCATTCTTATCCCGTCGGAATAAAAACATCGAAAACTAAGGTTATTTTTACCTGGAAGTAGAAGTTGAAAGTCATAAGGTGTAATTTCGAAAGAATTCTGGAATCTTGCGTGGAGCGAAAAAAAATGTATTCAAATCCATCTTACCTTCTGGTTAAGATTTTCTCTCTGCTAAGTTCCGCATACAAAACAACAGATAAAATATACTGCATATGGCAACAATGCCCGCTGTTTTTATCTCCACTACCGGGGAGTGGTGTGCCAGACGCCCTGAAAAATTGCAACCTAGCGAAACGGGTAAAGAAAATAAAGACCAAGGGATAACTTCCGCGGATACAACGAAAATTTCAGGCAGTAAAATCTTTTGGTTTACATGTGCTGCACCTCGCTCGAGATCCACCGCTCTTCGTACTCTATTCAGCATGGAGATTTTCTCTATTCTCTGCATTAAAATGAAAATTGTAATGATATTCTGCACTGCCTCGTACCTATATCAGGAGTTCATTTTAACAAACGTGCGCTGCGGTGGAAAATTTAATTTTGTATCTGCTCTTGATTATCTTTGTTACTGTATTATTTTTATTACATACGCGAAAGGATGTATCAAATTGCGTATTATAACAAAGGGTAGGTTTTAGAATCGTTCGTCCTTAGTTTGATTATAAAAAGGTGTTTAATGGATAGCTGGTGGTCACTTTCCTTGCCAAAGTGCTTTTCTTTTTGTGCGGAAATGCGTAGTTTTGCCGGAAAATTAAAATGAAGTTTCCTAAATATTGGGTTGGATTTTATATAAGTACGCACGAAGTTTGAAGTTTGGAGTACTTACGTTGCTAGGGGGGGGGGTCCTCTAACACCATTTTCTGATTTAGGAATTCAATTTAAATAGGTACTCAAAAAATTTCGAATTCGTAAAACATATTTAACGCGATGTTTACATCTTTGCAAAATTAGGAATGTCAAATGTCAAAATCAGAAGCTCCAGCGATGGATATTGGTACATGATTTTAGTACAAATGACAACAGACGTTGAAACGGTAGAAGTTTTGAGCGCCATTTTTTTTTCTTTTTAATTTTATGGTTTTGGATACTTGTCCGATTGGATCAATTATAGGTTACTTCCTGTTTGAAAACTAAAGATAGGTTTGTTAGGTACACACTTATAAGCAGAACTTCTCAAATATTATCTTAAGTAAGCAATTGAAAACCTGCTAAAGTGCTAATTACTGTATTTCCTAGTAAAATCTTTACTTTACTTTACTTTATACTTTATTGCACAAAAAACAGAATACAGTCACTTAATAATGAAAAAAACATGTACAAAGGCGAGCTTATCTCTAATAAGAGATCTCTTCCAGCAAACCTAGGATGGACAGGATTAATTAAAATCTTATATGTCTTTGCTAAGAATTATAACAATATTGTGTATATTGCTAATGAGAGTTATTTAAAAATAATTGTTTCTTCTGAATTCACAATACTACAAAAAAATAAACAAATATCGGTCCGTACAGCCAGAATTTATCTCAATGACAATGAGCGTAAACGGCACAAAGTCACTTTCATTCACTCATTTTTTTACCGATACTATAATATTATACTAATACAGATAGACCACCGAGAACAAAATATGACACCGGCGTAAACTGAGATGCTACGGAAGCTTCTTTAGTTCGAGGCCGTTATCGCTTGGTGCAGCACTATCAAAAATTGCAAATACCACGAGATGACGCTAAGATATAAAGGATTTTTTCTAAGATTAGCGCCACCTAGAAGTATTTTAACTGAAACCATGGCGTTTAAAGTACAAATCTTATTCCTCACGACATCTCTTTTATACGAAGGGTTACTAATTCTAATTTGTATGGGATGAGCACCCAAAGGTGCTTATAGGCAAAAAATCGTTATTTTGGTTACCTGGATGACAGTCTTTTCTATATAGAAACCTAAGTACAGAACCAATTCCTGATTTTCAAAAAATGGTACCGCCCATAAATAATTCCAGTTTCGAGGTAACACAGATTAAAAAATAAATAAAAAACATAGATCTCTTATTAGAGATAAGCTCGCCTGTACACACGTTTTCTACGTTTTATATTGTCTTAAGTAACTGTTTATGTGCAATAAAGAAATTATGAATTATAAACACAACCGAATTGATAACCCCCCTCCTTTTTTGATAACCCCCTCCTTTTTTGAAGTCGGATAAAGAGGTCGTTGATAAGGAGCTAGTATTTCCCTGAAATCGGATGTACCATAAATATAATACAGGGTGGAATAAAAACCGTTCTCAAATCTGCGAGTCGTTTCAAGGGGCGTGAAAATGGCAGATTTCTTATGAAACAGGGCAAAATGGACGTTACGACAGCAGAGACAGCTCTCAGAGTGGTTTATCATTAAGTAGTTTTTAATATCATCAGCCTATTCTACATAATTTAATTTTATGATCTCCTTATAGTTTATCCGATTAAATGAGACATGTATAAAAGGCCCCATATATTGACCGTTGACCGACTCCCAGCCCATCCCGATTTATGAGGATTCCGTAGGTGGTACCGCTCGTAAAACAAGAATCCGCTGACTGAACAGTTTTCATTTCATTGAGGTTGTAAAATGTCAAATTGACAATAAATCTGAGAAGATGGAACACGGACAAAGTAAATCGTCTGTCAAATTGCGAATGCGAAATTGCCTCAGACACAACTACGGGCCCCATCCCCATCACACTAGACTTGTTTGTACTTGTAAATTCTACATATTGATACCTTATTTAGACCAGCAAGTTGTCGCTAACTAAAGTGACGTCACGTAGCGATTCCAAATGACCAATCGCATACATAAAAAGTTATCGTTCCGTTTCGCTATCCTTAGTGTTTAACATTGTCTACCTACAGGCACATGCCATACACAAAGTAACTTTTTTGGGTTCTCTAAACGAAGGTTTCCAAACCCGCTGCCCGTCCCTCCTTCGCAGAGACTATATATCCAATTGACTGCGCCTGCGGGGGAATGCGGCTCGCCAAATGTTTGTTGTATTCAACAAACGTTCGCATACGCAACCTATGCACAATGACGGGCCGCCAGAGAGTTTCGCAGCAGCTGACCAATCAGAGCTCTCTTACCTAGTCCCCCGCCGCCCGTAAATTGGTGAGTTGTGTTTCAAAGGAAAATGTATCTATGCGCTCTCCACTGGATAAGTGCTCCCTGCTCCGTCGTCACTGTCTAAACACCGTTCGTGCCAGACTCGAACTTGACCGGTTTTTCCAGCTTCCTACGACCATACATTTATCAAATGAAGACTGCAAACAGTAGATAAAGTAACAAACATAGAGGTAGTATCGCTGGATAAACCCGCACCACTCAAAACGCGTAGGTACTGACTCCTTATGGACATTTCTCTGCTAAACAAACAAAACAAAACAAACGCGTCAACGCTGTCCGCATACAATATCATTATATGGTACAGTACAACCTTTTTTTAAGCATTAAACTAATATATTCAAGGATTTCGTGTTAAACCATGGATTTTTTACGTTTATAATACATATAATGTACTGTGCTGTCTGCGAGAATAGGCGATTCACACCTACAGGATAGAACAGGCAGCCGCTCCAAAAATAGTACCTCTATGGATAACACCGAAGAGAAAGGAAAAGAAAGGTTGCATATCCTTTGAGGCGTTCTCCTTTGTACACATCACTAGTGTCACAACTACAAAGGACGTTGCGTAATCTAAGTCTCTCTCAAAGGTTAACTCGAAAGAATCCCCGAAAGTAGAAACGTGGTGCTATAATAGCTAGGGTAACTTTAAGAGGTTAATTTTTCAGCGAAATGGTATGATCTCCTTATTAATACTTGACATTTTAGTTAACAGAGGGTCGGTAAGGTAGGTAAAATGCTCAGAACCCGCTGAGGCGTAAAGTAACCATAAAAATAAAAAAATAATGTATTATTACATTCAGGAGACAAAAGGGTATTACTGCTTTGGTGAAAACTTTTTGGAAAAAAATTGAGGCCGTAATAAATGAGTGATGTTTTATTTAAATTTTGAAACCGATAAATGCCTTACTAATTGGTTACACAACCCTCCGTCCAAAGTCCACGGCCCGCGATGTTAAAACTACCCACATAATATTCAAAACCTATGAAAAAACAGAACAAATTATTTGGGTCTTCTGGGGTCGGTTGGACGAGCAAGATAATCGATCACACTACCTATGCTTTGACAACTGGTTAAACTCTTGTTTAACTAATTTCAGCCCATCACGTGTGTCCATTTTTTAGGGCTCCGTACCCAAAGGGTAAAAAACGGGACCCTATTACTAAGACTCCGCTGTCCGTCCGTCCGTCCGTCTGTCATGTATCTCATGAACCGTGGTAGTTAGACAGTTGAAATTTTCGCAGATAATGTATTTCTCTTGCCGCTATAACAACAAATACTAAAAAACAGAATAAACCCAAACAACAGACATGGTGTTTTTACCGTTTTTATAGATAAAAGTACGGAACCCTTCGTGCGCGAGTCCGACTCGCACTTGGCTTTTTTTTAATTAATCGACGCATAATAGCCTGCTACTTACATTTGATAGGATTCAGTTTGCCATAGCACGGAACTATAAACTATTTAGCAGTTAATTGCACAGCTAGAGCTGCCTTTTAATATGTGTCTAGGTCATTATATTAGTTCTTGGTTTACAATGAAACACTATTTTACAGTATCTACACACATGCTACACATGTTTATAACGATCAATTGATTTCCTGTACCGTAGAATATGTTTTCAACTTCCGTATTATTTGTAGACAAGAACATCATTCTAAGCTGTGACTATGTTGTAGCTTTAAAGTAAGAAATGTACTTTATGGGTATTAACGTGCTGACGACGACTAATAAAAAATTACATACTTAATACTGAGTTGTTATTGCTTTCCTGATGTTGATCCACATTAGCATCTATTAAAAGTTATACATGTAAGTATACTGTGTGTTAGTATACGGAGAATATGATAGGTATTAATTCCATGACATTGAATAAGAGACACGTCGTCGTCATCGTCTTGAGTCTAGACTTCAAGATGTCAGTCTCACGAGTCAATATAATGTCAATCCATCCCATATATACAGGTTGCCCCAATATCAGTGGGCCAAAAACGTTTTATTCTAAAATTCAGTTTAGACAACTTAGCGGTATATTGCGTTGCGACATCATAAAAAATAATAATCTGGCGGAAAGTTGGCACAGTTGTGCCTCTGCCACCCCGTATGAGAAAAGGGTGACGCTATATTATTTATTATTATTATTATGAAAAAAATAAGATTAAAAGTTATATTCAACCGAGGTTTTTTTTTCATTTTGCTAACAGTTCAAAATTTTATCGAAAAACTAAAACTTTTACTTAAATCATAGCTTTCCAACTAAAAATTATTTCTTAGAAATACCTTAGTTACCTAAATTGCCTGGACTGAAGTTCAATCTAGTAGATATAACGGGTGTTTGTAGTATGGAGCGACAAAACATTTTGGGAAGTTAGGGACATCATTCTGAACAACTTTCACTAACAAACCGATTTGATCAGAGTAGGTAACTTAATTTTTCACTTCTATATACTTACAAATCATCTGATAACCGCTCGGCCCAAAATATATTGAGATGTCAAAAAAAAGTTGCTCTGATCTGCTGAAAGTTGTTCAGAATGATGTCCTATACTCCCCAAAAAAATTTGTCGCTCCTTACTCCAAACAACCTGTATGTAGCCCATTAATTTCCCCACCGAGGGGCCCAGGCCTTTAATAAGATTGAGCCATACTCCATCACGCTGGCTCAATGCGGGTTGGTGGAGGGGTTGGTACAACTACTACATACTACCCAAATTCCTTCTAATTAAACAAAATTTCGACCACCAAAGATGGGTCCTCCTGTATCTAGGTACTGTATAAGTATCTATCTAGCTAGATGAACCTATCTATCAGTAACACTGATCGCATTACCGCAACTCTAGCTACTTCCATGAACATTGTCCATGAACACGACATGCTATCATTGCTGATTGTCGTTAAGTTTTTATACGTATAACTTACTATAGGTACCAAAAAAATCTTAACGGCAAGTGGGCATTAAATCGCACTTTTTTCAATAAGTATTAGATGCTGTTGTCAAACGTACCTAATACTTAGATCAAAATTAGGTTATTTCATACACCATTTTACTGGTAGGACATAGCGGTAATAAAATTTATTTACGACCTGTATTAAATGTAACCTATGTTCATGAAATAAACAATTCTATTTTATTCTATTCTATTCGTCTATCTAAACTCTTCACAAAATAAAAGTACCTAAGAGACCTAAACTCTTCACAAAATAAAAGGCCCGTTTTGACAGTTCACGCCCATGAAGTTTTAACCCATAATGCGTAGGAAATAAAAGCCAACTGCTGCGTACAAGCAAAGCGTACAAGTTGCACCTAGGAAAACCGCTTCTATTACCTACGCGTTAGGGGCTAAAACTTCATTGGTTTGAACTGTAAAAACGGGCCTTTTATTTTGTGAATGGTGTACATGTACAGTACAACCTATAAAATCTACAATATCTGCATACCTAGTAGTATAATCGAATAGGTCGAATTCCATAAAACCAGGTGTGAATAAGATACGCAAATGTCTAAAAACATTGTACGTGACGTTATCAGTCGCGGCGGGGCGGGACCTACACGCAGAATGATAAAAGTCAATAACTACAAGTATGAAGCCATGTGCGTGGAGTGCAATGACTATCCGGCGCAGACAGAAGCATGTAGCAGCTTGGCCGCGACGGACGTACCCCGCTTCTGCAGAAACCGAAATCGTCAACAAACACGAAAAAAAATTCACGCTAAATTCACTCCACACTGCCATGTGGCCGACCTATTTTTAGACCGCGTTCAGCAAACACGCAAGCGACGACGACGGCTTCAAAATAAATGGTTTCGAAAAATTGTTTCTATGTGATAACTAGAAGAGAACCGCGATGAGCTTAAGACGGAACTGGAGGGAGTATGTGGCGGCATTCAGTGGTTAGTGATTTATTTTTATTTTATGCTTTTTCCGCTAACTGCCAAATGCCTTGATAGACCGATGACGATTACCAATAACTTCCTATACATATTTTGTTATCTGTTGGCTTGATACTGAAGCGGCCGCGTTTTGTTATTGAATTCAAGGTAAGGTATCGTATATGTTTTCAGTGTTCTCGTGTTGTGATTTGGGAACATGACACGTTCAGGTTACAGGTCTGAATATAGGTACATTTTTCAATCCCTCGGTGCCATATTGGTGACTTTGTTTTCATAGCGTTGGGTTTTCGTTTAGTTTTTGCCCTAAAAAATATTTCATTCTATTGGGCTTTTATTTTTTATTTTTAGAGCTTACTATAAATGTCAAATAAAAAAATTGCTTTGAAAAGTAAATTAGATGAAATAAGTTTGTAATTTAATCAACTTGTCAGTGTTTAAAACCTTCACTTTCAACCATAGGACAAATTAAAACATTGTCAGCAACATTGTGTGTCATCCAGGCAATTTGTGTTCATCGTTATTACTAATTGCATCGCATAACCTCTACAACATCGTCAACACTGTGACAGCAATATGAAAGGAGTGATTTGCGTGATCTAAAAATAGGTTATGCGATGCAATTAGTAATAAAAATTAACACAAATTGGCTGGATGACACAATTTGCTCACAATGTTTTAATTTGTCCTATGGTTGAAAGTGAAGGCTCTTATTTTATAATTAGTTTGGCCCGACTTAATTGCCAGTAATTCAATAGTGGAAATTCTTTAGGCACCACCGGACGCATGTAATAACCACCTGTTGGGTTACTAGACATCTAGATACATACATACATAATAAAAAAATATGTAAGATTATTTTCTACATTTGTAATGTAGGCAGTTGTCGTGTAGGAGATATACTTATACAAACTGTTTATTCATTGTTTCATGTTATAATACCAAGTTTAAGTATACCTGTTTATTCGTGATATAACACTAAAGACTGGGTTTACCATATTTCTGCTAATTGTTTCTTACTAACCGCCGTTTTCAATAACCTATCTATCCTCAATCGGCCGATAGATAGGGTCAAATTTGACATAATTTCCATAGCAAAACTGTCAAATCTATCTCTGGTAATGTGAAAATCATGGATAGATAGGACGTAAATGAACTTAAAAGTAAATAGACAAATATACCAATACCTTAAATCCTATTTATTTGAAAAGTTTTGTACTAATCGATACCACTTCTAACATTTACAAATCATGCAGGGCATGCGGTGTCACAATTTGCGTTAAGTAAATGATTTTTTTCTCTACCTACCTGATAGATAACATACTTTATATTCGTAAAGGTTTGTTTCACTATACGGGTGGAATAACCTACTTAAATGTATGCTATAAACTTTTAAAATTAGGTATTTTTGTAACTGTCTTATTACTAACCTACCTTTCAGAACTTTTTCGTATCACTTAACTAAGAACATCTTTATTGCTATCCTTCCCTTTGGAACTTTCTCGTATGAATGAAGTATGAAGATCTCAGGGGGTTTTTAGGGTTCCGTACCCGAAGGGTGCCAAACGGGACCCTATTACTGAGACTTCGCTGTCTGTCCGTCCGTCCGTCCGTCCGTCCGTCCGTCTGTCACCAGGCTGTATCTCATGAACCGTGGTAGCTAGACAGTTGAAATTTTCACAGATGATGTATTTCTGTTGCTGCTATGACAACAAATACTAAAAATTAAAAGAAATTTAATATTAAGGGGGGCTCCCATACAACCAACGTGATTTTTTTGATCATTTTGCACGATATTGATAATGGTAGCAGGTAGACGCTTAAAATGTGCACAAAATATTGAGTATATTATTTACTTAAAAAATAAATAATTAAATTAAAATTAAATTAACATTTAGGGACCCCCCATATTTTTTTTTGCGGTTTTTTTAGATAATGGTACGGAACCCTTCGTGCGCGAGTCCGACACGCACTTGGCCGGTTATTTGCATGTTTCTTTCACGATAACTGTCGGTGCATCATGACATGAATTTCAAAGTTTAAAAATTATAAAATATTGTAGGTAATTAATAACATAGATCGATATTATTTTTGCATCAAATTTATTACGAGAGCGTGACTAAGCAGCTGAGTTTTTGGGTTAATCAAACTATCCACATGATTATTCCATCATTCATACTAATATAATTTGACCCTTCTGCAATATTAAATGTGTTTTTTTTTTCAATCGTACACGATGAATAAAACAAAGGTAGCATATATACAACAATCATTGAGTGAGAGTTTGAACTTTGAGTTTGAGTTTGTTAAGAGTTTATCGATTCGATCGCATTGTAAACATATTTTTTTATGCATCGATGTATATCGAATATCCCTAACTCAGATAATCCTGTCATTACGTCTAAAATTATATACATAGATTACATAAAATTACATGTGTGCAGTAACCAGATCAAAAATAAAAGGTTTTAGGATGTGGCCAACCATTTCATAGAATAGTGGCAAATCGTTGAATTGGGACTATTTTGAAGGAAATTGGACTAAACTAAAAAGGCAACTAAAGCCTCTAAACGTCATAATGACGTCATTTTAATTGTTATCAACAACAACTGACGTTTAGATGGCTTAGTGGCTTTTTTAGTTTAGTGCATTTTCCTTCCAAATATGCCCCCATTATCATGAAAACATGAAAAATGAAAAAAAAAACGTAAACTTAAACTTAATTAAACAAACAATTTGGTGAGACCTCTTCTTAAGTATTTAAACACCTGTGCTAGGGGGCCCCGCTCTTTCGTAGGTATTACTAGTTATTAAGTTAATTACAATGTTAATTAACACGTCTTTTTAGAAGCATTTTTATTTATAAAACGTGGTGTTTTTAGGTTTCCTTACCCGAAGGGTGCCAAACGGGACCCTATCACTAAGCCTCCGCTGTCCGGTTGTCTGTATGTCTGTCCTTCAGCGGGCTCTATCGCACGAACCGTAATAGCTAGAAAGTTGAAATTTTCACAGAACAACAGCAACAAATTCTGAACTACACGAAATATTGAAACGTATGTTTTTGGTACAATGGTGCGGAACCCTCCGTGTTAGATTTTGACACACACTTGGCTGATTATTTGTGATATTCCATGTCGAAATATCATCAAGACTATTCAGGGGCTTTGCTGCGCTCCTTCTTTTTAAATCTTTACCTAAGCTAACGCTGTGTTTTGCTCTAAAAGTTTTCTACTATAAAACCTATAAAAAATATAAAACACAATAAAAAACAAACTTAAGTCCTACCCATTGCCATATTTGGGCCTCTGACTAGATGAGTCTACAAAATGAGAATATAAATATTTAAGGTCTGTTTGAAGGAGTCCCGATAAGTAAACTGCAATAGATTGATCTCTCATTCGTCATATAAAAATTTTGGTTTATTTGTTCAATACGGCTTATCGAGAAGGCCCATAGTCAATTCACTAAGGTTTGAAAGGGGGTCAATACTCAATTGATTCATTCGAAATGCTTACCTGTGTAATGGTGACTTCGGACTATCAATCAAAAGGGAATACTTGTAAAAGTGTTTAACTATAATCAGCTAATAGTAGATTGTTTACCAAGGGAGTAAAGAACTATTTTTAGGGCGAGAGTGTTTTTTGAATCCTGAGCGACCGAGGGATTCTAGTAGAATCCTGAGGGAGCGAGGGTTTCAAAGAACATCACTCGAGCCAAAAATAGTTTTTACTACTGAGGTGGACACTTTACTTTTCAGCACCCTCTATGAGAAAAGTAGTTATCAATAAAATAACATACATGTACCTATACAATACAGGGTGTAACAGAAAGGGGTGTACAAGCCAAAAGAGGGACATCATACTGAACAACTTTCACTATGGGACCGACTTGATCAGAGCAACTCTATTTTTGTTAACTCAGTACATTTCGGGCCTAGCGCTCAGCTGATCTGTACTGTTACTGTATGGTGCAGTGAAAAATAATGTTGCTCTGATCAAGTCGGTCCCATAGTAAAAGTTGTTCAGAATTATGTCCCTAACAACACTCTTTCGGCTTGTAGTGATCTGTGGGCTTGTACAACCCTTTCTGTTACACCCTGTATTTATTTACACAATTGTCGTGGTATTTTGTGAGTAATGGTTTGCTGGAAGAAATCTCTTGTTAGAGATAAGCCCGCCTTTGTACACTGTCTATCTTTTCTAAGTTTTCTGTATGTCATTCTTGTGTTAGTACTATAAAGAAATTACGAATTACGAATATGTACTCCACATTGTTAAAGTTTGTTTAGTATTGGCTAAATTTTGAAAATTGGTTCAAAAAGCATTTTTAGATAACCACTTTGTTCCTCTTGAATTTTTCTACAGGATTACAGTTTTTACATAGCCATATTCTTCGTGATTTTATTGGTAACAGATCTTGTATTTGTCATTCGCGTTTGTTGTTATCATCTGTAGTTAGACACTCACTTTCACTCATATTCTTTTCTCATATCCGCAAATGAAATTGAAATAATTACGGCATTCAGATTTGGCGCTTTGTTTACAAATTTTCCACAACTTTTTGATTATTTGGTCCGTGTTTCGATATCAATTCTGTAAGGTTGTGTCTCTGTTGTCATTGTCACCAATCGGGGTGTCAATCGATTCGGTCGATCGGATTATCTAATCTCTGTCGAGTACGCATTTTAGTACAAACTTTTTTTTATTGGCTGCCTTTAGAATCGATATGTCTTATAATTGGGTCTGTCAGCCTGAATGGTAGTGAAACTGATTAGTGACAGTATTTTTTTTCTTTGTACTGGCAACAAAATTAAAAAGTTACTTTTAATCCCTAGGGACTAAATGACCTACTTTAGTCCCTGTTTGCCGGGACTAAATTAGCTCTTTTTGAATAGATGTGATGAAAAAATATTTGAAGTTCTGGGCCCCGAACTTGCTTCTTTCGCGGTTTACAGCGGAATTTTTCGAGAAAATAAAATTCTACTCTAACATCCATTAAAAAGTTCTAGAAATTTGTGTTACGGTGCAAATAGCGCAACTAATGAAATTATTTCTGATAAAAAATATTAGTTTAAGTAATTTATAAACATCTTGAGAGTTTACATAACAGTTCGAAACTACATCGACATTGGTCCAGTTTGCTAGACCGTCTAGGTACCTTTTTGACCTAAGCATGAACTACTATGTATTATGGCAGTAAACTAAACTGATTTTTAAGTATCTTAGACCTTAGACTTTTCTTTCATTGTTATTGTTGTCAGTACAGTATTGTTATCGTAATTAATTTCCATTTAACGAGCTGTAATATTTGTAATCACAAAAACTTGTTCATTTAGCTTTTTATTACCATATTAAAAATAATAAGAAACCGTATCGATCATAAATATTGTTACCTAAATATTTATTGTTGCATTTACCCAACACTTTGAAATGTACTGTTGCGATAAAATATACACGTGATTAGTATTTTTAACACATAGTTAGAGTGCATAATAATTAAGTGAACGCTAGACGTCACAATGTGATTCAGTTATTTTAGGGTTCCGTTAGAGAAACAAGGAACCCTTATAGTTTCGTCAAGTCTGTCTGTCTGTCCGTATGTCACAGCAACTTTATTCCAAAACTATTAAGACTACAGTTTAAACTTGGTATCTAGATGTATTGTGACAGCTTTACGATTTTTACACAAAAAATAAAAAAATATAATACATATTAAGGGTCTCCCCATACATGGAACCGACGCCAAAAATTTTTTTTTCATCAAACCTATATGTGTGGGGTATCTATAGATAGGTCTTTCAAAATGACGGATTGAGGTTCCTAGAACCATTTTTCCTCAAAGTTAATCGTTAAAGAGACAGACACTTACAAAGTGAATAAAAGGATTTGTCAACTGCCCACCCGTAACTGCCCATTTAGTAATTCCACTGCCCAGTATTCATCAAATGATCCATTTTATTATTTTTACGACTCATTTTTGTTTACTTTATTGCTATGTTTTAACTGCCCAACTTATTAATAAATATGCATTTTGTAAATTTTAACTTACCAAAACTACAATTTAAATACAACTGCCGCTTTAAATCAGTGCCATTTTCTATATGGGATGGCATAGGTAGGCTCAGACCTCCATCGATCGACTGGTGTACTGAACTGATACAGGGCAGAGTATGTAGAGGGCACCCGAATGCGTGGTAGGTCACCAATGAGATGGACGGACCCAATCAAGGCAGCACTGGATGACCTCCTGCACCAATGCACTAAATAATTGAAACAAAAAGTTAAACTTTAAAAAAATGACTTCCACAAACCCTATTTGATTAGGACCCCCCCCCCCCTCCCTTGTGGAATTAATTTCGTCAAATCCCATCTCAGTGCTACCCTACGCTACATAAGGAACCCCTGTACAAATTTTCATGGCTCTAGGTCTACCGACCCGTTTGAGGCTATGGGTTGACCCTCAGCCACGATTAGATTGTATTTGTACCTAGTATTGCAGTTCTGGTGGCCTTGTGTGGTCTTCATCATCAGTTCCGCATCATAATGTTATGCTTACCATGAGTAAATGCACGAGTTATTATGAAAAACACAAAAATCACTATAGGTCTGCCTATAATATTTGAAGAGTTCCCTCGATTTCTCCAGGATCCCATCATCTGATCCTAACCTGGTGTCAATGGGACCAATTGGAAGGTAAACCCTTTCAAACAAAAAAAATATCCAAATCGGTCCATCCGTCAAGGCGTAATCGGGGCACATACATAACAAAACACCGACGAAATGTAAACCTCCTCCTTTTATGAAGTCAGTTAAAAAACAGCCCTCAGAGAAGAATGGCGACGAATTCCGTAGTGCACAAACGCCCTTACTATCTGCGTGAATGATAGGATTGTTTTTACCATCTTTGTAAACCTATGGAATGCAATAGAAGATTGAGTATTGAACTTAATCTATGCGGCGCACTCAGATGCCAAGAAACATGGCGCAGCTTGTATCTACCTAAACTTCTTTTGTTACGTATACCAATAATACGCATATCGATACGCTTCAAATTCAAACGCTCACGGTGATAATTCCAACAGGTAAATAACACGCATGAGTTCTACTTTGCGATATTTCTAGCAAATAATAGGTCTCAAACTCATATAACAATGCACACAATATACTTACCAAGAAAGAGAATATTAGTTCCGTGAAAATAACAATACACTGAGCCGGCCTGTGCGTGACAAAAATACGTTTTGGAATTAGGAGCGTTAAGTATCATACATAATGCATGGCAACAATTTGCCCATGGAAAATAAAAGACTTGTTAATACCTATCGATACTACCCACTTTTCAAACCCATAGGATGTATGTGAGGGTGTACATGTTAAATAAAGTTAGTTAACTCTTCACAAAACCGATTTGAATGATATTTGTAATATGGGCATAATAAAGGTTACTTCTTGAGTTATTAACTGGCTAAATATTTCAAGAAAATTAGCTAAAATTTTGACAAAAATAAAGGGTAACTTTTATATAACAGGATATGTTGGACACTATTGTGCATCTGCCATACTATATGGGAAAGCTGCTAATCCTATAAAATACACAGGCATCATCAGAATCACTGGCGTTTTCAGTATAATTTTATTGTAAAGTTGTGTATGGTGATAATACTTACTTGTTTGAATAATAATGACATTATCAGTCGTCGCTTACGGGGTCGCTGGGGGTAGCCGTAGGCGGCTGTTGCGTGGGTGAGTAGACATTACAACATGGACAAAATACATTAATGACGTCACCTCATTGGACAAACAGAAACAAGCAAAGCTCTGAATTCTGATACTATTACTAAAGAACATAGCTTCACGATTTGCGCATTTAATTAGATTTGCACATTTAATTAGATTTGCAAAATACGTCGTGTGACCATATTTTTCGTTTTGATTGAGACATTGCAATTAAGTTTGTTATTTTTCTTACTTTACTTTACTTTACTTTATACTTTATTGCACAAAAACAGAATACAGACACTTAATAATGAAAAAAACATGTACAAAGGCGAGCTTATCTCTAATAAGAGATCTCTTCCAGCAAACCTAGGATGGACAGGATTAATTAACAAAAGATAGACCTACATATGTGCACAACGATAAATATTAAATTAATAGACTACTTACTAATAAGTACATACATACATAAAAACCATACATAATATTTTAAAAAATGAAATATATATATATATATATAAATTTATAAAATACATAAATAATGTAAACTTAAATATATTAAGGTAGAGAAAGATAGTGTTCTTCTTTCCTTTTACCACAAAAAAGACAGTCCTTAAAGCCATACTTATCTAACTACTATTAACAAATACCCCACGTTTCTGGAGTAAAACAACTACTTATCTGTTGTATTTATTTCTTGATAAATACTTGTAAGTACTTAGCCTACCTCTCTTTGTTTCTTACACTTAACAACATAATTTTATGTTGACTTGATCTCAATATCTTATTTTCCTCATATCTTTTGTATAATTATATCTACCTTTACTTTTACACTGTACATACGTTTTGCTAATACAGAATAACTTTTAATGAGCTGAGCAAATTATGAATAGGTATCTATCAAATATAGGATTGACTGGTACCTAATTGAATTCATCATTAAAAATAAACGGTCAAGTGCGAGTAGGACACCAAGGGTTCCGATCACACTTGGAGAGCGTAACCTGTGTAATTTAATTAGGTTTCCACATAAAAACTAATGTCATCCATGTAAACCAAATTAATTATTTTTGTAGAAAGAAGGAAATTTGCAGTTTTCAGATTTTTCCCTTTACTTGATAGGGGTTCACTACGCCATCCCGAAACACACTTAGCCTTGTTACATTTCTTCTATGAAGACTCACCTTAAGATGAATTAAACTAATAGACCTTGCTTTGTGCCAAATTTCATGATTGTAAGCCTACGGGAAGTACCCTATTTTGGGTCCATTGCGGTTACTATGAAAATCCAAAAAAATTACAGCATAAACGGTCGTAGCGTTCGAATGCGTCGACCTAGAAAGTTGATTTTTTCACAGATTTATGCGACTACAAACTTTAACAATTGATATAAATTTCAGCCTGATACGATAAGTTTACGCGATCTCGATATAAAGGTCGCTGTACGGTTGGGAACTTTTTCCTACCCATAAGAACGGAGAATAAAAAGGGCACCACAAATGCCAAACAAGCGGCATTCATAGAAAGTAAAAAAAAAACGGTCAAGTGCGGGTCGGAATCGCACACGAAGGGTACCGTACCAACCATCGTACAACAAAACTTAAGCACTCAAAACAAAAAGAAAATTAAAAAAGATTATGCCCTCACGGTGATTTGAACTCACGACCTACGGATTGAGGGCCTACCACAACGATGTGGGTTGACGCGAAATATACCATCATATTGAAATGCGTGGGTGTATCAAAACAAGTCTCTTGTATGGGGATCCCCTTTAATTTGTAATATCTCTCGTATTTCAGTATTTGTTGTTGTTGCAGCAACAGATACACATACACATTCTGTGAAAATTTTAACTTTCTAGCTATTACGGTTCGTGCTATGGGACCCGCTGTCGGACGGACGGACGGACGGACGGACAGACGGACAGCGGAGCCTTAGTAATAGGGTCCCGTTTGGCATCCTTCGGGTACGGTACCCTGAAAAGGAAAAATACATTTATTTACCAAAACGTAACGCGTGGTTTCCGTGCCTCTTAAATTAGGGGTTTTTTTATGAACAATGCGTTTTTTATTGATTTTGGTAATTTTAAAGTGACAATTGTACCAAATTCTATAAATTTTAACCCTTATTTCACATCGTCCGTCGCGTCGGTCACCTAAGAATTCACTTAAATGAAATATTGTTCTTAAGTACTTTGGTCCGATAAGCTGGTTACAAGTTACCCCAAGTTTCAGGCTCAGGATGATGATTCTTCTACTTGTTTTTGTCACATTCCAGCGACTCTGATCACCGCCGCAGCCGGCACCACAGTAGGATGGACGTCACCAACAATCTCAATCCTGCTGAAGGACGACTCTCCCATACTGACCACCAGGGACCAGAGCTCTTGGATCGCCTCCATCATGATCTTGTGCTCAGGTAATATATTTTTCTGACATTACTTACTTAATTTTATACTTTATCTACTCTCATGTCATAAAGTTCGAATTACAAACTTGAAATCGAATTAATAATGATATACGTTATAAACGCAATTAAGTAATTAAATTAAAAATAATAATAATAACACCTACTTCTCGAACAAAACTAATATTATTATAAAACTTTTTTTCCATAACAATACAGTTCTACTTTTTTGGGAAAGGCAAGGGTCTTGAAACCGTACAGCCAAGGTGCTTGATAGTATGTATCGTTGGAAAGTTTTTTTTTTAACTATAGTTGACAACTATCAGAACACAGCTCTACGACTACTACCCCGAGTAGCGATATCAGCCGGGACCTACAGCTTAGCGTGTCATCCGAAACACGGAAGCACCCGAAACAAATGCCACATAGATACGGGTCACCCATCCAATACGCGTCTCGGCCAGTTGTTGCTTAACCCGCACGATTGTTTCCGATGTGCGAAAACCGCTTGGCCACGGAGGCACGGACGCTTTTTACTAATCTTTTAAATGAAAAAAATCTAATATTAATTAGTTTACTAGTTACTAATTAATCAGTATTAGTTTTTTTGTGTTATCTTATCTGGTACCATAACTTCCAGAATGGGCACTTCACGTCCTTTAAACGTTGCTGTGGTTTATAAAGCTGGCTATTCTGTACTCTGTCTGTACTACACTTCATACAATTCAAAACTATAACTCCAGTCCGCCCCTTCTTATGCTTTGATAGAGATATAGATGTACATTGTACAATGAATGGGAGGTACTCAGGAGCGCAGGTTTACAGATGGTCCACATTAACTTAACATAAATGTCTGTGATTCTGATCTCATCGTTATAGATCGTTACTCGTGGAGTTTACTGTGCATCATTATTAGACATCATGTCATTTTTTTAATGCTTACGTATTGCTGTAAAATTGAGGTAATTTCCTCATACCCCATTACGAGTGCTCAGTAGTTTGTGTTTGTAAACTTTAAGCAAAATTTTGTACTTTTAGCACCTAACTAAAATAATATCAAAACATATAATATGTCATCCACGCGTTTTATTATAACGTGGCATAGGGTACTACATCCAAGATATTTATTAATTTATTAGATTTTCACAAGTCATTTGATTTTTGAATTAGCAAACATCAAGAATAATCTACACATATCTACTTAATTGCCTTCCTATCTACCTCCCTAAATATTATGTTTTACCACAGACGTGGGTTTTACTCTTAAAACTCGTAAACGTAAACAACAAGTATCATATAAACATACTTCTTTAGGTACCTTTCCTGTACGTGAGATTCCTACTGTAAGAAGAATCGTATTACTATATTCCTGCATTTAGCAATAACGTTCGATAAACTGTGATATTTTTACATAGCCGTCCAGAAGCATACATAATCACCAGTAAATTTTTCCGGTGATGTGACAAATGCACGATTGTGTCGGAAAATAATTGGATTCAGCTATCACGATAATGCATATTTATGGCCTCACGTTTTTTTAATGGGCAGAAAATTGATCAATTAGGCCATATACGTATGTTATACAAACTTGCACACATATTTTATACAGGGTGACTTTTACTTAACTTAACAAACTTCAGGACCAATAATAATGGTATATTCCCGTGGCATTCATCAGCTTGTGGGACCTATGTAGGGTTCCGTACCGCAAGGGTGCCAAACGGGACCCTATTACCAAGCCTCCGCTGTCCGTCTGTCCGTCTGTCTGTCTGTCCGTCTGTCACCAGGCTGTATCTCATGAACCGTTGTAGCTAGACAGTTGAAATTTGCATAGATGATGTATTTCTGTTGCCGCTATAACAACAAATAATAAAAAAACAGATTATAATAAGAATTTAAGAAATTATTTTTTTGCCGTTTTTATAGATAATACGGAGGAACCTTCGTGCGCGAGTCCGACTTGCACTTGGCCTGTTTTTTGTTCTGCTATGTAATATACCTCGGAGGAATCAATAGTCTGAGTAATATACTGAAGATCATTTCTTTTTTGTTTTGCTATGTAATTCATTCATTCATTCATATTTGTTTATTGCACGCCATAATAACATTAAGGTCTTAAAAATAGTGTAGATAATTATGGACCCTGTTGGGCACAAGCAATATTCTATCTAATATAAGTACTTAAGTATTATAACCAAATTATTATACTCTATTAAGTAATTTACACATTAACAACAGTAACAAGATATTATACACTTTTAAATAACATTAATTATATGCCATATGTTAGGCCTAATTTGTATTTGGATGCTAGAATATTAAAGAAATAAAAATAGAAATAGAAAATGTAGTGACAGTGAGTAAGTATTATTGATTTTCATCCAGATATTCGTTCATTAATGTCAGTCATCTTGGATAAAATCTTTTGCACGACCTCTCTAGTTTATCCCGTCACGACTACATTAATTATCCTGTCGCTATGCAAGCAAGTAGGTACCATAATATAGATAGATAGATAGATAGATAGATAGATAATCCATTTATTCACTGTAAGAATACACACAAATACAATAATAATATGTAATACATACCAAGCAAGCAAGCATACAAGCAAGCACCATAATATGTAATTAATATTATAGTATCTGTGGTAATACATAGATAGTCCTATAACCCATGTAGGCATTATTCAGCTAGAGTTCTGCCAGTCATCCCAATTAGCTGAATGACACTTAATTAAACAGTAGTGGCTGACTTGTGATACGAGGACCATAAGCCAATATCATGTATGTTGTCTAAGCGCCATATTCGCCGGTCAATGTGAATAATGACCAAGGTGTTTGGTCATTGTGAGATATACAGGGTGAAATTAAATTAGCTGACCATATTTTAGGAATGATAGTTGTGAACAACTTTCCCTATGAAACATATGGTCGCAAATGAAAAATTTTTTTTTGCCCCCCAGTACAATGCTCCGATCAGGTGATTTTAAGTTACTTGGGAGACCCAAAAATTTTCTCGTTTGCGACCATATGTTCCTTGGGGAAAATTCTTCATAATGATGCGTACTATCATTCCCCAAAATGTGGTCAGCTAATTAAATGTCACCCTGTATATAATATAGATTTAATTATTAAAACAAACATATGTGTGTTATCATATTTATAAAACCATATCCTTCACGACAAATCTGAGTTCGATGTGGCAATATATTTCATTTTTTAAAATATTATGTATGGTTTTTATGTATGTATGTACTTATTAGTAAGTAGTCTATTAATTTAATAGATATTTATCGTTGTGCACATATGTAGGTCTATCTTTTGTTAATTAATCCTGTCCATCCTAGGTTTGCTGGAAGAGATCTCTTATTAGAGATAAGCTCGCCTTTGTACATGTTTTTTTCATTATTAAGTGTCTGTATTCTGTTTTTGTGCAATAAAGTATAAAGTATAAAACAGGCAACATGGTGTTTTGTGTTGACAGTTTTTTTCGCACTTTGCAATTCACCAACACTTTATCTTTAATAAACGGCCAAGTGCGAGTCGGACTCGCGCACGAAGGTTTCCGTACCATTAATTATCTATAAAAATGGCAAAATAATCATGTCCTTAAATATTTATTTTAAACTGTTTTTTTAGTATTTGTTGTTATAGCGGCAACAGAAATACATCATCTGTTCATGAGATACAGCCTCGTGACAGACGTACAGACGTACGGACAGCGGAGTCTTAGTAGTAGGGTCCTGTTTTACCCTTTAGGTACGGTACCCTAAAAAAGCTATGCGCGGGTTATTGAGGTCGAGTTATGCATAGTTTAAGTATACAGGTTTGGCAATCAGACCTGTAAAATATCGCGCAGTCATGTCCAGTTTTTGAGATACAGCCCGTTGACGGACAGACAGAAAAACGGGCAGACGGACAGCGGACGCTTAGTAATAGGGTTCCCGTTTAGCAGACTTCTGATATGGAACCCTAAATTAACACATTTATTTGCCTTTGCAGCTGTCAGCCCCATCCCAGCATCGTACCTCGCAGACAGAATCGGCACCAAACGCACACTCCTCCTCGCCGCCATCCCATACATCATTGGCTGGGTGCTGATCATGCTGGCCACCAACGTTGGAACCCTATACGTCTCCCGGATCATCTCTGGGCTGGGGTATGGCATCGCATACACGGCTGCTCCGATGTACCTGGGTGAAATCGCGTCGGATGAAGTTCGGGGCGCTATGGCGACGCTTATCACTGTTATGTCTAAGGTGAGATAGACATTTTGGCTTTGGCTGATCTCAAGTTCAGGCTGAAGAAATATCTCACACGCGTTTATTGTTCTATCCATCTTAATTAATTAAATCATCCATCTTAATTAATATAAATTCTGTTGTCCCGAAAACTAACAGCTACTCGACCTCCTCTAACATTTGTGACAATTACAATAGAAACGGACTTATACTCAGAACGATATTATTAAGACCGCATTAATTTAACTGAATTGGCTACTAACATTTCGTTGTTATCCAATATAATCGTAAGAAAGTAGTTAGTATAATAATGTGATAGGCAACTGAGTTAAATTGCAGAAGGTGAAACAAAAACTCAAGGTTCTGCAGTTCATAACGTAGTTAGGTATAGCTGTGGTGAGAAATTAGTCGTAATTTACAACCAGATAAACAAATCAGAGCACAAAGCCCTTTTATTTGCACATTCTAGTATCTAAGTGTACTCGTAACTGTGTAGTGTAGTCAATGAACAACGATGTTGTTGTACTGCTGAAGAGAGCAATGCCTGATACTGTAAACAATTTTAATTGGTTCATCATTTGATCAGATGTTATAAAATGCTACTTTCCAATGATGCGAAAAAAAGTATTTTGAAGAATAACAGCACATTAATACAGGTGAACAGCCTTTATTAGGTGGCTTGTAACTAAGTTTAATAAATCTCGGAATGAAACGCTCATTTCTAGTTCTTCCATCATTACGAAACTTGAAGTATATGGTACATATGACAATACAATCATATTTTACCCTCGAGCTGGTCTGGAGATGAAGATCAAAGGTGGGACAGGCAGCCCTGTGATGTTTACTTTAATAAACCTAATCCCCCATCGTCACATAAGCTTCCCTCTCTTTCTTTAATTTCAGTTCGGCATCCTGTCACAGTACTGCATCGGTCCATACGTCTCTATGTTGGGCCTGGCCAGCTTCAACATCGCGATACCGATACTCTTCGTGGTGACCTTCAGCGCGATGCCGGAGTCACCCTACTACTACCTCAAGTCCGACGACCCAGACCAGGCGGAGCGCTCCTTGAAAAAACTCAGAGGAAAGGCCTACTTGAGAGGAGAACTAGACAGCATGTCACATTTAGTGAAAGAAAACATGAAGGAGGAAGGACGATGGAGAGATCTTGTAGTTGTGGGTGGAAACAAGAGAGCTCTTATTATACTTCTGGGAGTATACTTCACCCAGCAGTTCTGCGGCAGTACAGCGGTCATATCCTACGCCCAGCAGATATTTGGGGCTGCGGAAGGCGGGATAGGGGAAAAGGAGTCCTGCATTATCTTTGGAACCGTTCAGCTCCTCACTTCAGCTGTGTCCTCGCAACTAGTTGACAGGTGGGGGAGAAAGCCGCTGCTGCTAATATCCTCGTGTGGAGTTGGACTGACAAATATCATAATAGGAGCGTATTTCTTCATGAAACAAATGAACAGTGAATACGTTGTGAATCTAAGCTTCATTCCCATAGTTGTGATACCGATATTTATATTTTCTTACACGATTGGTCTGGCCACAGTGCCATTCGCGATCACTTCGGAGGTATTCCCAACTAATGTTAAGGCGAAAGCGACATGTGTCATCCAAATATTTGTTGCGTTGATGACATTCGCTGTTACGAAACTGTATCAAGTGATAGCTGATAGTTTAGGTACTTATGTGGCGTTCTGGTGTTTTGGTGTCCTGTCTGTGGCAGGTGTGATATTTATTTTAGTCCTTCTACCTGAGACCAAAGGGCAGTCTTTTGCGGCTATACAAGAAAAGTTACGTACAAAGAAGAATAAACCAGTACTTAATGAAAAAAGTGACTTCCAGATGAGCACTTCCAACATAAATATTTGACCGTCTCTAAAAAGCGCTTTGCAAATTGAAATGTTAGTTATAGTTTCTCGTGTACTTAACTAACCGTTTAACTTACAATTTAATTAAATGAACATTCCTACGAGAGAATCGCTGCCGAAGGCAAAAAGCGGATATGGTTTTCCAATGTTTACTATGTGTAAGTAATTAACAAAACTAAATCAAATTGATTACCTATACTTATTCGTATTACAATGAAAATTATATTTTGATACACTGCATTTTGTGTAGAGTGGCATTTATTTTATTATACTTAAAATTATTATAGTAATGAGACTAATGAGTGTCGTGGGGGTTGCGCAGGCGCATTCTTGCATAGTATATTAACTAACTAAATATTGGTCCAGATGTGCCTTCACCATTACTTATGGTAATTAACGTCTACTCAGCATCAAATATTAAGAGCACGCAAGCTATTCAAATAGATCTACACATCCTATCACCAGAAAATTTTATACAGCAAAGTTGTGTCCTTTTAACCACCACATATCGAGTTGCTAATTTACCGACTAGGAGCCTTAACATCGGGAATGGTGACATACTTTTTGCACTATGGATGCGTAGACATTTCTGGATGTGTCATAGACATAGCGGTGGATCTAGTTGATTATCTTGCGTGCTCACATGTATCTGACGCTGAAAGATGCTGAAAGCTGCAAGCTGCTGCTTATTATGACTGTAATAGTAAACACATCCTATCACCAGAAAAATTTATTCAGCAAAGTTGTGTCCTTTCAACCACCACAAATCCAGTTGCTAATTTACTGACGAGGAGCCTTAACATAGGGAATGGTGACATACTTTTGGCACTATGGATATGGATGCGTAGACATTTCTTTCTCGAGGTGGATCTAGTTTATTCTCTTGTGTGCATGTATCTGATGCTGAAAGTACACCGTATTTTTACTGTAATAGCAATAATATTTGGTTTTATCATGTTTCCCAAATTCAAATTTTTACTCGAGATGATTTTTCTTGAACTACAATTATAGTAAAAGTAAAAAGAATACACTTATTGATTGAAAAAAAATCATGCACTTATTAATGGTTGCCTTAGGTAGGTACATGTTTTTGCTCGCCTTTGTACATGTTTTTTTTTTCCAATATTAAGTGTCTGTAATATGTTTTTTCTGTGCAATAAACTATAAAGTGAAGTGAAACCTGAGGATCTATTTTGTGTGGGTTCGTTATTATCTGAATTTACTTATTGCTTAAAAATTCAAGTATTTCATATTAAACGCTTAAAAATTCTCCCAAGTATCTGAGTATCTATACAAGTTGTATAAATACAACACAGTCACATGTTCATAGTGTCCAAAACAAACATAGACTAGATGAAATATTGTGATATAATGCCTGAGTGCCTATCAACTATACTTAAGTACAACATAGTAACTAAGATAATTATTTATATTATACATATTATTATAATAGTCATAACGCGAATACATAAGTTATACCGAAGCGTTGTTTTTGTCAACAAGTTAGTTAATACCGTGATCTAATGAAAATTCCTATCGATAAAGCACTCAAACTAGAAAACAATGGGTAATACATATATATCAGGCAAGAAGGTGATACCTGCCTGAGACATGTGTTAGGGTGTGTGCGAGGGTGTATTGTGTGTGTGTGAGGTTGAGTGTGTGTGTGAGAGTAGGTACTATCCATACTTATAAGTCTGAGGAAGCGTAAGTATCTATGTATGTTTCGCCAGTGCAGTGTAAGCCCATTGGGCAGCCCTGTGCACGCACACAATCGCAATACTCAGGTCTCACCCTTCTCCCTTGTTCACAATACCTTGACAGTCACCTTTGATACCCTATGTCGTAACAACAGTGATATATTTTGGAATGAATTGGACTGAGTGCTTCCCTGTACTCGTTTTTAAGATATCAATATGAAATAACAGAATATTTAATAATGTTACCATTTAATTTATAAAGATACGTTAATTATGCCATTTCTTGAGAGTTTTTTTTTTAAGTCTGACAACAGGTTCCACTTGGCCTGATCATTCTAAAAATATGTCCCTAGGAACTGTATGTATGTAAATCTATGGTCTAACTTCTTATCTGAATGCGGGCTAAAGCATGAACTTCTAACACAGACAGACAAGTACTGTAAATAAAAATATCTATAAAATATGCACACTCTTTGCATTTATATGGCTGTCAACCGCACAGCATTGTTGTGGCAACATTATAGCAACGCCAATACCAATGCCAATTTGCGCCCTCCTATCTCATTTCAGTGTGATTCAAATAATGTACATTTGTGTACGTTAATACTACACTAGTTATTCTATAACAAGTTACATCGGCGGTAAAAGTCGTATTCCAGACAGATGTCATGTATCATCATTCATCAATCAATATGATATATGGTCAATGTAGCCCGATGTTGATAGATGCCAAATATAGATAATACGTAATTACTTACCTTACTAATTGAAAATAAACTTGGACCAGCATTGGTAAAACGTTTCACTGATCGGAGAGCTATCTCAAGCATTTGATAATGAAAGATTTCGTATGGCTGAGACTGAGATAACTGTGTACTAAGGTGAAGTTGCCAAGAGCTGGGGTCGTACCTGTTATGGCAGAGGCTTGGACTGGTATGCACAGGTGATGTGACGAGAATAACAGAAAACCCCGTGATTTCTCACTCACCGCATGTAAACATACATTTTGTACAGCTGTGCCTGAGATGATGATATACTGTCACTTGGAGGTTATCCAAAATACCGTTGCTAAATATTTGCTACAAGAGCTTTATCTTGACTAGAAAAACATAAGTTTAACATGACATACTTATTTCCTATGCTAAATTAATATACCTACTATCGGTAAGGTGACCTAAGGCACAGATTAATAAAGAGTTAACCTAAGGGTCGATTTATATTGTCCACCACCAACTGTGATATATTTTAATTAGATACGTTTAGGCTTTCCAAGTTTGGATTGTCCAGTTCGGCATAATATGAAAATATATTTATTTAATAGATCAACTAAAATTTATTAGGTAACTATCTACATTATTCCGTATTGCGTCTCTTTCGCTGATGACGTAAATGATCTTCAGGAATGATACGCAAGGTCATAATGATTAAATTGCGAAGGACTTGTTGATCTTGTTAGTGTCCAATGAAGCAGTGATTTATTAGTATACAGGATGTAACAATCATTGCTCGGCCTAGGTACCTAATTTGCACAAGTATACTCGTATGTATTAGTATATTATAGTACGAGTAGGTACCAATCTGTGGTATGACGTAGCTGTTCCCAGTGGGAACATTCCCACTACATCTTAATGTAGGCCACAAGCTTGGAGGAACGCGGCCTTTCCTACACAAGCAATGTGCCTGTAAATAAGTGTTTTTGTTGTTTTTAGCGCAAGCCTCAGAAAACGCACAGAACCTAGGTAACTAACCAAATTGCAGCAACAACTTATCCACTTACGGCCGAAATTAATAACCTATCTTCTATCCATAATCTGCAGATTTGAGATTGCTAGTGTCAATTTTGACATAAATCTCATAGCGCAACTGTCAAATGTAACGCGTAATCTGCAGATCACGGATGGAGATAGGTTATTGATGGGTCGTTAGTAAAATCGATCGGGTTGGTAATAATAATAACAACTATCTGGTACTTTCGAAGGACCATTTTGTTAGAACAGGGAGGCGGAAACTTTGATAATTTCTACTAAAAAGTACAACAGTCAACATTTCAGACGTATTATTACACCAGTTTGTCGGAAATCAGGTATTATTGTGAGTTAGAGGTCGGCCAAACTTCACTTGGCACGAGAATACTGTGCAGCACGTGCTATAATAATATTGTTTCTAGTCTGTAGTATGTACTAATATCATTTGTAGTAGTACTTGACAGAGAGTTATATCGGCCGTATGAACTTTTACGAGTATAATACGTACGAGTAGTAAATAACATTTTACAGTCGTAATCTGGTCCAGTTAGCGCTCTTGGATTTTGTACACTAAAGTAGTGCTTTCAGTTATGTACTTCAATTTGTAATCCTGTAAAATTGATAATATACAAAGATTAAAAAAAAAACATATTTTTTTAAACGTAAACATTTTAATAACAGGCAGGCAAACACAAACACACAAATTGATTTTGGCCCTACATATTCATTCATTTATTCATTGCAACCAGAATCAGCGACGTGACGGAGTATCTCTTCTGTGCTTAAGGGCCCGCACGCACAGCGCTTTTTTTCCGCGCGAATTTTTTCCCGCAATTCTGTAACGCATGCAATACTATGGGAGTCACAGAACATTAATTTTATATAGGAGTGGCCGCACTGGCGATTTTCTTTCCACAGATTTCTGCTTACAATTTAGCAATTTTTTTTCGCGAATTTTTGATTCGCGCCGAAAAATTCGCTGTGCATACCGACCGACCCTTCAGATTGCTCTCAGAGCGGCGCGGCGCGGCGGCGGGGCGGGGCGGAGCGGCGGCGGGGCGGGGCGGAGCGGACGATGGATGGTCGGTTAGTCAATAAGGTCGTGATTTACCTACTTTAGATCAGCTAAACAAAGTATGAAGTATCTCTATACAAAGTATCTACACTATCTTGATAAAACTTTCCGCTTATCCAATAGATAAAAGTGTAGTATAGAGTACATTGATTTGATACCTACGTGACTTAATGTAAACAATGATCGCACACCCACCCAACCCAAGGTAACTAATGTTTAGGCATTGCATCTTTGCTGACATTCTTTCTATCTATATTATTGTCTCATTTGCCGTACTAGGCAAAAACAGCCTTTAGCAAAACACAAATCGCTCAAAATTATAAGTATGTACATTGTAGGTACCTATTTATTGATGTTCGTTTTTGTACTAGCTTGTTTATCACGAGTGTCAGCGTTACATACTTCGCTTTCGATAGAAAAGTCTCCGAAGTTGCCATAAAATCTGTCTGTCACAATGTTTTTATTTTACAATTTCGCACCGGATCTTTATTTGTGTTATTGTTGATTGTCTAATCGTTATAAAAATAACACAGTATGTTCCTCAGTTAGGCTTGCTTAGCTTAGCTTTTAACCTTTTTTAGGGTTCCGTACCCGAAGGGTGCCAAACGGGACCCTATTACTGAGACCGCTGTCCGTCCGTCCGTCCGTCTGTCTGTCTGTCACCAGGCTGTATCTCATGAACCGTGGAAGCTAGACAGTTGAAGTTTTCACATATTATGTATTTCTGTTGCCGCTATAATAACAAATACTAAAAAACAAAAGAAATTTAATATTAAGGGGGGCTCCCATACAACTAACGTGTTTTTTTTTGCGGTTTTTTTTTAGATAAATAGTACGGAACCCTTCGTGCACGAGTCCGACTCGCACTTGGCCGGTTAGTATTTATTTATTTTTATTTCATTTGATCTAGAAAAAAGTTGAAGATGAAATTCTGAGTTCTGATTTTGAAGTTTAAAATCGTAGTTTAGTCCTAAGTCGCGGTTTTCTCAGTCGTCATGCAGTCTGGGCAGAGGCCTCACCGTTAGATAGAGCCCACACATCTCTAGCCGAAGCTTTGTCGTTCCATCCTGGTAGGAACTTATCCAGGTCCTCCCTCCATCTCCTTCTAGTCCTGCCCCTGCAGTCCTATGGTGTAAAAATAAAAGGTGAGACAAGGTAGGAGGTTGGTAAAAAGATAGAACTAATCTCTGGTCAAAGATGACGTTCTACACAACATTTCTATGTAATCGAGATTAGTGCAATCATTTATATGGCCGTTTATTTGCTCTGTGCTCTATCAATGTCACAAGAAGTCACTAGCCTTCGATCAGAACGACACAAGCAGAATACAATGAGAATGAAATTACTTTTGCTGTAGGTATAAAAGACATTTGCACCATAAATTCTATGCTAGATAGAGTCACGGTTAAAAAGGCTGTACGAATACCAAGAGTAAATTATACGATCATTTTTCTGTATGGTTGAGTCACGGCCAAATGGAGATCGTGTGAGTAGATCAGGTGTAGATATAGAAATTAATCCAGTATACGAGAAAAGCTGATTCAGATCAGGTTTATCACAGAATTAGAGTAATAAAAACATAAACATAAAATATGAACATTAACATACAGGCACATAGATTTTTGGATCCACACTAGGATATGGAAAAGTACTGGCCTCGCTGGACGGAGACGTGAGAACCGTATCGCACAGAATATCTAATAGTAAAATAGCTACTTAGAAGTAAAAAGAGCAAGACATTTTTTATTATTCTTTGTTATAATATAAAGCATCTATAATTTTACGAAACTAAAAGGGATGTCGGTAGCCAATGTCTAAGCGAAACACTCCAGTTCGTCTAATTTCCAGTAGAAATCCTTATATAGATTTTATAGACGAACGAACACTCTGCTAACTGCAGTAACGGCAAAGTATGAAATCCAAGCATCATTCATGCAGCATACGCTATCACTAATTCTCCCAGTAGTGTTTTTGTAGATGTGATGACTATCTAGATATACTATACACGTATATACATTTATAGTCACTGTAATTGGCCGATCATTGAAAAGATGAAAATAAATTCTTACAAATTACCCACTGATTGCTGAATGACTGACCGGATAGGGTGCTCATCCCCTTCGTAAAAAAGAGATGGCGTGAGGAGTAAGATTTGTACTATAAACGCCATGGTTTCAGTTAACATACTTCTAGATGGCGCTAATCTTAGAATAAATCCTTTATATCTTAGCGCCATCTCGTGCTATTTGCAATATTTCGACGGTGCTGCACCAAGCAATAATGGCTTCGAACTAAAGAAGCTTCCATAGCATCTCCGTTTACCGCCGGTGTCATATTTTGTTTTAGTTGGTTTATCTGTATTAGTATAATATTATAATATTATAGTATCTGTGCTAATTACTCAGTCTCTATACTTCAGTTTGCCCATTTTAGAGCGAACGTTCCTTTCTCTTTACTAAATGTTAAAACAAGTTATTTTTGTAACGTTGTTTTAATACGGAATAATTAAATAAATTGTTATGATTATGGCACTACATAGGAATTACATCAGTACCTAAGGGTTTACCGGATTCAAGTGTTTTTTTTTAATTTCTTAAATCGCTCACAACAATACAACATGTTTCCGAGCGCTCAAATCTGATGGATTACGTATAAAAATCGGCGTTCCACAAGGCTCCATATTGGGCCCTTGCCTATTCCTCGTATCTTAATGTATTATATCTTATATCTTATGTATTATATCTGTTGTGTTTTGCAATATATAAAATATAAATATGAATTGATAAGTACTTCATAATGCAATACTTATGTGTTTTCTGTAATTATTAAGCTTGATCTGTTTAAAAAGAGATCACAAAATTAATCTGAGGGAGATTCTTTGCCCTTTTTCTCCTACGTAGAGAAGAGGACAAAAAACGTGTTCTATTTGTAAATATCTACAGAAAATAAATAAATTTGGATTTGATTTGATTTGATCTGTGCCTACGAGCATATGAACACGTATTTCACAAAGATCAAAATCAAAAATAAATCTATTCAAACATATTTTATTTAAAAAAGAAATGTACAGACCTTTTGTAGTACATTTAGGATGTGAGACAAAGAGTCATGGTAATTAACAGGTTAGTGATTAGCATTTGTCTAACAGTAATAGCTAAAAGCTTCACAATGGGTCGTAAAATATGCGCAGGTAACCATGACCACGCTGCGAAGTAAAAACTTACCCCGAGTTGCCCAAACGATTTTGAAGAGTTGTCACTTAACTAATTTATTGACGAGTACCTCATATAATTTTCATTTGTTTCTAATGCTAAGAATATTCAAATTTCAAATTGGTTTCGTGCAACTCAGGGTTAGAAAAGTAGCTACCAGAATGTCTAATGTCTCTACAAAATTGTATGAAGTGACAAAAAATCCTATCCCAATACAGAGACTACATATTAATATTTATAGAGATAGTAAGAAAAAAAAGTATAAAAATAGCTCTCCACGTCTCGTCGTCGTTGTCGTTGTCTCAGAAGTGCAAAAACATAACCTCTGTTTCTGCTACCTTTATACTTATTTTCGTGAGAGTCGTGAGTCGTGCTGTTATAGTCGATGTACCTAGGTAGTGCTGATATCAAAACTAAATTCAGCTAAAAATAGTAGTGGATGAACGAGTGACTGTATGTCTAGTAACAGTATGTAAAGGAGAGTTCGAATGTAGAGAATATATAAAAACCTTAACACATTTAGTCGAAGATAAAATTAATCGTTTTCCATAGATACGGGTACCTATCATTCATTATAATTATGACAAATACCTAAGTAAGTAGCCCTGCGCAGGTCATAGCAATAAACAAGGTAGGTATACTTGGTATGTATGATCACTTTCCTGACGACATACTTATCTACACGAGAAATGTAATAATGTGTGGGTATACGAATACCTTTGTGAGTTTACAGCTGTTTGCTCAAGTTCGATTTTTTCATATCTTTATACCTACCTAAATTAAATAAGTATACTACTAGTAAGTAAGTACTAGTTAGGTTACTTTGGAAGTCTGAAGCCAAATGTGGAACATATTCCGTTTCAGTAATTATTAGGTCACTTTTAATTGCCTTACATTGTAGACTCTCGTGCGAAGTACGGCTCTAAGTCCTATTGTCGGATATTTTGGGACGACCTATCTAAAAATATTAATGTCTCCACCACGCAAACATTCGGAGACGCACGGTCGTTCCACTCGTCGGTCGTCGCATGCAGCGTGGTCGCCCGCCGGTAGTGGTGGCAATAACGGCTGTTTTGCAATAACGAACAACACTGTTGTGTTATTTCAAAATAACTGTTGTCGTAAACTGTTATCCTGTTATCCTGTTATATTGCTGTTTGGTAAAACGATAATTGAATGAATCGCAGATTGACAATATCATTATTTATGTTCTTGCTCATTATCAGTTCTTCCCTTCATACTTTAAACAGGCATAGGACTGTCAAAATTATTGTCAATACTTCGTATTCGTAAATTTAAATATATTTGAGAAACTAGTTGTTTGAATGAATTATAGACTGATTATTTGGAGTGTTGCCGGATAATCGATGGTATATCGATTATTAATCGATTCTCCTAAGTACATATAAAAAATCTAACAAATCGATCTGGCATCGATTTTATCGATATAATCGACTGTATCGATTCTTATACTTGTACCAATAAAATCGATTATAATCGATTATTCGATTGTAATTGCTGTTTCTGATAATTAAATCGATTATATCGATAGTATCGATGGTGAGAAGCAATACGATAGAATCGATACTATCGACACAATTGATTAAATCGAGGTATCGTTTAGATTATATTTTTGTGTAATCTGTAACGTAACAATATATTCTAAACCGATACCTCGATTTAATCGATTGTGTCGATACTATCGATTTTATCGATTATATTGTTTTGCTTCTCACCATCGATACTATCGATATAATCGATTTAATCATCAGAGACAGTAATTATAATCGACTAATCGATTATAATTGAATTTTTGGTACAAGTATAAGAATCGATAGTATGGATTTAACCGATTATATCGATTGAATCGATAACAAATCGATTAGTTAGATTATTTAGGTACCTACTAATCGATTAATTGATAATCGATTATCCGGAAACACTTTGGAATTATGGTAATACCGGCGGCGTATTTAGTAGTTCATTGATCTTATTTACATTTTTTTAGATATACATTTTTAAATTTACAATTTTTGTTATTCTATTTACACACAGTTATTCCCATTTATAAACATCATAGGCACTTTATCAACTAAAAAACATCATACGCAACAGAGCGCACGCACCCCACCCCCCATTGGTCAGACGGCCGGACGGCGGCGGCGGCGGCGTCGCGTCATTGGCTAATCATTATTGAGAACAGCAGCAAAGTCGACAACAGCGCGCGACTTCAACAATGTAAAACGCAACGATAACTAACGATAACAGGATAACAGGATGCTTGAGTTTTCGACAACAGTGTTGCTCGTTGCGCACAAATAACGCATTATATTATCTGTTGTCGTAATAACGACCACCACTACCCGCCGGTCTTGACACACGTCACACACACACACACACACACACACACACACACACACAAGCGTGTATGAGCCAGACCCTGATATCAACCTTGTCCTTATCTCAATAAGAGCTACTTGATACATAGCCGCCGCATCGTCAGCCGATAAACATTCAGCAAAAGCATGCGCCTGACCCGTTTTGCCTCATTCCATTTCACTCAGTCTGCTGGGTTTAGTTCGTTCGCGCTCCGCTCCAGTTCGTTCCTCGTATCTCGTTTTTCGTTCAGTCAGTCGCTCATTCGCTCTCGTTGCGTACACAAAGTTTGCACGCGTATTTCTCATAATATGAGCCAACCAGCCAACACATAAAATCAACCAAAATGAAGCCTTACCGGTTATAACGTATCTTTTCTAAACCCAAAATTAATTTTAGTTCGAATATATATTATTGTGATATTAAATTAGTATTTCTTACGTATTTATACTGTTATAAAAATGGTTTCCAATTTTACTCTAAGTAAATAGTTTATTATTATATCTATCTAAGTAAATATTTACGTATATATTTGTGCTCAATATAATCTCATTCCAAAATACCTACCCAGTTTACCTATAGAATTTAGTCAGAAAAAACTCATCACTTGCAATGTCAACCAAAACTCGTTCGCATTGGAAGGAATATGGAACGGCGCTATGTGGTAAGTGTAACTTTTATAACCTCACTTTCATGCATATCATCATCGTTTTACACGTTTGTACATACGAGTACATATTCAGGGGGATTCATAAATTGTGAAACTGTATCTACATTGTCGCTGCTGGGTCGTCTTTGCTGCATAGTCTGCATAGCTAATATTAGCTGTTGTGGTACTCATTATTACACGTGCTGTGGAAGAATGGATGTAGCGCTACAAAATAGAGCTGAAAACAGGAAAATTATTGTGTGATCTTTGTTTTTGCCACTTACATAAGACAAAATCTTGTAACTACGGATATTACGAGGAGAAGTTTACCTTTTAAACCCTGGAATGTACTGTACTTTTATACCCTAATATTATCTCTTCTGTGCCCTAACCTAACATGTAGTAATATGTCAATGATATTGCGCGAGATTAAATAAACGGTAAAGACTACAAAATTAATATTTTTATAATAAAATATGTAGGTATGAATCAAATTAATGAAGTTAATGTGACTAGAAAGTAAAAAAATGAACTCTAGTCCTCCGAGTGCAAGATTGTGGGTTATGGAGAGGTTATCAAACACCGCAATCACTCCCCGCCCCCCGCCCGCCGCGACGTTGAGACGAGAAGTAATGTAATTAATAAGTATACTATATCAAATTCAATTATACACAGCTATACGTAATAAACTTTATATGTTGTTACTAATAGCATAGGAACAATGCACTAGGAGTTTGTTATCTAACTAGACTCAAAGGTCCAATGTCACACGTCACACGACTTTTTCTAAAAGTCTTATTTGATATTGATATCCTTTACGGAAAGCAAAATGGCCCATACCATTAGACTAGAAACATATAGAAATAAAGGCACCGTGACGCCTAAGTGGATAAACAATTAAATAACTTAAACCAGAAATTGATTTACACATGAAATTGAAATACACATGAAATAAAACTGGCCAAGTGCGAGTCGGACTCGCGCACGAAGGGTTCCGTACCATTATCTATAAAAAACCGCAAAAAATAATAATATGGGAGCCCCCCCTAAATATTAATTTAATTTTAATTTCATTATTTATTTTTTAAGTAAATAATATACTCAATATATTGTGAACATTTTAAGCGTCTACCTGCTACCATTAGCAATATCGAGCAAAAATGAGCAAAAAAAATCTCGTTTGTTGTATGGGAGCCCCCCTTAATATTAAATTTCTTTTGATTTTTAGTATTTGTTGTTATAGCGGCAACAGAAATACATCATCTGTGAAAATTTCACCTGTCTAGCTACCTCGGTTCATGAGTTACAGCCTGGTGACAGACAGAACGGACGGACGGACGGACAGACGGACAGCGAAGTCTCAGTAATAGGGTCCCGTTTGGCACCCTTCGGGTACGGAACCCTAAAAAGCACCCCTAATTTATTCATGAGGCGCCTTAACTAATTCGTTGGATGGATGACCGATCAGTGAATGAAACGTTTTGAAAAAACCTTCATTGATGATCGGAAACTTAACTCTGTTGCAATTATGTATAACAAATTACATATGTAGGTACATACATCCTATCTAGCAAGCCTTGTATTTAAAAAAATAGCAAAACTATATAAAATGAGAAGATTGCATAGGGAAAACTTACTTACCAGGGGCCAGTTGACGTAAATATTGAATTGAACTGGAAAATAGACCGTGAACAAATTGTATTCCACGTAAAACATTGTTGTGAAATAAGATATTGATTTGCAAAGATAAGGTTAAAAAGGTTCTTAAATATTATACAAATGGAACGCCTTAGTCAGCTATTAAATTGTAGCATGCAAATATTTTGAGATCTGCCCCCCCTAGACAAAGTGAAACGCTAACGCTAGCGAAATGAAACGATAAATTTTTATGTATGCGATTTGACCTTTGGCTTCGCTAAGGTGACGTCATGTAGCGATTCCAAATGTCAAATCGCATAGGTACATAAAAAGATATCGTTTCGTTTCGCCATCCTTAGCGTTTAACATTGTCTACAGGCACTGTTCTAGACAGTTTAGTCTTGTTAATTGTTTAATAAAGCACAAATACAACAAAAGCCAAGACCGGTTTCATGTACGTTTAAAGTTAAGAAATTCGTCAACAGAGTAAAAACAGATTTGCAGAAGCCAATGGAATAATTTACGTTTAAAAATGTCTGCAACGTTTTCATTTCATCATTTGTTATAAACAATTACACACATTGCTGAGCAGTTTTTTAAATACAGTGATGTTCTTGGCGTGTGCCCAATTGGCTAATTATAGTAGATTCATAAACTAAAGTAATCAATCAGAGCAATATTCCAAGACAAAATTTATTAAAAATGTTTATAATTCATTAAATCACTAATTATTTATATACCGGTTTCCGGTCATTTTGATTAGTTGTCAGCCACTCTTGTTGAAGTAGCAAAATGTACATTATGATACTAGTATAAGGTTCAATTAGGCATAATTTGGTTGATTACGTTACAAGGCTTAATTAATATATTTGTAAAACCATATACTTTATTAAATATAACAGCAAATATAAAATCAACGATTACAAAACTACAAAATATAATGGTCAAACCATTGTTACCAAGTTTCATTTCAGTTACCATGTTTTGTAGTGGGGCCATAATTTAATAATAAAATAATAATAAAAATATGGGTCAGCTATGAACTCATTCACGGAAATCCTTCATCGTGTATGATGGCCGTAAACCGGTAAAGTTTGAGCTAGTTGGCGGCCGTATTTTACCTATGGCCGGGAATCGGTATCGGTATCAAGTATCGGTATAATACTTAGAAATGAAGTGGAAAATTTCTGTTGTGTTTTGCAATAAATAAAATAAAATAAAAAAATTGAAACTAGTTTACGGCCACCCATGAATGCTAATATTAAGTAACCTGCAACACAACTATGTTGGCGTCAGATATTGGTGGCCGTAATCTGGTATTAAAATTGCACAACTCAAACTGTTCCTTTGTACTTAGCGAAATAGAAGCTTATTACAAAGGTATTTGAGATAAATAACGACGACAAGCAAGATGAAATAATACCGGATTCGGGCCACGTGGCCGGAAACCAAATTTTGATAGATATCGCGACCTCTTTGCCGGCCAGCCAAAATCTCGAAAGAAAATATGTTTTCACTAATTTAGTAAGCAAATTCCTCAAAAACAAATATCATTGACCTAAACTTCATATCGCTATAGTATTTAAAGTCAAGTGAACATGACATAATCTATCTTTTAAAAATCTTCACTATGTATTTTCTTTCGTAAAAAATCACACATATCGCCAGTATATTTTCTAATGACGATTAATAACGTTCTTTGACGGCTACGAAGTAAAAATTGAAAGCAAACTCAAAAAAAAATATGTTTGTTCAAATGGCAAAGATTAAAAAATATATGGTTTGACCCATTGCTTATTTTCGAGGATAGTTCGTCTAATGGCCAGAAAGTGGCGGTGGCCGGGTAACCGGTACTTTTACCCTAATACTTTATTTTATGGCAGGAAAAAAGTTAAAATAAATAAATGTACTTCCGGCTTACCTATCATATCAATGAGGAGCAATGAATGCTTAAGTTGCAGTTGAAAAGTGGATTAGGATCCACTGTGTCACTTCGTATAGGAAAAGGCCTGTCACACACAACGAACGTAAAGTTCGCGCCTTGTTTCTTTGGCTCTCATTCACTTTCCTACATTACCTATCCTGTACGAGAAAGAGAGGTCACAGCTTGCTCAGTGCTAAAAGAAACTTTGTGCGGCATTTATTAGTAACATTGACTCGTGGAAGTTTACCTCCAGTTTTGTTCCCGGGCATTCCCCGATCTTCATTCCAGGAAGGACAAACGCCAGGTATGCCTTATGGCAGGGACGGCGAACCTTTACGTATCAACGTGCCATGTTTTTAAAGATATGTTAAATCAGGTCATAGACGTGCCATCAAATATTTTAGGCTTTATGATAATTGGGAAATAATAATAATAAATACTATCAACTCTTTACCTACAACAAATCTCATTATTTACTTTAATTAAACGCGTAAAAATTATGTTTAGTCTCACTTATGTCATGGGCGCCAACAGGATTACTTTCAGGGAGGTGCATCTGCAGCTACCCATACCTACTATCAGGCGCGTTCGCAGCACAAGATTGTGGGGGAGGGTCAAATTATCTCTAGTCAGCCCAAGAGGTCAACTTCGAATTAAACATAGCTAGGTATCAAGTCGATTAACGAGTACCGTAGAAGACGGACATGGGCGAGGCGTTAGTCTAGCAAATCGAGAAACGAACTTAGAAGAACTCATGAGCGGCGTGAGCCGCCCCGGAATTTTCAAGTAGCTAGCAAGTCGAGTAACGAGTACCTCAGCGAAAATTTCACATAGCTTTTCGTAGTGCATCATAATAAATTTTGTGATCAGGAACGTGCCCAAAATAATCTGTCGCGTGCCATTGATGGCACGCGTGCCACTGGTTCGCCGTCCCTGCCCTATGATATCAAAGGATAGAAAAGAAATATTGGAAATAGTTACCTGGCTCTTATTTAGAGTTCCGTACTAAAAAAAGTAAACCTTAGGATCACTCAGTTGTCCGTTTGTCTATTAGGTCAATGCAATCTAAAGATATGACTGTTTATGCCGCAAAGTTGAATGTGTTTGATAGGTAGGCACTCGCGAGGGAATCAAAACCTCTATGGGACATACCGTTGACTTAGAACCATGAAAGACAAGAAGGAAGGTCTCATAGCAAGTAAAGGAAAAAAACCGTTTTGTTGTTCAAAATAATACATGTGATGTGTGTAAAACCATGGATGCGCGAGTCCGACTCTCGCAATTAACCGTTGTTTTCTAGCAATAAAGCATTCGCCACGTGACTACCTACAACCAATCAATATCGAAAGGTATTTTATTTGGTTCATTTATTCAGCTGAAATGTTTCTCATTATCATTAAAATACCAATACTATATAGAGGCATCAACTGACTCAATTTATGTACCTTACATGTGCTGTCTTCTAGCAGATCTTGAATGTTGCAGCCATGTATATTTCAGTTTTTTTTCTGTAAATACTTTAAAAATTATTAGTTTTTTAATTAATGATTATTTTTTTATCTAACTAATATCAATTACTCAGAGGTTTGCGGTGGAAGTTTTAAAAAATAATTAATCAATCATCTAGGTTAACGCAATCAAAAATGCAGATTAATGTTTGTTTGACATCATATCATAACATTTTGAAAAGACCTTTTTTTCATACTGATAGGGCTGTATGTTGAATTGTTGATGGTCTCTTAAATTAAATACACTGGATTTCGATAGTTTTTTTTGTAATTCAACCTTTTCAACTTCCCATTCAACTTTTGCACTTTTGCTCAATACGAAAAAATCGATCAGAATTTATTTCCATAGAAAATTAGAAATCTACATGACGCACGGCATTACAAAAACGCAAAATTGAAATGGTATAAGGAAATATGCTCAATCATTATCATTATGAAATCATAATCCTGATCAATCAATTTTAAAAATGGCATCGCTTCCCGTGCCTGATGGAAAAGTCGCTAGGCGATCCACCCACTCCGAACGAGGAGTAAAAAGTAGTGAAAACATTGAAATAACCTAGCTAAAATGACCCTGTTTACATTGGTCAAGGACAGTGGACAGTGGACAGTGGTGGCTATGAAAGCCACGTTGACTCGCCACTGTCTGATCCGTTTACACCACTGTACTGTCCACTGTCCACTGTCCACGGTCCATCCACTGTCCACTGCCCTTGACCAATGTAGACTGGCCCAAAGTGATTGCATCAGTTCTTCCGCCATCCGCATACGGAAAGGCGCGTGACGTTTGTTCCGACTATAGATTAAATCCACAGTTGAGAAGTTTTTTTTAAATCGTTATTTAAAGAGCTATAATGCATTAACATCGACTATGTCGCTCTATAGGAATACTTTATAATATTATCGTATAAGGTACGTTTATATGAAACCTGTGTTAGATATAAGTTAGTTTATAAGAAATTGCAGTGCCCTTACAGGGTCCATTGTCGGGACCTCCTAATTTTAAGTTCCTGTAAAACCACAATGTTGCAACAAATAATTTGGAATTTACAAAAACAGAATAGTGTGTAATTTGTTTTGGCTATAGCTCTGGCTGCTATTATTAACACAGCCGTGTTATAAGTATGCTAAAGAAAGACAATAAATAATAAACTGCACTTGGAGTTGAGACGTGGTGATTTCAGCGGATTGCTTGAGTGTCCATTGTTGGAATTCTCGGCAGTCCGTCGAACGATGTTTATAAACAAAACTCTCTCTACCAGGGCCTCGATTCCGGTAGCGCAATGGCCGCTCAGTGACGTCAACATACACACAGACGGGCGGAGACGGTTCCACGAAGTCGGTCGTGCGCGCAGGGGCCCAATTCTTAAGCACAGTGCTCAACTTTAGCTATCGAATGATTACTAATCATTTACCTTCATTTCTAACTTAACTTCCTAAGAAAAGATACTCCAAAAGCCAGATAATTTCACTGAGCGGTCACTGTGCTACAGAATTGGGCCCCTGCGCCTGCGCGCTCGTCTCCGTGGAGCCACCCGTCCGTCCGTCTCTGTGTCATCAATGGAAATTATACATACTTTCTGTTTTTCATTTGAGATCAATTCCGTAAACTAGAATCTCTTAGTAAAAACATTAATTATGGTCAGTATAAAAATATGATATCATCAAAGTCAAAGGTTATGTAGTGGCTATGTTTACCATTGTGCTACGAGAATAGTAATTCGAGTATAGGAATAAAGATAGTTTCTTATTAAAGTATTTTTTTTTAGAGATGTATGTAGGTATAAAATACTTTGATTTCATACAATACTGAGAACCCAAACTATTTTTCGATTAGCAGGATAAACTAGGTAAAGGTGAAATAGATTTTTATAAAACACATAAAATCTTAGATACTAGCCAACTTGACCCATATATCCTATGATACGAACAAGATTGAGCCATACTCCACCACGCTGGCTCAGTGAAGGTTGTTGTTGATGAAGGGAATTCACGACATTTATACAAATGCCCATCTTTAAAAAGTTATTCCAGCAGTTTCAGATACTTCCTGAATCCAAAAAAATATATGTTATAAAACCGTCCCTTGGCTAAAAATTTTGTGTTTGAAAAAATCATAATGCCATTGGAAAATATATGAAAAAAATAGTTGTTTTTACCTAAAACGAGTTATTCCAAGAGTTCTACAAGAAACGCTTGTATGGTTGTTATGTGTAAAAATAGGTAATCAAAATATTAAAAAAAATAGTTTTTAACATTTTAGAAATCATCAGCGGTTTTTGTGTAATTTGCAAAAACACTTATTTTGCACTTTTTGCGCGGATGTAAGTGTCGCGCTGCAGTTTACGCCATTATATACTTTATTTTATCATTTTTCTTTTATGATTTGTCAAAATTTCCACCACCACAAACCCTGTTGCTAATTTTAGCGTTACCCAGGCGCCTTATAGAGCCGGGCGGGCGGGACCCACAAATGTATATTTTCTTAGCCGACTTCAAAAAAGGAGGGGGTTCTCAATTCGGTTGTGTGTTTTTTCTTTATATTTCTCCACAATGAATATAGGTGTAGTGAATTGTTAACAGGTTCCATCACGTGTCGCCTTCGCTTGTGAGACCAATTAGTGATTTAATAGATTAATATTGTATTAATAGCGTAAAATACTGCGTCAGAGGATGTAATCTATCTCAATGTGCCGCGATAACGCAAAAGGGTAAACACTAAACACTCACGTGGGTTTAATCTACTTTCTGGCCATACTACTTCACTGCTAAGTAAACTTGATCTTGAAGTATCGGTAGGTTTATGGGGAAATTTTATCACTGGTCGTTATATGTACTCTGTGTGATTGCTTTAGATGGTGGAATTTTTTACCTGCGTAAAACTCAACTTTCCATGTACTTTCACTCAACACACAATATTACTTTATTAATAAGTGAAAATGACTTTCATGACCAGCTAAAGTTAAATTTATTTATACTTAGATTTAAAAAAAAACATTTAGATTCCTAAAGGGGCAAAATAGTAATATATAAGTATGTAATATATAAATATATATTTTAATAGATAGTATGGTTTCTACTTAAATATTTAAAGGAGCCTAAGAAATTTCATTTTAAAATCGAATGGATTTTTCTTGTGTTTGAATCTACAATATCGAGTATATTTGTCGATTTCAACCTGAAATCTGTAAGCAATTCTGTACGCTCTACACGAGCGATCTTAAGCATTTTAATGATAACGGTTTATAGGTAGAATTGTGAATATTTTGGAAAACTGTGTTTATTTAGTGACACACACAGAAGGTAACCTACAGTTAATGACTTAATCGTATCATGTGTTGTTTCATTCTATAGACACAGTCATCGTATCAGTGTTATAGTGAATGGCACACTTACGTCATGTATAGGTGCGGCGCGCACGATGGCGCCTTCACATTTCCCGACTGCATATGTGGCTTGAAAGTTACATCTATCTATTAGTACTGGTACACTAGGGCCCTTTTGCTTGTTATTCAATTTCTTTATTAATGGCGGTCTAACAACTCAAGTTAGCGCCATTGTCACGCGTTATGTAGATTTCACTGTATGGATATGTAAGTACCTAGTATGGTTTGTCGCTGGTTAGCTCTACCCGGGAAGGATGTGCAGATGATTTCTTTCGAACGTAAGCAACTACCCCCCCCCCCTCCTCCTCCCCAAAAGAAGCCATCATGCGTGTAGAAAATACTTGGCATAACCATAGACTAACAGCCAGTTACAGAAACGATCTAAGCAAGGCATGTGAACTGTCATGAGCACAATGCTATCAGAAATAAGAGCCATGTTTTATCAAATGTTTGCCATGTTTATAAAAAACTAAAGTATAATGTCATCCATGTAAACCAAGTGAATATTTTTGTAGAAAGACAGAAATTTGCAGTTTTCAGATGTTTACCTTTACTTGTGCTTTAAGACCTTGCTTTGTGCCAAATTTCATGATTGCAGGCCTACGGGAAGTACTCTATTTGTAGTTGACGCAAATGAACTCGGACCGCCACTGTTACAGACTGGCCTACAGCGGACTTATTTTAATAAGGAAAACAAAATTACAGACTTTCAAGAGCGGATATCTCGAAAACAATACAATATATCGAAAAACTTAACGTAGTAACTTGTAGAAAATATCAGCTTTTATGTTGTGTAAGGTCTCATGTTGCTAGGACGCATATTTTCCGAGATATATGCGAAAAACTGAAAGCCCCTCCCTCCCCCCGGCATTAGGGCTACGGGCGGGGACTCTTGATATGTTTACCTCCTAACAAGTCCAAACTAAGTTACGAAGTCAAAAATTGTGTTCCAAGCATTTCCCTCTATGCCTTTTCGTTGCCTGACCTATTAATATTCTTTCTTGATTAAGAAAGTGTCTCTTTTTGGAAGAAGCTTTAAATATGGTCATTTCACAATACGTCTTGCGTTTGTGGCAACGTCCGTAATGATAATAATATGCTGATTTCTGAGTCTGTCAACTAACTTATCAATACGATCGACTAATATGCGAGGATGCTGCCACGGCAGTTAAAGTTTTCCCTGGTAATCATGAAACAAAAGCGGTATTTGTTTAACAGAGTCGTGAGTGTCGTGACATATGGCCATGACCATGTTGAGGTGGCAGTCAGCCATGACGGATGGCCACACATAATATTACATTGTGATGAATTTATAATCACGCTTAACATGTTGTTTTGTCATGAATCGCTGTGAATACCATTGTGATTGTTACGGTTGGGTTTGGCAATAACACGACATAAAAAACCCATTTAATCGTACTGCATTTGCTTTAAAAACGTTTGAATGTATTGGTATTCAGTACGTTGATTCAATTCGAACAACAACTCGTATCTCCCTTCGCTATCACTCTCACTTCGCATTTGTTTGATACTTTGAATCGTGCTCGAGTACGAAGTGAACGTTGAAGTGACCCTTACCGAATACCACTTCTTACGTCATCTCATGGTATTGCCCGGTTTCGCTGATTAAAGTTAACAGGTTGGTTAAATCAGCTTCAGCCAATCACGAACCGCTATTATTCAAAATGACGGAACTTGATTGGCCGAAACTGATTTAACCAACCTGTTAACTTTAATCAGCGCCCAGGAAACTGGGTGTAAATCTTTTAAAATCTAACGTTCAATTTAGTTCAACTCACTGCCACGCGTCGCAAGTGTAGCGCTATGGCTTGTGTAAATTCGAATTATCGAGTTTTAGAATGCCAATCAAGAAACTCACGGTGGTTTTAAATTCGAACTCTAAAGTGAGGTTTACAGAATCACACGGCAGGCAGGGGTCATTCAAATAGATGATATGACTTTGTGATATAGAAGAACAGGTGATAATGTCCTCTAAACGTTTATTTAGATTCATAAATGATGTAATTATCTATTTAAATTATGATTCCATTAAAGGTGACTAAATTACGACTTTGAGAACCTTACTTACATTCGCACCATGGCACCCACACAATAAATTAAGTTGCAAACTGCAATTTTTACAATATTCATAATATTATATTATTCTATGATACGATATAATATGGTAAGATAATTATGTTCTTATGACTTCAGATAAAAAATATATCTCATTCATTAGAATTTAACAAATACTGACCGCCTGTAATAACTCGGTTGAAAGATTAGTACAAGAGATATTTTTATGATAAAGTTTAATCGAGACGTTTCGCTTTTTATCTCGTGTTTTGATAGTTTTGATAGCACCAAAATTTTGATTAGATACTGCGATGAATATCAAATTCATTTGTCCATTCAGACGGCGTCTTCGCACTATAAAGGGCACTTGACACCCTAAACAAACATGCCCCACATGTATGAGTGCCTACTAAGATGGCTATGTTGCCACTATGGTACAGACTTTAGGCGAAAAATCCGCCATCATAAAAGTACCTAATTAAAACCATATTAAAAAGAAAAGAAAATTCTCTGATAACTTGTTGTGAAACTACGATACTGTATTTTATTCATGTTTAATTTCATGTTGTGGTTTCTGATTCTGCAATTACATCCAATTCCAAATACCTAGAGGGAAATTGGCATTTATCTATTATTCTGTGTACATAATGTATAAGTAAATGTTTACATTTATGCTATAGCGAAAACGAGGCAATGCGATATGAAAGCAATTACTTCTACACTTTATGGAAGTCCATAATATTTTGCTCTCATTCGGTGTGCTACATATTTGTAGATCCATAGATTTCCTGTAGATCCATTTGGATAACTTTCCAATAAGACAAGGCTCATAATGACAAGTTTCCATTTTGACCACACACACATCAAAATCACATCAAGTCATCGAAACTCCTGGTACCTAATCATTTCAGGTAGGTAGCCCCTTTTCGGTCGCACACAAGATAGTTAATGACTAAGATTACTTAATACATATGTTTACAAATAATTTAAATTAATTGGTTTGCTGGAAGAGATCTCTTATTAGAGATAAGCTCGCCTTTAAACACTATTTGTATTTACATTTGCGTTTTCAATTCATTGTGTGTACTATAGAAATTATCCTTTAGGCGGGTCAGGACTATGAAATGAAATTAAGGACTCAACAATAAGTAGACAATCGTATAAATATATGTATAAATCATTAATCTCCGCGTTACAATCGCTCCTTGAATATCGATATCATCAATTCATGAATATAAACACGTAAAGCGATGGCTCCGCGCTCTGGCACGTGACATCGCTGAGACTGCTGACGTTAACTATACTACGACTACGCTATATTACACTGACTTTGTAACATTTAAAATAAGAGCAGAAAAATATTTGATAGGTGCATTATTTCACCACCTCTTGACTACCATCATAATCAATTTTACAACCAAGCCACAACCTGCGATTCTTTAATTCTTTTATCTTTTCAATTCTTCAAATAGAACATCTCTGATTAGTTGAAAACAGAAAATAAATTGGAGATTTGGCGAAACAGATCAGCTTGACGAGGGTCATGTCAATCTTTCGTAGCGCCAGTATACTCGCACGATTTGACTCGAGGATAACTTATTTGTGTGCAGACGTCTACCAACATCGTCAGTATATTCTGTAGCCATAAACATAAATATACACCTTTATATACAGTCACAGCGACGTCACTCGCATTTCTTTATCTTACATCCAATACTTGGAGGATAGTCTTAGATCCAATACGACCAGTTTTCTTCGAGTTTCGCGGGACGTCTTGGGGGGCCGAGCCTGGAAACGCAACGCCACAGGGATTGTTGACACGACACTAACCCTCGATTAACTAGCGCAGGAGTGTGGACCAGAATGAACTCAAAAGGGGGAGGTTGAACAGTTAGTAGTACACTGAAATGGCTACTCCGTATACATAGTCATTTATTGACTCAGTTCTATTTCAAGTCATCCTCAAAGAATTAAAGAATGCACTTTTAGGCAACAATGAGGTGAATCGTGTCAAGGAAACAACTAAACATACGGATTTAATTGCCGATGGCATAGCGTCTGCAGAAGACTTTTAGGTGCCACAACATCGGCAAAAAGACCGCCACAAATCTGCAGATGTAATACGACATGTAACATTACTACCATCGTCGGCCACCCCGAGTGCCAACTGGCTCTTCACTCGCATTCCCGGCCAGAGACAATGAATCCTGCAACTATTACACAACTACAGGGCTTCACGGAAACGCAAATTCTAATTAATTGGTCCGATGTGGTTGAGAAACTTTCTTTAGATTTAATTACACATAATTCTACGTTATGTGTAGCAGAAAGGCATAGACAAGGGGTTGTTCGATTTTTAGCTGTCGAGGCCGAGTCGCCAAATTCGCTCGTAGTATGGTAAAGCAAAAAATATCTGGTGATCGGAACGGTTTCATTATTTCATTGTGACAATTATGAACCGTAATTCCTTTGAAAGTCATCCATTTCCCATTTCCACGCATGCAAAACAAGTGAGTTGGCTAAGGGCGCTAAAATCTGTGCAGACCATCCCTTAGTATTATGTAATTTCTCAGCCAGCCGCATTTTTATGCGGCAATTTAACTTCCTGGAGCTACAAATCTTTGTCCTTCGTGGTCGTGGGTTACAGTTTATTATTAGAAGCTCTCCGGGCGTTTCGTATGTATAAATTGTGGCGCTACGGACAGTTTTTGAAGTGTCAAATATATAACTACTGCAGTAAAATTATCCTAAAATCCAAATAAACACGATGTTACTTCGTTTTATACATCATCTGTCACTGCCTCGGCGTAATAATAAGTCATATTTATTTGATTAATCTTGTATTACGGAAATAGCGATAAAACTTTAAATGATATTAGATTAGTATTTTTTAAGCCGTTTGATATAGGCTGTGAGTACGTACTTGAATGAATCATAGTTGATGTAATACTACGATTGGTGTATAATTGATAAAACTAAAATAAATGTGTATATGAACATATTGGATATGCGTAATTCTATGTAAGTGCCAATTTAATCCAATACAACCGACATTGCCTACATGTCTATGCAAATAAATACCTGATTGCACAATTCCTAACCTAGATTTCAACAATTTCCTTATTGATACATGTTTCCACTTCTGATGAATGTACCACGGCAAACATAAAAACATTTTTCCTATACCGGAATCCCGTATCTATTTGCTTTATTGTCAACGAACAAATTGAAACAATGTGTGAAGTTAGTTGCGCTACGGTTAGAGAAGTTTCCATGAGTGGTGATAAGCAGGAGCGATAACGTGCGACATTCTGGTATAGGCCAAGCAATGCTTTATCGAACCAACACACACTGAAGCAATGCGAAAACCCCGATATTTTGAAAACCTAAATAAATTGAGGACATTACAACGATTAACAAGATACATTGCATATAACTTATACAATATAAATATGTATGTACATTATTATAGAGGCTGTGAAGTGAACAATGATGAACAAATCATTTTGTAACGAGTCTGTCATACTTTTAGCCGACACTTTAGAGTGCTTTAGAATCGAAAACGACTAGGAACTGCGAGGAAAATGCAGTTGCACGCAGTTGTTTTATCGAAATCACCGAATATCTTCTTTGCATCTCTCTTGGCATCAGGATTATACATGGTGTAAATGAATTAACGCAAATGAGAAACTACTTTGTTAGGGACATCATACTGAGTAACTTTTATTATGAAACCGATTTGATCAGTCTCCATACAAATCAGCTGATCCACTCAGGCCAACAAAACGTACTGGGAAGTGAAAAATAAAGTTGCTCTGATCAAATAGGTTTCATAATGAAAGTTGCTAAGAAAAGAAGTCCCTAACAAAGTAGTTTCTCATTTTGCGTTAATTCATTTACACCTTGTATTCTGCGGAAAACTGTACCAGGGTGACGCACGCCATTGTCATTATCATAATCACGAGTCTTCTTTTCACACAACAAACGAAGCGCAATTGTTAATGAAGTCATTGTGTGCCTTATAAACTAAACTGTAACAAGGCCAAGTTTTCATGTAAGCAAGCAAGCGCTATGACATTACGCTATGACAAACTTGGTAAATCCGGGATACGCAGCATAATACCTAAAGACGTTCGAAATACCGAAGATCGAAAGACCTAACCTGAAGTTTTAAATGCTGATGTCCGAAATCCCTAAACTCGGAATGCCGATAGACGAAATGCCGAAAGTGCGCAATGCCGAAAGTACGAAATACCGAAAGTTCGAAATGTCGAAGTATGAAATCCCGAAAGTGTGAATGGCAGTAAGGTTGTTTACCAAAAGTTGGTTTACTAAAAGAGTAATTGGTTGCTTTAGGTCACTTGCTGTGCCAATACCACAGAATAAGTAATAGTACTAGCGTATATGCCAATACTTCGATTAGATCTTTCAAACTAAGCAGCGCTAGAGAACAGTCGTGTAACTAATTCGGACACTGTCCTGTGCTTTCATCTCACTCAGAGTCATTCAGTCATTCGCACCGTAATACTTAGAGTCATTTGATGTTTCATTAGTCCCGGGAGCACTTATCCTTGGATATATAGTCTTTGCTTTAATCCGATTCTAAACTTAAAATCTACGTAGGTACCTATATAAATATTCACTTAAGTCTTCCTTAATGAATCATTAAACGACTCTGAGTATAGGAGACTTTAAATTAAGGCGCCCGGTATCGTCAAAATTAGCAACTGGATTTGTGGTGGTTGAAATTTCCACAAATTTTAAAAGAAATATGTTAAAATAAAGTTAATGGCGTAAACTGCAACGCGGCCCTTACGTCCGTCGCTTCGACAGAAAAGTGCAAAAAAGAGTGTTTTTTGCAAATTACACAAAAACCGCTGTACCGCAAAATGTAAACACTAAATTTTTTCATCTTTTGATTACCGATTTTTACACATAAGAACCATACCAGCGTTCCTTGTAGAACTCCTGGAATAGCTCGATTTAGGGAAAAAACAACGATTAGATTATATTTTTTTCATAGAGTTTCCAATGGCATTATGATGTTTTCAAATAAATCATTTTTAGCCCAAGGGACGGTTTTATAACTTTTTTTTTAATTCAGTAAGTATCTCAAACCACAGATTAATAAAGAGTTAGGAACTGCTCAAACTGCTTGAATAACTTTTTAAAGATGCGCATTTTGCTGGACAATCATCAGTGATTAAGTTACTACCGCCCGCACACCGTGTAGAGCCTAAAAACTTCATAAACCTAAAACGGACATGACCGCAATTCCAAGTTTATCTCTTTCTGGCTTTTCCATGCGCCACATTCCTATCTGTTGTTTGATTCGTGGAAATTAACTGAGTTTTTATCAGAGCAAACGCAATTATTTACTTGCTCAAGTAGTAGTACATTGAGTAATGTTTGAATTGCAAGACAGCGCAATGTCCTTTTGAGTTGGTAGAAAGACAAACAAAATCTAAATATTTATATATGACGACGAATATTTATATTTGTAATGCAGCGATAAACCTACCCTCTATCAAGGTAGTCTACATTCATCTCGACGATGACAGCCTAAGATTGAACGCTAACGTCTGCAAATAATTTTCATTTGAAATGAAATGAAATGAAATTTGTTTATTGACAGATAACATGGTTTACACAGATTCTTACTAAAATAAGGAGATACTTAATTAGGAACATTTTTCGTAAAATAGGAGGGATCAGTGACAACCGAACTAGTGAAAACACTGTATCTCGGTTGACAAATGGTGCTCAATAAATTACATTTAAGGGATGAGCAACTTACTTCTCAAGTAGATTGTGTTGGTGCTAGGTACTGGGCCGAAAAACAAAAATTATGGATATAGAATTTGGAAAAAATAAGAAAAATAGGAATGTTGTGTAGGAATGTAAAGAGTGTGGCTGCTCTTCCGAAATGGTAGGATGTAATATAATACACTTAATTAAAGGTGTTGAAAAGCAGGGTGAGTGATTGAGGTGTTGAGTTGTGTCTGCACAAATAGTTGAGATAAGTCACTCTTAAATACATACATATGCTCACGCCTTTTTCCCGGAAGTGGGGTAGGCAGACACTAAAGATCTCCACTTGCTACGATCAATCGACTAGCTACGTGGACAGTTAACCTTATACTCGAGTTTTAGATAATAAGAAAATAACCGGCCAAGTGCGAGTCAGACTCGCGCACGAAGGGTTCCGTACCATTATCTATAAAAAAACCGCAAAAAAACACGTTAATTGTATGGGAGCCCCCTTTATATTAAATTTATTTTATTTTTAGTATTTGTTGTTATAGCGGGAACAGAAATACGTCATCTGTGAAAATATCAACTGTCTATATAGCTACCACGGTTCATGAGATACGGCCTGGTGACAGACATACGGACGGACGAACGGATATCTTGAGATTTTAAGGTACTTTCCCTCCAGGGCCCATTCGTTTGTTCCACCCTGTATATGTGTGAACTGTAACTGTATTTTTCATGAAATACCCAAAAAGTTTTGTTCAAATCATCATCTTATGTCAGAATAACTTTGTAGCTAGTTGAAAAATAACATTTGAATTGATTCAAAGCTTGCCGCGCTTTTAGGACCTTTAGTACCTACTAAACGCCGCCGTAAGCAGCACTGTCTACAACCTACTGGAAAACGTGAGACACCCATCTACAATTTCCGTACAATGAGGTTCACTCACTCATTATGTCAATGTCATGCAGACTGCAAAACATCATTTCAACGCACCAAAGAGTATTTAATTAAAACATCACTGGCAGCCAAACTTGAAGTGGCCAAAAGGAAAAAATGAATTTCTGAGCTCTGAGATTAGTGTGAAAACAAAAGTAATTAAAAACTATTAATTTTATAATTATTTTCTAAAAGTTCTACAGAATAAATAGAGACGTCGTAATTCATCAATTAATATTTAAAGTCTTTGTAGAAGTCCGGGGACGACATTGCCATATCATTTAAATTTAGTTTCATTAAAAGAAGGCTTACCTACCAAAACAAAATGGCCTTGGTATAAACTTTTCAAGCGTGTTGTGAAGACGTATCTTGTACCGAGACCACTTTCAATTTGTAATATCTCTCGTATTTCAGTATTTGTGGTTGGTGCGGCAACAGATATACACATTCTGTGAAAATTTCAGCTTTCTAGCTATTACGGTTCGTGCAGGCGGACCCGGTGACAGACAGGACGGACGGACGGACGGACGGACGGACAGACGGACAGCGAAGTCTTAGTAATAGGGTCCCGTTTTTACCCTTTGGGTACGGAACCCTAATAATAAAAAATAATTTAAACATTTGCTTGGAGTTGTCAAAGTTTAACCGCGTTCAAAATAATGTAGCTACACTTAGCAGATAATTAAATTAAATTAAAAGCATTTACTATAGTATAACGCTATTTCATAAATTAAAACTTACTATTTTGCATGCTTATACATAAGCTGAAAACACTGGGCATTCTTTAAAATTAAGATCATCTTATTACTGTTTTCTTGCAAATAAATTTCATTTCATTTCATTTCATTTCATTTCATTTCAGAATAAACGGTCAAGCGCGAGTAGGACTTGGAGAGCGTAACACGTGTAATTTAGGTTTCCACATAAAAAACTAAAGTATAATGTCATCAATTGAATATTTCTGCACAAAGACAGTTCAGTTTTCAGATTTTTCCCTTTACTTGCAAGTATAAGAGCTGACCTTGCTTTGTGCCAAATTTCATGATTGTAGGCCTACGAGAAGTACCCTATAGGTTTTGGATCCATTACCGATTACTATGAAAATCCAACAATTTTTCAGCATAAACGGTCGTAGCGTTCGATTGCGTTGACCTAGAAGGTTGGTTTTTTCACAGCTAAAACGGAGGGACGGACAACAAAGTGATCCTATAAGGGTTCATTTTATTTCATTTTAAGGATCGGAGCCCTAAAAAGCAGCAATTGAGTCGTTAGTAACACGTGTTACTTTTATTAGCTGCACGATTGGAACAGAAGAACTATCTATCTTTAATAATCTGTGCTATTACTAACATAAAAACATGAAATTATAACCATTATCTTACGAAAACGTGGGCAGGACTCTCTTCCAACCCCGTGTGGGTAGAGGCGGCGGCGTGAGACGGTATACTATACGATACACTCTATACAGTATACTCAAATATAAATATCTTGTTTTTATTATCTTACGTATTTGGATGAGCGATTAGTTCAATAGTTCGCTTTAGGTCCATGAAACTGTTTCGTTATATTGTCAATAGTACCATTGTTTTCAGGAATCGAACAAATGCGAATGAGGTAGTTAGCATTAGTTCCTATAAAAAATATGTTCCATGGTTGAACTGAATGCTCAGAAGTTGTGGATATTAACACCCTTAATATGAGCTCTTATGGAAGGAAAGGGTTCGAAATCGAAACCAAACTATCACATAGCGTTAATGAAAACTAAGTAGAAAAGCAGAACTGCCTTCATTAGTCTCATTAGTTCGTTCGAGATCTCTCGTTAGTCATCGACTAATTGTATTTTCTCCACGTATTACCAGATGTGTTCATATGGATGGATGGACTGAGTTTCCAGATGCACATTTCACTCAGCAGAATCCTGAAATTAAAAGTCCCCTACATTTTGTTTTGATTGCCAATTTAACTTGGCACATTGCAGAATCGCGCACTTTTAATATACTAACTAATCATTAAAAACCCAACTAACACTATAAAGTTAATACGCCCGTTTTCCGAAAGGAAAATTAATTGTGACAACTTGTTACACTCTTTTTACACAAATTACAGCAATCACGAGCCGCTACTATGAATTAATATTCGATTTATCGCCTGTTACATTTGACTACACTTTCAGAAACTGAGGGTATATCAATCATACCATCTTAATAGGCTCTACTCACGATGCAACCTGGCTTGCAATCTGCCGCTGCAACTCGTAGAAGGCAGGATGCCTCGCAAGCTCTAGAGAAGGACAGAACAGGAAGATAGACAGAGAGAGAAATACAAGTTGCAGCAACAAATCGCGAGACAGATTGCATCGCGAGTAGAGCCCATAAAAATATGTAAACAATAAATAAATTAGTGCCCTCTCTTTTGTTTCCAGCCACCCTCATCACTGCAACTGCCGGCACCTGCTACGGCTGGCCTTCGCCAACCATAGAGATCCTCAGGGATAAAGACAGCCCCATCCCCATCAACTCAGACCAGGGGGCATGGATAACCTCCATCATGATCCTCTGCTCGGCCCTGACGCCGGTGCCGGCTGCCTACTGCGCTGACAGATTCGGAAGAAAGACCACGTTGCTTCTCGGCGCCATTCCCTTCATCATCGGATGGATACTTATCATAGTCGCCAACTCTGTGGCAGTCCTCTACGTCTCCAGAATGTTCTCCGGTCTCGGCTATGGGATTGTGTACACAGTAGCGCCCATGTACACGGGGGAAATTGCAACCAACGACGTAAGAGGCGCCCTGTCTACCCTCATCACACTAATGAATAAAGTAAGTTTGTTATTTTCATTCATTCATATACTTCACGAAGGCTTTAAAAGAAGGCAAAAGTGAAAAGAATGTTTCTGAGCCAACCTACTTGAGACTTGTCGGTAAGCGCGACACGGCCACTTAATTAATTCCACGTTGCGGGTAAAAACCATACCATAACGCATAAATTGCGCATGAGCTAATCAAGGCACACGGCAGTGTGGCAAGCCAAGTTAAGCCGACACCCGCCATGCGTAATATTACAGGAACCATTTCGAACTACCTTTGACCCCTCGATAACTGACATAGTATTATATTTCGGGTAGATAGTTGTCCGTTTAGGTGTCCGTTTCTATACGTCATTTGTTTCGGGCGCTTCCGTGTCTCAGACTGTAGGTCCCGGCTAATATCGCTACTTGGGTAGTAGTAGTAGTAATAAAGTCGTCAGAGGTAGTAATAAAGCTGTGAGAGAATACTTGTCCCAGTCGGGTTGGCCACTAGCCCGACCCGACACCCCTCCATCAAACAGCACGAGCCAGCGTGGTGGAGTAAGTGTGGCTCAATCATACCTACTCGTATTTGGATTGAATCCTTTATGTTGATCAATATCAAAATTTAGCACGCAGTTCAGACAGGGAGGCTCATATTTGAGAAATGGAATGGGTGTCTTCAGCGCCATCTATGGAACTCATTTTATTACAACGTTGATGTTCGAGCACATCAAGCTACTTTTCATAGATTCTTACGCCCTCATCCAGAAGCAGACATATCGAATTAGTTGTTTAAACAAGGATGCCATTTCAGTAAATAATTGTCATACCTATTGCTTCATAGGATTGGTATTTATAGACCAACAGAGACAGAGAACAAATTAATTATCATTACAACGTCTAAGATTGCCTTGTACTACTAGATCGAGATATGCGCGTATGTGTGTATGTAACCGTGTGTGTGTGTGTTTGTTGAAACAGCTGTGTGCTCTCGGATAATATGATATTTATGAAGAGCACCTGCATATAGGAGACCGCGGACTGATTCTTACTATGTTAAGTTAACAACTTACCTCTAGCGAATGGAAGTACAAAATAAATAGGACAGGAAAATGATGATGATAGCAAATCAAAATAAAACATTCTATATAAAAAATATACATGAACCAGTTATTGCGATTATTTATATTCTTATACAAGGTGTAAATGAATTAACGCAAAATGAGAAACTACTTTGTTATGAACATCATTCTGAGCAACTTTTACTATGAAACCGATTTGATCACAGCAACTTTATTTTATTTTTAACTTTACTTTATTCATAATTTAAGTTGCTCAGAATGATGTCCCTAACAAAGTAATTTCTCATTTTGCGTTAATTCATTTACACCTTTTATGGTTACTTGAATTGAAACTGTTGAGTCACTACAAACAAACCATTTCTAGACTTACTACTTACTATTGCCATATATACATATAAGTTTTTGTTGTACATAAATTGTTTGTTTCGTCTTTCCAGGTCGGTATTCTTGCCCAGTACTGCATTGGACCCTACGTGTCGGTTAAAACCCTTGCCGGAATCAACCTGATCCTGCCAATCACCTTCGTCATAAGTTTCCTATTCTTGCCAGAATCGCCTTACTACTATTTGAAATTCGAACGCACTGAAAAGGCCGAGACAGCCCTCAAGGCTCTCCGGAGCGGCGATATTAGACTCGAACTCAAAAACATTGAGATTAACGTGCAAGAAGATATGAAAAACCGAGGCAGCTGGGGCGACTTGTTCACAGAAGCGACGAACAGGAAAGCTATGTTCATCAGCCTCGGAGTGTTCACCATCCAACAGTTTTGTGGAAGCGCAGCTATAGTGTCGTATGCACAACACATCTTCAGTGAAACTGGCAGCCACTTAGGCTCGTCTCATAACTCAATAATTTTGGGATGCACGCAGGTCGCTACCTGTGTTATATCTGTCATACTGGTGGACAGAGTTGGGAGGAAGCCGCTTCTGCTACTTTCGGCTCTTGGCGTCGGTTTGATGAATGGAACGATTGGCACCTACTTCTTCTTCTACAAAGCTGATAAGGCTTCTGTTGCGCATCTTCACTGGCTGCCCCTGACTGCGATCCTGATCTACATCGTCTGCTATGCCATCGGGCTGTCGACGGTCCCCTACGTCATCATTGGGGAGATGTTCCCTACTAACGTCAAGCTGTACGCCTCGTGTATCGCGCACATCTATACCGGAATCTCTATGTTTACTATTCAGAAGATGTGCCAGGTAATTTCACTGATTACATTACTTGCTATTGAGTTGAGATTGTTCATGTAAATCTGTGCCTCTCTGGGAAGCTTAGTATGTTGTATTGACAGTTGGCAGCGGAAATCCACTTTTCCTTGTCGGTTTATTTTGGTCTCGTAAAGCATGTTGTTTTTGGCACAATTTGTATTTCCTGCCTAGATCTAGTTGTACACTAGTTGTACCTATAATTAACGTCTGGAATATGACGATAGCTCCAGTTCCGTTTAGATCTAATGCGAGGCTAAATTTATGTAGGTACCTATTAGTAGAGCGAATTAGGCAGTTGCATCCAACGGGCGGGTTTTGAACTTGCTTGTGAACTTACAAAAAAATATGTAAATTTTTCAACAAAAGGCTGTTTGGCGACCTAAGAATACCTGTCACTATTTCCGGTTCTCACAATTAATGTGAAATTATTCATTCTAGGTTATCGAGACATACTTCGGCTTACATTACGCGTTCTGGAGCTTCGCAGTATTCTCCATATGCGGCCTGGTGTTCATGATAACCTCCTTGCCCGAGACCAAGGGCAAGTCCTTCGCGTCCATCCAAGCACAACTACGACGAGACGTCGCTCGCGACAACGCCAAGAAACTCATGACCGTCGAGTTCTAAGGACAAATTGGAGTCAATTTTAAGCATCTGAACCTAATTTGACGTCTCTGTTCTGGACCTGTATAAAAATGAAAGTGAATTTTAGTAATCGTCAAATTAAGTTGAGGTTCTGAAACTTGAACTGACCGTGTCCTCTCAATAGGTGCCGAAAAGTATTTAGGTTGTGATACTCAAGAATCATCAGTGCTAAAAATTAAAGACGCTTTTAGGGAACATTTTGTAATGAAGCTTAGGAATACTGATACTTAATTCTTAATGTAATACGTAGTGGTATGAGCATACAATAAGGACGTATAGTTTTATATACAGAAGTATTTATATTTAGTCCGATGGATATCGTCAAATCATGACGAGGGCTGCTAGTGGGACCAGGGCCGGAGCTAGGAGGGGTGCCCCGGAGAAGGCGGTGAAGTCTTGGGGGTCGTAGTCGGGGGGCAGCTGCCTGCTGGCGACCACTTCTGAGTAGAGCCGCGCTGAGTCCTTCGCCGTTCGAGTCTTATTTTCACTCTTAAAGTCCACCAAGTATAGACCGAAGCGGGACCTGCAAATGCATTTAAAAACTTAACACATGACGAGTTTGATTAAAATCAGAGTTTTGACTATCTGCTTTGTTTCATTTTGTGGTACCCAGTTTGTATGAGTTAAGCTCAAGCCCAGTTTATCAAGTAACCAGGTTAAAAGTTCAGTCGTTACGAGTAAGATTGAGCTATACCCTCCACTACGGCTCAGTGCGGGTTGGTGGAGGGGTTAAGATGACTAGGATCTCTAAAATAGCGCTCTGTTTACATTGGTCAAGGTTATTATATGAAATTGGACAGTGGCGATATTATATGAAAGCCAAGTTGACTCGCCACTGTCTGATCGGTTAACACCACTGGTACTGTCCACTATCGTCGACCAACTATCCACTGTCCTTGACCAATGTAGACTGGCCCACAACTACTAGTAACACAGTTAACGATATTATCCGCGACCTACAACCTGTCATCTGAAATACGGAAGCGGAACAATACCCTGAAACGGAGATCCCACCCGCACGATCATTCCCGATGCGAATATTGCTTTTCAGATAACAACTAGAAATTCTAGTCGGGCGATGCGACTTTAAATTAACCTTGAACAAATGATGGTTCTGCTGGTCAGCGGCGGGCTTACAAACATGCCGCCATTAGGCTAATTAAAGATAGCCTAATAGGTCACTTTGACAATCATAATTATTAGGCCCATAAAATATGGCCCGGTCTCTCAAAAGACGGATATAAACAGTCAGTTAACTTTATTTGACACTTCATCTGCGTGTGAAATGTCAAAAGCCTCAGGGGCCCGATGCTGCTCTGAGAAACGCACTTATATTGGATCGCTATCGCATCTAAAACACCCAAAAGCGTATACGATTTGCTTGCAATCTATTTACGATCTATTTGCGATTCTTTAGAAGCATACCAAATGACGCCATTTGGGGTGTTTTAGATGCGATAGCGATCCAATATAAGTGCGTTTCTCAGAGCAGCATCGGGCCCCCGATAAACAGACAGGTATAGTACCAAAAAAAAAAAGTATAAGTAACGCTTAGTTATTGTAACGCCATCCACGGCGAACGTAGCTATTTGCATCTTTCTTTTTCATCGAGGCACTCTGCTGAAAGACAAAATTGCAAATAGCTACGTCACGCGTCATCGTCGAAAGATCGGCACTTAAATGGGTAAGTAGTGATTTTTATTTAGCTGACCTGTGAATATTATATTTAGAATTATGAAAAATTACATCGCAAAAGAAAGAGAAGATACCCGATCCGCTGATTACAAGTAGCCTACTATTAGTTAGAGGATATCCTATTCTCTTATTATTCTAATTTGCGACCTTTGTCTTGCGGAGGGATGTTTTTAATAATGGGTACACCTTGTTCAAACTGAAGTGACGCGCCCTATTTACCACATATGAAGCATATTATCGCAAATGAAGAAGTGGGACGCGTCATTTCAGTTTGAACAAGCTCTTGGTTTGTAAAATTTAGTCAGCTAATTAAATATTACGCTATGTAACGCTCTGTGATTGAGTAAAATTTACACAGGTCATCATAATACACCATGATGTACCTATAAGTAGGTACCTAGGTAATTGCTTTGTGACGCCTGAATCAAGACAATAGAATTGAACCAGGTAACTACTTACCTATTATTATCAAGAAAACCTGAACCAGCTCAATGGATATAGCAATACTTACATCTAAAATACCTAGCATACCTGCCTATTAAAATATTATTTTGTAAAACCAAATAGCTTGGCTATTCAATATGTTCCTTGGTGTATAAAAATTCAAGACTAACCAAAGTCAAAAGTCTAGGATGTTTCAACAAATTGTATCGCGAGAGTTATCATAAAAGGTCACCCCAATTTAGTCAGCTTATCCCAAACTGTCCCGACCATAGAGTTTGCATCCTCCTTTCTGTCCCGACACTAAACATATCATCACAGCAGCCTATACTCAAGTAAAATCCGGTTTACATAAACTAGGATTAGAAGCTTGGTTTACGCGATGCCCTTTCTGTATTACGTCGGTAATGGTCCGGACACTCCTTGTTCGGTACGTTCACACGGCGTCGAGTGTTTCTCTACCGAATCGGTTTTTGGCAGGATTCGGTTTAGTGGCATAAGTATTTCAATGAAGGAGTTCACACATGCATTCGGTTTCAAGACACGACAAAAAAACCGAATCTTGCTGAAGTTGACATCCGATTTTGCGACTACAAACCGATCCGGCGATACTGCAAAATGCAGATCCGATACAGTGGTATAGGGCATTCAATACATGCGTTCATACGATACACGCAGGGGTAGATTCGGTTTTTTGTCGGATCTTGAAACCGAATGCGTCGCACAAGCTGGGAAGGAGGGGTGGGCGGGAGGGACACAGGAACTGTGCGCGCTCTTGCTAATAAAAGCCGGATGGGGAGTTCACACGCGATCCCGATACGAGGCCGTCGGATACGGCCAAGCAAGATGTGCTGTGTGAATACAACATTCGGTTTTTCCAGATCCGATGAAAATAAGATTCGGCAAATCGTGTCTCCGTGTGAACGTACCGTTAGGAGGCGTAATGAAGGCTCAGACTTGTTTACATCTTTTTGGGTGATGATAAGGATACAGAGTGTATCAAAAGTACTTATTGCTTGATAATTTATCATCATCATCATCATCACCACCATAAAAATCTGCGCATGGAGAAACTAATATTCAATATAATTATTTACCCCTTAAAACTTGTCTATACTTTTATGTTGTGTAGCCATTACATAGTCAACGTTTTTGTGTTAGCCATTGTTTTCCTTTTTACTACGAGATTAGTAGATAGGTAATTTAAGTTTTAGTACTTTTACTTTTGATTCAGTTTTGGGTGAATTTGTGAGATCCCTCTAAGTTACTTGCCATCTTTGCTACATCTCTCTCTGTAACGAACGCCATGAAATATGATTACGGTAATAATATATGATCGAAGACGGTAGATACCAGTTACAATAAACAATAACTGATCCAGAATAGGTAAACCAGAGAATCCGACACCATTTGAGCAAATTAATGGTACTCAAAGACTCGTATCAAAGCTTGTGTAATGTGTACAGAGGACCAATTAATCGAGCCCGTATAATCATTATGTTTATTTATGTATGTGGAACTCAGTGAGTCTGAAATCGGAGAGACAACACAATTACATAAATGTGACTATCTACTAGGTACGTACAGTACGGGGCCTTTGTTTTGGCACGTCGGGTCTCCTCTCTCTCTCTCTCTCGCTAAGTCAAACGCCGAGTATCATACTCGTTCGTGGCACAACAAAGGCCCCGTACTATAACTCATGCTCGAGCGAGAGTCACGTTTCAACAGAAACTGAACTACTGGCGCCATCTACGTAAATAGAGTAACTACAGTTTCAATGATTCGGCGTGTGGGCGTGTGCATTTGAGGCAAGATAAAGTGCTGAAAATATCACAAAAAACTACACTGTGTTGGGTATAGATGGCAGCAGGAGGTTTGCCGCGGTACTATGACCTATAGCTACACAGAAGTATGGTAAACGCAATAGCATATCGATTGCTCCGAAGGGCTCAAAATGCTGTAACTGGAAGTTAATCTCCAAACAAATTATGGCCTCCAACGACAATCCAAATACTGCGATTTGCAACCTTAGGAGCCATCAAAACGCTATCACTACCTATGCGTTTTCCAAAACCGAATGGTTCAAGAATTAAGGGGGGTCCAATATACTATTGAATTATATAATTATTGAATCATATTGATCGAAGCCTACCAGTTGAATTTATTCTATTTAGGCGTCAAGCAACATAATTACAGTCCAGGTAAAATATAGCTCCACCAACACTGAACCAGGGTTATTAAATATGGCTCTAGGTTATTAAATCTTACTCGTACCCGAGTTTAATGCTGTGCCTCTCGATAGGGACATTTATTTTAGTACTCACACATATCCGTCGTCCCACTCAAAGTTGTCCATGAGACTCCAAGCGAAGTAACCCTGCACATTGCTCTGGTCTTCGTGCAACGCGTGCAATAACGCATTTAGGTAGTGCTTATAGTAAGACACTCTGGCAGCATCATTTTCGCCGTCGAAGTCGGCATATCCATTCTCCGTCACTATGATGGGCACGTTGTCATACGACTTGGTGATCCAGTGGAGAAGCCGACGGAACCCGAATGGGACCACCTGCAATTTTGGGATGGGGTTATTATTACCTACCTAGAATAATAATTTGCAGTGTTTGGTTAGTGACGTGCAGTAGTGTAATTTGTCTATGTAAAGTGCGCACTGACAACTACGAATGTTCTGTTCTCAGACAAACCTCAGTGGTTTACGAGTACTTTTTATGAAATTATATGTATATGTAATATTTAAGATAAATAAAAAAATATTAGAGATGAGAATTTTGCAACCACATTGTGCAATAAATGATTTGGATTTAGATTATTGTAGTAGGTAAAGTAAAAACGTTCCAAAACGTTCTAAACGCTGTTCGTTATTTTGTTTAACTTTTGACAGTTCCTATTGCGTATACAAGGTGTAAATGAATTAACGCAAAATGAGAAACTTCTTTGTTAGGGACATCATTCTGAGCAACATGCATTATGAAACCAATTTTGATCAGGGCAACTATATTTTTCACTTCTCCATACAAATCAGCTGACCCACTCAAGCCTAAATGTACTGGGAAGTGAAAAATAAAATTACACTGATCAAATCGGTTTCATAATGAAAGTTGCTCAGAATGATGTCCCTAATAAAGTATTTTCTCATTTTAAGTTAATTCATTTACTTATTATAGCTTTCCAGCGTTATTTTGACGCGCGGTGAAGGTGTAATGGAACTGACGCTTGATGTGATGACCAAGGAGGAACGAAAGATTTGTGTTAATGACAGGTTCGTTGCATTTAGTTGCGTAGAGCTGGCGCCCCCCTGTAAACGTCACTCATCAGCCAAAAGATCGTTGGAAGACTGCAGGCAATATTTTCATTGAAGATATCAATAATTCACCAAATTAAAAACTTAAAAAACTGACTTCATGATCTTTTACGTAGTTCTATCCGCGTGGAATGCGAATGACGTCTAAGAATTCATAATATTACCTACTCAAAATAAACGAAAATCGGCCCTTACAGCCAGAATTCATCTTCACAGAAAAGCAATAAATTTTGGATACCTGGATGACAGTATTTTCTATGTGGAAACCCAAGTACTGGACCGATTCCAGATTTTCAAAAAAAAATGGGACCAACCTGAAGGTCCATTCTTTCATATAAAAAGAGAATTTTTGAAATGTTTACAAATAATACCAATTTCGAGGTAACACACATAAAAAAAGATAAAAAACAACCGAATTGATAACCCCCTCCTTTTTGAAGTCGGTTAAAAAGGGCAAACAAAACATTTTGTAATCTACGAGTATGATAGTAGATAATTTTGTTAATAAGAATATCCTTCTAAGATGACGATACCATTTTTAACCGACTTCCCAAAGGAGGAGGTTTACAATTCGTCCGGATATTTGTTTTTTTTTATTTTTATTTTTTTTATGTATGTTCCCCGATAGCGCCTAGACGGATGGACCGATTTGGAAAATTATTTTTTTGTTTGAAAGGGTTTACCTTCCCATTGGTCCCATTGACACCAGGTCAGGATCTGATGATGGGATCCTGGAGAAATCGAGGGAACTCTTCAAATATTATAGGCAGACCTATAGTGATTTTTGTGTTTTTCATAATAACTCGTGCAAATGCACATGGTAAGCATAATATTGTGATGCGGAACTGCTCATGAAGACCACATATGGCCACCAGATCTGCTCAATACTAGGTACAAATACAATGCGTGGCTGGCGGGCAGGCAACGCATAGCCTAAGCCGGTGGACCTAGAGCCATGAAACTTTGTACAGAGGTTCCTTAGTAGCGTGGGGTAGCACTGTGATGGGATTTGACAAAATTAATTCCCCAAGGGGGGGGGGGGGGTAAGGGGTAACAGTTTGTATTAAACTCAATCTAATCAAATAGGGTTTGTGGAAGTCGGTTTTTTCTAAAGTTTACTTTTTGTTTCAATTCTTATTAATCCAGATGTGAAAAGTTAATTCACTCACTAAATATAGACCTAACCCTTATTAGGGCCAATTTTTAATCCAATGGAACCAACGCAAATTCAATAGGATATTTCACATTTACCTGAAATATCAAATACAGTCACTTTTTATCTGGGGAATGAAATATCACCCCTTTTATTCGTATATTCAATATTCACACGAGTACCTAGTATGGTACGGCAAAATAACAAAAGCAGAGTTGATAAGCAATTTTCCATAGAATCGGTAGGTAATTCATTTAAAACAAACTTTTACGTTTTTAATAAGTATACGGAGTTTATTGTACACCGGCTCCTGCACCGACACTCATTAACAGTTTTGTTATGTTTTGTTTGTTTAATTATTTTAATCGTTGTTATTAATTTATCTACGTAAGTACTCAGGGAATAGTAGAAGACACCTGAACGTTGAAAGATTTGCATAACAAGAGCGTATACAATTTAGTTTAGCTGGTCTTCATTAGTTAAATGTACTTGACTAATAACTATGACCTATTTGGCTATTAAGGAGGAGAAACTGGACGGTGAGTTTTTAACCGACTGGTGATTTCAACTACTTTTGTATTTTAGATTACCTATTAGTTTCTTCTTTTTTTATTCTTCTTAGAGGCGATCTTTTAAGACCCAGATAAAAATTCAGATACAGCTTTCCATCTTTTGGCTTGCGGTGACAGGTGGAACTAACTCTTTTTGACAGATAAGTTGCATGGAAATGGCGCCCCCCTGTAAACGTCCCTCACGCGCCAAAATATCGTTGGCATACTGTTACTTCATTTAACACTTTATTGATGTACTGGTGCTCCTAAACGGGCCAGGTTTTTCTGCAATATGTAGCCGGCAACTATATTGGTGTCCCTCTCTTACTCACATGCATGTTAGAAAAAACAAACCAATAGTTGCCGGCCATACAGGGTGAAATTAAATTAGCTGACCATATTTTGAGGAATGATAGTACCCATCATTGTGAACAACTTTCCCTATGAAACATATGGTCGCAAATGAAAAACATGTTTCGTCCCCCAGTACATTGCCCCGATCAGCTGATTTCAAGTTACTATGGGAGACCCAAATTTTTTTTTCGTTTGCGACCATATGTTTCATTGGGAAAGTTGTTCACAATGATGGGTACTATCATTCCCCGAAATATGGTCAGCTAATTAAATGTCACCCTGTATATTGCAGTGACAATATCGCCCGTTTAGCAGCACCTTACTTGTGATATGTAAAATGCCTCAGATACAGACAGATACCCCTTTCCAACGATGTTTAGTCTCGCGGTGATAGGTGGAACTAACGCTTGAAAAAGTAAAGGTCTGTGTTGATGACAGGTTCGATTCGGACAAAATGGCCCTATAGGTACCCTATCCAATATAACAGCCAACCTGACAGATGTCAATCTTAGCCTGTTAGTAAGGGGATATTGCTCATAAAAATCGATTAATCAAAAGAATCGGTACACCCATAAAACATTTGTGAATCGGAAAGTTGTAACATACCTTAAATATGGTTGAAAATGAAATAATAATATCTTTAAGTGCTAATAGCAGTGATGGCGATGACAACTCTTCTGTTAGTTCAACTGAATAAACAATTTCGATTCTTTCCGATTGTTTTGGTAACATCCCTAGTGATTAAAAAGTGGATTCTATGAAGTTTTAGGTTAGCTGTCAAGTTTGCTGTTATATTGGATAGGGTATAAATTACCTTTAGCCAAGACGACGACGACATCGACGGCCAGCTGGGATCCTGAACCCTCACAATGCCAACATCGTTCTCGTGAGAGGGGATCGCGCCTACTTCCCCTTCAGCCATGCTCAGCAGATACGTCGTGTAATGGTTCAGCCCGAAAAAGTCGGCGGTTCCTCGGATGTAGGCCACTTCCTCCGGGGTGAACTTGGGCAGCCGCGACCTGGTGTAGTTCTGTTGCCGACTCTTCTCGTCAACTAGTTTGATCAGCTCAGGGGGGTAGTTTCCTTCTGATGAGTAGACAGGGTGTGCGTACCACCCTACCTGAGAAACAATTGATTAATAAATTAATTTTGGCTATTGATATCATTGGGTTGGTGTATACCATAGAGTTAATTAGTGTGCATGTCTAAAATATTGACAAGTTTGGTAAGTTTATTTTCTTTACTTTATCGAAGGCCTCTTTTGTCCACAGATGTAAGCCATATCCCTTTATAGTCTGTGGTGTAAGCTAACAGCTAACAGCTTTTATGAATTTATTTTTTTGATCTTTGTTAGTGTATTTTATAGCCTAGCTAGATAGTCATATCACAAAGCAACTTTAATCTTTCTGTTAACGAAAATTATAATGACAGCGAATTTTAATCCCACTATTGTGCTAATTCTTATTTGTTCAGCTCATATTTGTTCGAGAGAGTATAACAATAGGCTTTAAATTGCGTAGCAGCAAGATACTACACTACACTATACCGGTATTGTCATGTACCTACTCAACATTAGACAGGTAAGTACTTTAGATTGTGTAATCCATTTATTCGTGACCCACTTTACGTGATGTCAAGGTATACCTATAGATTTATCAATTGAATTTTGACAGCCAATTCAGATGCCCTATATTTCCAATTTGCACGGTTACCGGTTACCGAATATACGATACGGTTTAATGTGACGTATTAGCACAAGTCAAAAGAACGTTATGAAACTTGGATTGGATCCTCAAATCAGCAAGATTGCCTTATTTCTCTGCAAAGAGGAGAATACATAAATATCAACATCTTGCGTTGCAAGTACACTTACATGCGTTTGGAGATATAACTCGGCAGCGTATTGGTCACTCGGAGAATTCGTCTTTGGTTCTGCCCAGTTTGAGTCTAACGACATTCCAATCTTGCCTGCAAAAAAAAATATGTCGGGTTACTGCATAGTCAATAGCTACGCATAATTTTTTTATCGATAAAAAATATGATTATAACATAATTTCTTTCTTTCTTTCTTTCTTTCTTTCTTTCTTTCTTTCTTTCTTTCTTTCTTTCTTTCTTTCTTTCTTTCTTTCTTTCTTTCTTTCTTTCTTTCTTTCTTTCTTTCTTTCTTTCTTCTTTCTTTCAAATGCTCGATCGCCAGTGGAAAAGCCCTGTGAGACAAATGAGTAAGTAGTAGTTTTTGAACATGCCATGTGAAAATATGATATGGCAGCAAATCGGAAAAACGCAACTACTATAAAAAACTGAGACTTGGAATAACAACCAACCTCCTGATAAAGAACGATATTCTTTATCGAACAAATGGTAGGCACTCGCATGCGCTTTCAAAAGGTTGTGAGTGCACAGATACTCCGCAATCCCAGTCTTGTTGAGAGCTGGAGCTCTATAAGTCCCTCCATACCCTTCCAAGCAAGTCTGCATAGGTTCATTGAACGTCACCCAGTACTTGACTCTGTCGCCAAAATATTGAAATAAAACTTTGGCATAATCCGTGTAGTAGTCGACAATATGCGCGTTACTCCAGCCGCCGATGTCCTGCAGTTTCTGAGGCAGGTCCCAGTGGTAGATCGTCACCATAGGAGTAATGTTATATTTCAGAAGCTCATCGATAAGGTTGTTATAGTAGTTTATCCCGAGGGGGTTGACGTCATTGGCGAAACCAGTGGGGAGAACGCGTGACCAAGATACGGAGAATCTGTAGATGTCGACGCCAAGTTCATTGACCATTTCCGCGTCTCGTTTGTACAGGTGGTAGGAGTCGCAGGCAACATCAGCGTTCGTTCGGTCCTTGACGAACTCTGGCTGCGTGTGGATGAGGTGGTCCCATATGCTGGGTGTTCGGCCTGGAATGTTCAAATCCATTATGAGAGGTACCCTGTGTAGTATGAACCAGAAACAGGGACGTCACAATCATACTCGTAATAACAATAACAGTATGTATAAGTAGTAGTAGTTCTTCTGTATTTAGTATTTGTTCGTTTATATTTTATTTAAACTTGTTATTGTGCACTGCCTACCCTTTCATTATATAATTTTTCCTTACACGCCTGGTTTGCTGGAAGAGATCTCTTTTTAGAGATAAGCTCGCCTTTGTACATGTGTTTTCTTTTAATGTACTGTTTAAATTATTGTGTGCAATAAAAAATTGTGAATTGTGAATTGTGAACAATCTAAGATCCTGATTTGGTCTGAAAAGACTCCGCCGAGATGCACACCTCACCCGAGAGGAATAAACATTGCGTTTTAATTTATGTCACTTTTTTGCCCGGGTCTCTCAAGAGACGGATAAACAGTTAGATGACTTTTTGACACTTTTTGTACATAAACATAAAATATAAACATTTAGGCACAAACATTGCTTCTGGCCCCACACTAGGATATCCTGTATCGTGGGAACCAGGAACAGCGACATCACAAATATGTAAACATCCAAGACCTGGGGTTTTTTTTTCCCAGACGGGATTCGAACCCGGGACCACTCTCATGGTAGGCAGATGCGCAACCGCTGCGCCACAGAGGTCGTGATCGTAGTAGTACGTGTAAAATGTCAAAAGCCTCAGATAAACAGACAGATAAATGCTATCTAAGGAATGAGAGAACGGCACAACATAGCGCCGGTTTCTGATTGAGAAATCAGAAATTCACTAAGTCAATACTTAAGTATATTAAGACGGCGCCTTAGGCAAAAACAGCCTTTAGCAAAACACAAATCGCTCGGAATGATGAGTATTATTGCTGTACGTTTTCTCACTAGTTTGTTTATGCACGAGTGTCAGCGTGATTGCTTTCCCATAAACGCAATGGGCATCGTAACACCCATTTTTTTATTCTATAAATCGAAAATATAGACAAATATAAGAAACTAATTTGAATATTTTTTAATTTTTTGGTGTCATTATTTTTTTATTAATTATTTAAAATTTCTGAATTTTGTAAGTATGACGTCACCACTGGCATAATTAGGTAAGTTCCTTTGCATTCAATCATGCTTTTAAAAAGTAAAAATACGTTGACGTTTGACAAATGTCAACAAGAGTTAATATTTAAATAATAAGTCGTTGTTATCCGATGTCGGTAACGAGTTATAACATTTTAATTTCTAAAATTGCCAATAACCAAGAATTGAATTGAGTTTATTGATCCGCTAATGTAAGTATTTAACAAAGAGACTAAAGAATCCTTACTTCCAAGTGATCTTCACAGCAATACTGTGTGTACACCTTGAAATATTCCGCCTTAGCTTGACGACACCATTTTTGACGCAAATCTTCTCGAATGCGTTTACAAACTGTTTAGTTGGGCTATTTTTCGAATTGTTTTTGCAGTTTGGAACGAAGCACTCTCTAGATCCCATGATTATTTTAGTATTATTCGGATGTTTATTTGTTGCGATGCGAAGGTTATTTTCAGCGGTTATTTCTCTGTTTGACACTTTTGATTTGACAGTTGTTGTTGTTGACAAATGTATTTTTTTTAATATTTGTAGGCAATGGAACTACCGCATTAGAGCCAACGATGACGTATTTGAAAGAAAATGAAATTAACAGTTTTTGCGATAAATATTAATAATCCGTTTTAATTTTATTTATTTAAACCCCTTATAGTAATCAGTATCCCTATTCCTCTAAATGGTTTTCACTTTACGACAATCGATGCCTCCCTGATCAATGCCCATTGTATTAATTTTGCTCGATAGAAAAGTCTCCTGAAGTTGCCAGAAAATGTGTCTGTCACAATGTTTTATTTTACAATTTCGCACCACATCTGAATTTTTGTTCTCGTTATTTATCTAATCATTATAAAAATGGCACAGTATATTCCTCAGTTAGACTTGCTTACTTTGGCTTTAACATTTTTTTTATTTCCTCTAAAAATAAGTTAAGGATGAAATTCTAAGTTCTGATTGCCTAGGGCCCGCCCTTAATAGTATCGTTATGTCCTGCCCCCTTATTCGCTAACTTAGTGATGATCACTCAATGATGATCCGTAAAAATTAAGAAGTTATTGGTGTCGATCAATTATCGTGTAACCAAAATAAGTCGGCTAATATTATTAACTCAAGTTTATTAATTGCATTCCATAGCTTACTTATTTTGATATCCTTGGTTACACGATAATTGAACGACACCAATAACTTCTTAATTTTTACGGAACATCATTGAGTGATCATAACTAAGTTAGCGAATAAGAGGGCGGTCTATTTTTAACCGACTTCAAAAAAGAAGGGTTTATCAATTCGGTGTATTTTTTTTATCATTTCATCACTCGTACCTATGTAACGAACGATGTTTTATGTTCTTTAGAAAGGCGCTATATTTTTCGATGAGATTTGCAATATAGGGATTTTTGGGGGTAAAAAATCGATCGAGCCAGGTCTCATAATTGAAAATCTCATTGCAGCGCATTAGAATTAGCAATTTCACTTTAATACAATGAAAATAAGGCATCAATTCCAATGACAATCAAAAAGTTAGTTCCTCAATGCGACCTCAGATCGCGTGACACTTTTTCGTCGGAGAATTCACACAAAAAAGTTTCGTTCAAATAAGGTCGAATTTAAAAATTCATCATCTGCTATTCAACCTTCTTGCTTGCTACTAAGCAAACAGGCACTTTGTTTTTCCCATAGAGTTTGCATCCTCCTTTCTGCTTTTCCCGTGAGTGTTAGGGACAGATTGAATATCTGTGCCTAACAATCATGAGAAAAACAAAATGCCTGTTTGCTTCTCGTTTGCAGCTATTTATTTAAAAATAGAACAGTATATTGATTGATGGTAATGCAGTCTGATCAATATAATGTTTTATTGTGGTAACCAGATATTTAACGTATTATATGTAGGTACTGTTGTATTACCATCTTCATCCCAGGCTCCCTCGATCTGGCCTGCTGCTGTAGAGACTCCGAAGGCGAAGTCTTTGGGAAAGGTATAGTTGCTCTTACTGCCTCCTGATAAGTCCTCGGCGAAAGCATTACTGGGGAGGTAAAAAAAAACAAAATAGCAGTTAACTTTTAGACATTGAGCGCATATTAGGGCTCCGGCGACCGCGTGAATTTCCCATACAAACGTATTACAAAAATGATTTGAATTTGATAAATAGTTTAACGTATTTAGACTGTTAATCGGATTTATACACTGTTTACGCAGGTTCCCGGTCTGTATACCAATCCTCTTCAACCAATTTAAAAATATTTTTAAGTAATGTGAATAAGAACCTTGTTGGTATACGACCAGGAGCCCTATTTTTGAAATCGCTCGTGTGATATAATCGCTCGTATGACTTGCGCAACGAGTGGTTCTGACCAATCGTTGCAGAGCGAATTGAATATAACGAACGAAAATCATTCGTTTTTTAAAATTATATCACACGAGCGATTTCAAAAATAGGGCTCCAGGATCCTGCGTAAACACTGTATTAATCCGATTAACAGTCTAAATGCTTTGAACTAGTTCTCAAATTCAAATCATTTTGGTATTACGTTTGTATGGGAAATTCACGCGGTCGCCGGTCTCTTAGGGGCGTACCGTCCGTACTACTACAATCAGTGCGCCATAGTTAGCGATCCTTATATATGTATGTAATTATGTATCATTTTACAGTGGTAATTAGTCCACATAGGTAATGGTGGCTCTGTTATTGTAAAGCCTCGTCAATTACAATAATTGCCACTTTTTTACATTACAATATCGGCAGCAGTCAGTCAATCAACTAAACGAATAAAATTAATGAGGTTGAAACTATGTCAACTATTTGACATTGACTGCATTTTTTCTATGTACAATTGTATAGAGCACCGCCGATGTTATTTCATCGGCTCTTTTGTTTCATTTGTTAACTTTATAATTAAATAAAAAGTAAAACTTAAAAAAAACCGACTTTCACAAACCCTATTTGATTAGAAACCAATGTCAAGTGCTTTTTTAGTTTAATAAAAACTGTGACCCCCCCCCCCCCCCCCTTGGGGAATTAATATCTTCAAATCCCATCTTACTTACTGCTACCCTACGCTACATAAGGAACCCCTGTATAAAGTTTCATGGCTCTAGGTCCACCGGTTTAGGCTATGCGTTGCCCGTCAGCCATTGTATTTGTACCTAGTATTGAGCATTTCTGGTGGCCATGTGTGGTCTTCATCAGCAGTTCCGCATCACAATATTATGCTTACCGTGTGCATTTGCACGAGTTATGATGAAAAACACAAAAATCACTATTATTGAAGAGTTCCCTCGATTTCTCCAGGATCCCATCATCAGATCCTGACCTGGTGTCAATGGGACCAATGGGAAGGTAAACGCTTTTAAACAAAAAATAATAATTCCAAATCGGTCCATCCGTCTAGGCGTAATCGGTGTAATTCATCCATGATATTATTCACTATTATCCCCCCAAACGTTACCTTAGACAGTTATTGCATAACTATTTCCAACTACGATTTCAAACCCTAAAAAAATAAAAATAAAAATATCCGGACGAATTGTAAACCACCTCCTTTTGTGAAGTCGGTTAAAAATACTAGATACTTTATCCGCAACAGGTAAACAGGCCTACACTGCACTTTACTACAGATAAGCACTAGCCGTAAGTCATTAGTAGTAGTCCTATTCCAGCTATAAAATTATGAGTGACAATTACTCGTCAATTCATTAATTATCTTGCTTGACTGATTTGATTACTGCGTTACGAACCATTAATTGCGATAATAAACTTACGACTAAGTAGTGTTTTAGGTATGATTATTGTAAGGTATCTAGGACAGGAGAATAGGCTGCTCTACGTTGAGGGCATCAGTTGTTACGACCTTCTTTAGATTAATTTCATGTTCTGATCTTACTTTGACATCGGTGGGGTATGGTAGTCCTGGGAAGCTACACGATAAATGATTAAAATTTACTAAGCTGTTTCCGGGCATTAACGAAAGTGGGATTTTTCCCTTTGCGAAATCTGTCTCTTATTGAAGTGTATGCCCATAGTCAGGATCAGTTTCGTTCTGCATTGATCTGATCCCGGGTTCAGCGTATACAAACCCCTGTATGTTTGAAAGATCCATAAATCAAAGATTCCTTTTACAGTCCACCACTATCGTTTTCGAAGTACGAGCGTAAGGAAGCCGCGATCAGCTGACAAGTGTAATATGAAGCAAGGTCGACAGGGCCGAGAACATTGAACTAGCCGGGCTGAGGGCCGTTTCACAACACACCAGCACCGGCGCGGCGGCGGCGGCGGCGGCGCAGCAACATTCACACTCGGACGGAAGTATACAATAGGAGCATGAATAGTAGTGGTATCGCTCAGAAACAATGTCGCACAGGCACGTGCTCGGCATGCCAATTGCAAAATTATTGAACTATAGTCTCGACAAAGTTATTGAACTAAGTGCCGTTCTCTCATTCCTCAGGTAGCGTTTATCTGGGACTTTTAACAATTCACACGTACAAAAAGTGTCAAAAAATGTTATCTGACTGTTTATCCGTCTCTTGAGAGACCGGGCTAGAGTATTTAACAAAACAACACAATAAAATAAAGTTTTCATAGAGTATCGATCGGAGGCGGCAAAGACTTTATTATTAGAAGAATGCCAATTTGCTCACAAAACGAAGTGTTATTTATTCTAAATTTTATGTTTTGTGATTTTGCTAAATTTTACTATGCTATACGGTATAGTAATGCTACGATAAACAAAATGATCACACAAATCCTTTGAATAATCAAATTGTCAAGTCACCATCATAAATTCATAACACCATAAAAAAATACTCTCCATTGACCTAACTCTGGCAAAGTTGATTAGATAATGACTAGGTACTCGACAACACATTATATTTGATAAGAATGACGTGATAAAATACCTCTATTATGTACAACTACCTGCATACAATGTGTAGAATAATAAAGGTGAACCTACTACAATATGGGGTGTCCGTAAAATTCCACATCATACGACACCCGGACCAGACATAAATCACACAGATCACCCTACCTAAGATAAAGCTTAACATGACCTAAATCCTCAGACTAATAATCCTCCGAGACTAAGTCAAAGTTGTATGGCATTCGTTACACTATTAGTCCTGTAAGCTTGAGATGGGTACAGCGGTACAGTAATACGATATTTTGGCTCGCATGTGACGTTTACAGGGCGCCACTTATACGCAACTTACCTGTCATCAGCACAAATCTTTAATTCCTCATTGGCGTCAGTTCCGCCTGTCACCGCGCTCCAAAGGATCGTTGTACACACGATAGAAGCCACAGATCAAAAACTTAACTTAAAGCTGTAGGAATATAACGATCTTTCGCTTGTGGTGAACGAACGAACGAGAACGTGCAACGAACATACACTTTTTGACAGGTTTATTGCATTAAGTTGCGTAGAACTCGCGCCCTCTGGAAACGTATTGAAGATTCTTTGGTCTCAACTTTTAACTTTTGCAGGTCGGCGGCGACGGAATAAGCTTCATAATATTACTGAAATGGCACAAAATTTCATTTTTTAAAGCAAAATAAACTTAGAATTTGACGAGCTGCGGCTAAAACGCGGAAAACTAGTTAACGGTTTACTAGTATAGACACGAAGATCCATCATCAAAAAAAGGTCCTGGTTGGTCATATCCGCACAGGAAGTAGGAAAAACCAGGGCACACTCAATACGTGCTTTGCAATTGCAACATCGAAGGAGAATACTGTAAAATAATATTTTGTACGTGCTTTATTAAGATGGGTTTTTTTCCCTATTTCCTTAATGGGAAAATCGATGAAGAAAATTCAAAGAATGCGTTTTTGCGAAAGTATTGTTCTTTCTAACAAGTTACTTTTTAGGGTTCCGTACCCGAAGGGTGCCAAACGGGACCCTATTACTGAGACTTCGCTGTCCGTCTGTCCGTCCGTCCGTCCGTCCGTCCGTCCGTCCGTCCGTCTGTCACCAGGCTGTATCTCATGAACCGTGGTAGCTAGACAGTTGAAATTTTCACAGATGATGTATTTCTGTTGCCGCTATAACAACAAATACTAAAAATCAAAAGAAATTTAATATTAAGGGGGGCTCCCATACAACAAACGTGATTTTTTTTGCTCATTTTTGCTCGATATTGATAATGGTAGCAGGTAGACGCTTAAAATGTTCACAATATATTGAGTATATTATTTACTTAAAAAAATAAATAATTAAATTAAAATTAAATTAATGTTTAGGGGGGGCTCCCATACATTTTTTTTTTGCGGTTTTTTATAGATAATGGCACGGAACCCTTCGTGCGCGAGTCCGACTCGCACTTGGCCGGTTATTGAGTTTTGAGGCCAAGCAAGAGAAAAATTAGCTTTTTAGCATCTCTTTAGAATGTTGAATTATAAGTTAGTGAATTTCCGTGTGCAAATAAATGTTGGATACTTGTTAACCTTGCCTCTACTTTTACTCCATAATCCTGTTATCGTGTCTTTCGCATTCGTAAGAAGCAGGAAGTGCTGTCTTTCTTATTATTCACAAACTATACTTCACGAAAACATTTCAAATCTACAATATAGAGCCTATCATTTTAAACAAAATTATTTACCGATAAAAAAAATTAACAACAACCCCGTACTACCCGATATTAGAGTTTTTCAGCTTGATATACCTTACTCAATAACACCATAAACCTCCATTCCTACACGGCTAATCATTCTTATTTCTTGGTAGACTATTTTAATGGCAACATTTAGCTGCCTGCAGCAAAGCAAAACGCAAGTTTATGCGGCTAATAAAGGATATGACGAAAAGGAAGGTTGTGTTACGTCAGCAACAGTTTAACGAGTTCCCGTGCAGCAGACTCAAGTGCATTCGCACGGGTCTGTCATTTCTTTACCATTAGAAACAAGTACCTATGTGGCCTTCGTGCACGCACATCCCGGGAATTTAATGATTCTTTGAGGACTCTTGCTGATTGATTACGAGATAGAAGTTATATGGCTAGGTGTCTAATTTATAAGTTATACTTACATCAGGCACCTAACCATAAAATCCTGGGCCGTTCATTAATACTGTTTTTAATAAAAATCCCTATAGCCTTTTGATACAGCATCGTCGGCCTTTTGATTTAAATCAGTGTTTGCAAGGTGGTGTCAAAGCTGATTGCAACGCAACAGTGCAAGTAGTTGCACAGAAAATACTTGAACTAAGAAACGTGGAATAGACTCATAAAAAAGTGGCCAAGTGCAAGTCGGACTCGCCCATGAAGAGTTCTGTAGTAGCATCATAATACACCTGATACACCTAGCCCTATCATTGTTCACCAGCAAATAATTACCTTGGTTTTTTTAGCGTTTGTATGAATGACAAAGTTGTCTTTAAGGTTTTTAATAAAAACTCCACAAAACTCCTTATTTTATTTTGTTCAAACCAATTTTCGTTGAAAGTGTAAGTATATTGAGATACACAGCATTTTTTTTTCACTCTCTTAATTTAAAAGTTACATTTTTTTCCACTTTGGAAGGGTCTGTCTCTTAAAAACGATTTACTTTGAGGAAAAATGGTTTCAGGAACCTCATTTTTAAAGACCTATCTATAGACACGCCACACAAACAGGTTTGAAGGAAAAAACATTGGTTTCAGTTCCATGTAGGGAGTCCCCCATTTTATTTTTAAAATATTTGTATGACAATCGTAAAGCGTTTCACTATATACATCTAAGCACCAAGTTTCAACTGTGTAGGTAGTCCTAATAGTTTCGGATTGAAGTTGCTGTGACGGACGGACAGACGGACAGACGTACAGACGGACAGACAGACAGACTTGACAAAACTATAAGGATTCCTAGTTTCTCTAACGGAACGCCAAAAAATGACAAAGTTAAAACGCGCTAAAGAGCTTATTACATTACGCTGTCGGCAGGGCCCTGTCTGACTCACTGTCTCTTTCTAGTCGTTCCATCACGAGTGAGACGTCTATACAAATCGTGCCCTGCCGACAGCGTAATGTAATAAGCTCTTAACCTAAGTATTAGGTTTGCACAATTAACCCCTTTCTCGCAGAAGCACACCGCTCGAACGACCGATCAATGGCGAACTATTGGCACTACCATTTTCAGCCCAGCCGCGAAAATTCTCTTCTGGGAAATTCACTCAAGTATTACTATTACTTCATGAAGTGTACATAACACACGATGTGCTGGATTGTAGCCTTGTGATTGATACTACGCAGAATCGGGAATGGTAGATTGTGAAAGATAAACTAACTTTAGATAAATAAAAAGCCTTCAAAGTCACTATAACGCCAATAGCACCGGCCGTTTTTATGACAAGTTCTTTACTGATGGAATCAAATTATAATAAAACAAAAACTACTTAGGTATGCAATGTTTCCACGACCTTCGAAAAACTTCACACAAAAACAATACTAATTTGTTCCATTCGTCTGCTTTATGATGGTGAACCTCTGTTACTCTAATCTAAGCAAAGCGTTCTATGATGATTAGTGGTTTGATAAAATGTAAATGTAATTGTTGATGAACGGGATGGATACCATTGACCTACAATCGAGTCTTAATTGGTTTACCTACCTGAGTACCTACTTGGGTAACATTTTTCGTTGACTCGCACAATGCCAGAAAAGCGCGATGCCAGAAACGCATAATGCCAAAAACGCATAATGCTAGAAACGCATAATGCCAGAAACGCAAAATGCCAGAAAAGTCTAGAACAATTTGTGCAGTATTCTGTAGTGTGGTGTGTTTTCACAGGTGTCACGATTTTGACAGGTATCACTTTTTTTGGCAGGTGCCACCATTTTTACAGGTGTCACTATTTTTGACAGGTGTCAACATTTTTGGCATGTGTCATGATTTTTATCCGTTATCACTATTTTTGACAGGTGTCATGATTTTGACTATTGATCACTATTTAAAGCCGCTGTGCATCGATTTATAAGACGTTATCACGTCAAAAAAATGGTCGGCATCCTTGGTGAGCTATTCCGACTGGCACTTTGTCGATTTATTGTAATCTTATGTAGTCTTTTATTTATAGATTATTTGTTAAATATTACTTTTTTCAAATTACACATCATAAATTCATGTTTTTTAAACTATTTAGTGCAAAAAGTATATTATTTTGTCAATCCCGCAAATCCCGCGGGACCCTCGGGATTGATGACCTCGATCCCGCAGGCCTGCGGGATTGGATTCCCTAGACGAGGACATTGAACTATTTCCTAATTTAGGAATGTCTGCAAGGCACATTTTATTACAATAGATATTTCCTTCTAATTTGAATGACAGGTCGCATTTCTTATAAAATTACAAAAAATCGTGGCAACGGCAATGAACCCTAATGTCTAGACCATGACTTTTTATTTTTTACACACAAACAAGCTTTTTGTCTTGACTAGATTGGAGGACGCAGATCGACCTAGACGCTCGAACCAACCGGTTACTATTTATAAATATCGTGCTCTAATATAGGTATAGGCAGGTATATGTATAGGTATATTATAAAAGAAAAGTAAAAATACGTTTATTTCCAAAAACAAGTCCTTAGCAGAAGGGTTTCCCAGTCTCCCAAATTAGGGTATCCTGTGTCTTGGGAGACAGTTTCTTCACGTTATACACAATTAGGATTACATATTTAGAAAAAAATAAGTTCTTTACATAATTAATTATAGCATCGCATTACAGGTAGGTATATCTTGTTATTTTTCTGTTGATTAAAATATCTACCAAATGTAAGTTGCCAAAGCAATAGACTTCATACTCCCTTATTAACCCTTTCAGTCAAGAGTTTGTCATTCTCCTGGCCGAAAAGGAAAAAATATGACATTAAAATTAGGGGAAATCAAGTTCTAATCCCCTTGCAATAGACATTAATTGACGACTTGGTACTTATACTGTCAAAGTCAAAGGACTCTTTTGTCCAGAAGCGACTGGGATAAAAAGTTATACTCCGGGACTAAAGTTACTCCCGGATTTACTTTACTCCCGGAGTAAGGATATAGACTACACATATGCACGTATATAAATCCCTAGCTCCTTCTATTGATATGTAAAACAATGAGATTATTTTATAATTTTCCAAGATTTTATCAAATCACTTAGATTCAATCAATCCATGATTTTTACAATAGAGTAGAATTTGGCGGTTGCGCTATGGAACTTATGTCTAATTTGACCCTAAATCTGCGGATATATATAGCTTATTGAAAACGGACGTTAGGGACCTATTTTATTTTTTGTCTATATTGGGATGTCTGCGACATGTTAACGAGAATAATACTGAGTTTTAAAGGCTTTTACCACAACCTTTATAGCGATCCAGTTTGGGAACCTATCTATCGTATTAACACTTCCATTTCCATTACTATACGTATTCCGTAATGAGTTTTATTTTGCCTAATACTATTAGTTATTAGAGTATCTGTGCTTATACCAAAACTTGTTTTCAAAAGGTCAGAGTAATTTTTCAAATCAGCTTACCCAGGAGGCCAATTCTCAGATTTTTCGATAAACAGTCGAATTAGAAAAGTTATATTTATCGAACAGAAATATGTAACAATGCACCAAAACCTTATTCTCAGTGATCTTCGATAACAATATAGAAGGTGAAACGAAATATCGTTTGCGGTCTAGAGCCCACAGAACAAAATAGGAAACGTTCCATTTTCTTGCATATTCTCGATTGTGTCAAAATATTTCGACTGATGTCATTCCTGGATTTTTTACGAAAAATAACTTATTTATAGTCTCATATACAATGTAATATTGTTATTTTTTAATGTTTCATTAAGAATTACTAACTAAAGTATAACATCTCACTCTTTTTCAATAAAAAAACAGTAAACATTTTCTTAGTATAACCGAACGTAGCCGTGAGTTAATCTAAGGTTGTAATACATTTGACATTGACATTGATGAAAAAAAAGAATTTTGTTTTCATCATTGAGATTCATGGAGTAAAGAGTTTCATTGATATTAGTTGTTCGTATTTGACGTTTAAAAATCACACAGAATAAACAAATAATATGACATGTCATGAGCTATGAGTAGATATTATCAATGTCTACTGCCTCGGAGCAGTCGATACGTGTCGAACTGAATCTTGCGATAATGTATCGAAAGTGACAGTCTGACTGGCATGATTCTCGCGCATTCGATATACGATATCTACACCTATATCGAGTAATTTTGTATGGGAATCCGTCAATATAGGTCTCGATATCCGTATATCGAAGGCACGAGAATCATGCCAAACTTAACCGTGAAAACCGTGATATATATCGAATTGGTGACGTAAAAATCGAATGTGACAAAATATCAGCAATGAATTTCCCTCGTATCTCTACATTTTAAAAGATATGTTATGGCTAATGCTAGGTGAGCGGCTGAACCTAGGTTTAGCTCGCTAATTTTAGATATTACTTAGAAGAGTTATTTAGTATTATTATCTTAGAAGAGCGGCTAATTTTAGTTAGTATTAAATAATAATAGTGGTAGGTATTTCTAGGCGAAGTGGTGGGTAGGTGAAGGATAAAGCGGGTGAGCGAAACGAATCCCCCTTTATTCTTCGTGTTAGGTTGAAATATAAGAACAAAAGAAACGTAAACATAAACATTTACATACAAGCACATACATTGCTTCTGGCCTCACACTAGGATACCCTGTTTCGTGGGTACCAGAAACATCGACATCACAAACATGTAAACATCCAAGACCTGGGGGTGTTTTCTTGTCCCCAGTCGGGATTTGAACCCGGGAACTCTCGCATGGTAGCCAGATGCGCAAACGCCGCGCCACAGATTTCACAGATCAGAGGTCGCAAACGCACACCTAACATTAGCCGGATAAACCTAGGTTTAGCCGCTTAACTAGAATTAGCCGTAACAGATACACGTAAGATCTTAATCGTGATCATAAGACGTTACTTTTCCAAAACTTTTATTCTAGAATTAGAATTACGTTTATTGCATCCACATCAAGATAAAATTTATGGACCCTGTCCATAGGGTACTGCAACAGTAGAGAGGTATATAATATTAATGGCTGTATTGTAAATTATTAATTATTGAGGTACGTTTATGTGTACGTGTGTGTGAGGGTGTGTGTGATTGTGTGTGTGTGTAATTGTGATGTACATGCATATATTTATAAGTTATTATTTTGTATACATATTCTAATAGATGAAGAGACAATGACAAAACAATATACGCAACACACTCGACTTATCTTCATCAAGCCTAGATGTCGTTTGACAGACTATTCAAGTACCCAGTTACTATAGTACCTAAGTAGGTACTTTATCGATACCAGAGTGAATCCCAACCTGTGTATGACACTTTCCATACAAACTCTGATCGATTATGACTGTCGGACGTCAATATCTAGGTAATACGCAGTAATACCCAGACCTTCTTTTTGCCGCATTCATGCAATAAGATCAGCAATGTTTAACCCATTAATTACGCCTTACGTATTACCTGTCGAGGAGTGCCGAAGCTAATGAGCCCCTTCAGATTACCTCGGGAAATCCCGTAGGGTATTTTCCGTCAAATTATGAGTTTTTAGTGTAGTAGTGTTCAAGTTACCAGAATTGCTGCTGAAACAATGTTCAATCAAGTGCACCGTATAATAGGTACAACGTATCCTTCAACTTCACTTAAAAAAACACAATATTTTTAGCTAAACAAAATTATTATGCCACAAAGTTATGGTTTACGATTATGGCTTATGAAATTGAGTGGGTAGAGCCTGCGAGCTAAACACAAGTGATGTATCGCGTATTCTCTAAAACTCTACAGAACTTTCTCTCTCGTTAGATTTGCAATGCGCTAGCCCCCTGTTGCCTAAAATTTTGTGTCGGATAAGTGGCTTAACGTGGGCCCAATTGCGCCTTTACTCCGCCGAATCGGAAAATACGTTTTTGTTTTTGAGTTATCAAATATAAACAGAAAGACAGGAAACTTGCGGTTGTGTCACATCACAATACCGGCTTGTTTCTGAACGGCCCTCGCCCTTCAAATTCTGTACTGCCGCTGCCGCTGCCCAAACTGTAGGCGACTTCCACAGACACAGATAGATACGACAAGCTGCGAAAGGATTGTTACTTATTCAGGGTTGTTTTCTTGCCGGAAGCGAAAAAAATTGTTGTAGGAATTTTTTTTTTTTTCTCAGGGATATTTAAGTTCACTCATATTTCAGAATATGCAATAAACCTACTCATCAAAGCACTGACCGACAGCCGATAGTAAGGTCATCGTCGTGTACTTCAGATACCGAATAATCTGACAAGTGGTATCTGAATTGATAAGACTGAAAGAAAGGCACTTACCCGCTAAAACAAAACACAGCCAACAGCAAAAACCGCTTCATCGCCATTTCGCTGAATCACTAATCTATCTACAAATAAATTAATATAAACTATCACACTTATATCACTTGGTTTATAAATTATATTTAATTATTTTAAGGTTTGCAGCATTGCCACAATGGTGCGGATGGATCATTTGGCGTAATTGAGTGATTGTCCGCTGGTGCCGAGATATTCGTATTTCAAGTGACGGAAGGTCTCGCTAATCATTAGTACTTGCGTCTGTAGACGTGCAAGGCGCGCGCAAGTCCAACGCGCACTGTATTCTGCGCCAGCGCACGCAGCTTCTTAGCAGATTTGCACAGATTGTTGTTGCCCAAGACGCTCCGGCTCCACTTTTTGACGCAGACGCATGGTTGAAAGTTTGTGCAAATTGTTACGGGGGGTATTGTATTCACATTTAAATAGCAACAGTTTTATTTTATTTACTTAGTTAGAATTACCTTACTGTTTAGTATCTAACTGCATACCTACCTACTACTGTTCATCCCAATATCTAGCTACTGTTCTCTCTAGGAATAAAAATAACTGCGGTCGCACCACTGATGTTGAACCACCAGATCCAGGCCGATTCTCTACGTAACTCGTAGCATGTTCCTAAATTCGTAGCACGCGTTTCCCGTTACGAACTTACTTTTATCTGCGTAGCTACTACGTGACACTACGCGTGTATCACACATATAACTCTTTAATTAATCTGTGACATTTATTTATTTAGGTGCGACAGTTATGTTTTTATAATTTATTGGCGATTTATTTTATAGTTATGTTATTAAATAATAAATGAGTTATGTTAAGTAGTATTGTGTGGTAGTGCTGTATAAATATGGCATAATGTTAAGTTTCCAAACCCGAGACTGCATGGTTATTGCGTTATTCGTTTGTTTTGTTTGCACATTGTGGTGCATATTTCACCTTTTCCTAATTTCGAAGTACAGGTAGTAAGTATAAAACATGCAGGTGTGTTTTGTGGCGGCCATGAAGAATACCTCCCGCAAGTCCACTACTAGTCCCAGTCCCAGACATGCTGATATTTGGCTAATCTAAAAAAAGGCTAAATTTTTCGCGAAATTGCAGAGGATAAGGTGGGTCTTACTTTTATAATTACAATCCAGTAATATTATTACTTTCTCAGTTTTTTATTAGTTGAAATCTACGTTTTACTAGTCATTGTAGTGTAATCGTTGGCACCTTGATGCGGCGTGCGGCAAACCGCGCAACGATATCACTAACTGTATGGGCCTTTTCAAGCTGATAGCACTTTTATCTCGCTAAATAATTTGTTGAATTACACCTAAACTAAATAACGTTTTAATAGCAGGTATGTTTGCATTTGGTTCCGCCTGGTGGCACTGGCGTAGTTGGAGGCAACGAAAAAGTGACATCCATCTGAGGTTGGAGATCACTTTAATTCTGTACGAGCAATAAAACAATACAACACTACACACGCGTTCAAAATCAGAAAAACTAAGGAACATACATACTTTTTTAGAGAGTAGGCCCCAATTAGTCAGATCGAACCTTAAGGTGCTATAATTTTTCTCTATTTTCAAAAGCAACAGGTACCCCTGATTTTTTACTGAGTGATGATAGCGATTCGACTGAGCTTTGATGGCAATACTTTCTACGGATACACCTAAGGGATACACAAAGACAGGTATGTAGGTATAAAACTTGGATTATGACTCTCTTGCTAGCTTACTTGCCAATCTTGCCATCATCTTTCGATGTAAGCAGGTAGTGGTAGTTGTTGTTGTACGAAACCCAAGGAACAAATCGTCTTCCAATTTGTAACCCCAACTCCTGTAACCAATGTTGTAAATTACATATATATATTCGTTATCTACTACGAGCACATCTAATACACATATTAATATAATATTTTCACTGCTAATGCTCGTAAAGTTCGTCTTTATGTTGGGTTAGGGTACAAAAAAACACTTTTTATGGACTACCTATATTGCTGTTAAATTCCTCACAATCGAATTGAAAAGCAGCGTGTATAGCTCGTACATAAAACCCATTTTACCCTCGACTTGACTATCTAAAATGGTGCGTTTTATGCACTTGTTGTACAATCTAATATATTAGAACAGCACTAAACAAAAAATATAATTTTACGTGAATATCTTAATATGAAAAAAATAATTAAGAGTATTTATTTTTATGGCAAGGATGATATTAAGATCGAATCGAGATATTGTAAAATCATCAATGAATACATAGTTACCTACTGTATGAATTGAATATGTTATTCTTATGTACAAAATACATATTTGACACACATACTTATAGCGGCCGTTCTACGTCTAATTATGAGGCGTTTCATGAAAAAAGATTTCCTTTGTCAGGATTGATCCAAAGGATGGATTTAAGAAGTGGAGCCACCTGGAATTCTTATGCAAGGGAAAGAGGGAGAGGGGCAAAGTTTTATGGACAAAAAAATATACTTGACCTATGAAGCTGTAATTTGGCAGGTAGGTAGGTAGTTTAAAGATTCAGGACGTAAGTTCAATATTTTTTTGCAAAGTTCTGCCTCCACGAGGGTCAAAAAAGGGGGCTGAAGTTTGTGTTAATTACAAAAAAAAACTTTCCCTATGAAGCTGTAATTTGGCAGGTAGGTAGTTTAAAGATCCCCCCCCCCCCTGCAAGGTAAAAAATATATATTTAGGAATTCACTTTTTTACAATAAAATGTTTTCGAGAAAGAAACCTTTCTGTATGAAAGTGTCCCTTAATAACCTTCAAAATAGAATCACCATATTTCTTTTCATAATTCATAATTCATAATTCTTTATTTGGCAGTATGTTTGGACAGTACCTAATACATAGTTTTAACAAAAGATGTTAACAAACATAGTTTTAACAAAAGATGTTTTATACGAACATGATACCAAACACGCTATATAACCCTTTTAGCCCTTTGTGGGGGCAAATCTTTAAAAAAAATACTGAACTTACGTCCTGGATCTTTAAACTCTTACCTGCTTTTTTGCCCTTTGGGGGGGCAAATCTTTAAAAATAAATTACTGAACTTACGTTCTCGTTCTTTAAACTTCTTACTAGCCAAATTACATGCTTCATAAGTCAAGTATTTTATTTTTGCCCATACAAACTTTGCTCCTGCCCCTCTTGCCCCTGCATCACAAATCCAGGTGACTCCACTTCTTAAATCCATCATTTGTACCTACACATCAATCCTGCCAAAGGACATCTTTTGTTCACGAAACGCCGTCAATTTCGACTTCCAGGGCCCTGGCACACCCGCTATTAATTACGTACTCAATATTTATTGAAAGAAATCCTTACTGATTGAAATTAAGGACTAGTGTCAATCCCTGAGTTGCACAAAACGATTTTGAAATTTAAGGATTCATTTAATTTATTTATCTTACTGATTTAAGGGCGAGAATCTCATAGGATTGTCATTTGTTTCTAATGCTAAGCATATGTTATTCTGTTTCTTGCAACTCAGAGTATGTCAAGTATCTTAGAACTAAACTAAAAATAAAAATTAGTAACTAAAAGAAAGTCTTGATCATGTATCCTATACTAATCATAGCAACAGCCGGAGTGAGATGAGCGGTTCCTGAAAAGGCGGTGAAGTCTGAAGGGTCGTAGTCCTCCGGCAACCTCCTGTTGGCCACAACCCCAGAATAGAACCGAGCAGATTGTTTCGCTGTTCTTGTCTTGTTTGTACTTTCAAAGTCGACATGGTAGAGCCCGTGGCGTGGCCTGTAAACAATCGAAAAAAAAATACATTTGATGAAGATTTTCCGAGAAAATATCTAGTTTGTGAGGAGAACAAATCTAAGCTCCCAGGTTACAAAAGCGCGGTTCCAATCGCCCGATGATAGTAGAAATCACCATTGTCGTTCCACTGGTAAAAACGTCAATAAAAAAATCCCTTTTAAACTTTAAGTGACATTAAGTCACAAAAAAACTTAATAAATCTTATCAATCAGATACTCACCTATATCCCTGAGTTAACTCAAAAGAGTCTATCAAACTCCGAGTTATGAATCCTTGGACATTGCACTTATCCTCATGCATAGCATAAAGTAAAGCATTTAAGTGGTGAGTAAAATAGGAAACTCTTCCAGAGTCGTCCAGTTCACTCTTTCCAGCATCGTCATACCCCATTTCTGTGATGATGATCGGCACGTTTTTGTAGTTTTTACTGATCCAATGAAGCATTCGTCGGAACCCAAATGGTGCAACCTGTAAGGGAAAAGCACTTCAATTAATTCCGCCGACCATTACATCTGGTTGAATTCCGATTAAGAAATCACTTACATTAAGCCCAGTAGGACTTGATGGCCACTTTGAATTACGATCTCTGTGGATGCCAAAATCGTTCTTATTAGATGGGATAGCGCCAATTTCACCGTGAGCCATTGACACTTGATGAGTGGTATAATAGTTTACGCCAAAAAAGTCTGCAGTTCCACGAATGTACGCCGCCACCTCTTCTGTAAACTTGGGTAGGCGGGATCTGCTGTAGTTCTGACTCTGACTCTTCGAATCTATCAATTCGATCAACTCAGGAGAATAGTTGCCTTCCGTTGAGAACACCGGATGAGCAGACCAGCCCATCTGAAATGATGATAGCATTTTAACTTTCAAATATCACGTACCCGTTTGTCTCTCCAGATTTCTGGACAATTTACGTGTCCATTAGTACATTGTGGTGATTTTTCAAACATAGCATAGCACATCTTAAAGTCCGTTGAGGTAGGCAGCATAGAGTAATTAATACAAGGTGTTTGGAGTATGGAGCGACAATATTTTTTTTGGGAGTAGAGGAACAACTTTCACTATAAAAGCGATTTGATCAGAGCAACTTTTTTTGACATCTCAATACATTTTGGGCCGAGCGGATATCAGATGATTTGTATAGAGAAGTGAAAAATAAAGTTGCCGTGATCAAATCGGTTTGATAGTGAAAGTTGTTCAGAATGATGTCCCTAATTTCCCAAAATGTTTTATTGCATACACCATATTCCAAACACCCAGTATTATAGGGATAGGTACGTAACTTTTTCCATATGATTTGCCTTCAGCATTGGACAAAATGTACAATGTACTATCGTGAATATTATGAAGGTAATATACTCACATCCAAATTCAGGAACAAATCTGCAGTATGTCTATCAGTGTTTGATTTAGGTTCAACCCAATTTGAAACAAACGATACACCAATCTTTCCTGTGACAAAAACAACGAGTAACTATTAGTTTTCATTAGTTCATACATAAACGAGAAGTGTACAAGTATATACGTTAGAATTCCCATACCATTATTAATGTGGCGATATTTTTGGTCAAACAAATGGTATACGCTCGCGTGTGCCTTCAGAGCATTATGAACGCAGAGATATTCCGCAATTCCGTGTCTGTTCAATGCTGGCGCTAGAATATTGTCCCCATAACCCGACAAGCACATATGCTTGGGTTCATTAATCGTCACCCAATAGTTCACTTTGTCTGCGAAATTGTCAAATAGCACCTTTGAATAGTCTGTAAAATAGTCCACGATATGGGCATTCGTCCATCCACCGACGTCCTGTAACTTCTGAGGCATGTCCCAGTGGTATATCGTAACCATTGGTGCTATGTTGTATTTGATGAGTTCGTCTATTAGGTTTCTGTAGTATGCGATGCCGTGTGGATTTATTTTGTTCACGTGGCCAGTTGGTAGCACCCGAGACCAGGATATGGAGAATCTATAGGCGTTGACTCCTAACTCGCGAAGTAGTTCCACGTCTCTTTTGTACTGGTGGTAGGAGTCTGAAGCGACATCGCCGTTGCTGCGGTCCTTAATTAATTCAGGAGTGGTGTGCGCCATGTGGTCCCATATGCTCTCCGTTCTTCCTGTAACGTAATTAAGTAAGAATATTGTGAATTGATACGTAATATTATTTTTATTTATTGGCCATACTGGGTGCTATTCCACCAATCGATCGACCGCCGATCGATCGATAAGTAATTACTTATTTGTCTATGACTACACTATTTCAATCTGTGTTACAACCTGTCAGTAGGTAGCGTCTGGCTAGCCATGGAAAATATTCGCAATGCGTGGCAGAATTTTTTAACTTGTTGTAACGCCGTGTTACGCATGCTAGTCTATGTTACCGGCAAAGTATGAAATCCCGTTACAGGATTACTGGTAAGTTCACCTACAGACGTTGGGAGATGGATCAAACAAAACTAACCATTGTTACTATGAAACACCGTACCCAAAAAGTTACTGTTTTCGAGTCAAATAAAATGCCTAGGCGTTCTACAGAATATAAACGAGGCCAGTCGATATATCTTTCAGAATAACGGACTTCATACTTTGACGGTGACATATTCATCAATGCCACGGTTGACCAAAAACAACATTGTGTTGTGGCCGCCCTAAAAAAGCACTCGTCCAAGTTACGATAACCAAGCTTTGCTCATTTTATGATTGACGGAGAGATCAATCCCACAAACTACAAATTCACCAAGTTATAATTACCGTCTATGTTCCAAGCGCCCTCAACTTGTGTTGCGGATGTGGAAACACCAAATAGGAAGTCTTTAGGGAATGTGTAGTTGCTCTTCGTGCCACCTGCCCAGTTCATTGCGAAAGCATTTCTGTAAAAAAAAAACGTTTTTATTTATTGCATTTGTGAATTATTGTTATGTGCTGGCATAGGGGACAGGCCAAAAAGAGATGGCAGGACGGGAGGCGACCAAGGGGTGACCTTTAAAGGTTCCTATTGCCGTATTTACAACTGTTGCCGGGGGGGGGGGGGTTGGGGGGGGGGGGGGGGGGTTTCGCGACGAATTTTTGGTACACCGGTTCAACCAATTCTATGTTGAGGCTGTTTCTATGCATTTTCCTTATTTTCTTTTTACCTGAATTTCCTCTGCATGAGGAAAATATAAATTATACAAACCTGAGTTAGTGATACTAATGCAAAGCGTTTTTTTTTTAAGATCGTAAGATTTATCATAAACCTTGAAACACTCGATTTGTTAATTTGTTATGGTGAAGGAAAATAAAAGGACTGGAAATATTTTCTCTGATAAACCCGATGGGTAAACCCACCCGCAAGGTACCAATAGTTTATTTCCGCGATGAATGTGGTTTGATGTTCTTTAAAATTATGCCTCTACACACCTTACAGCTTGGCAAGAAATAATAGAAATTAAATAATTTCAACATTTGCGGACTACTGCGTGTTTTAATGACATATTTGGTCTCTATAACAACACACTCAATAGTGCACTAATATGTCACTTGTGTTGCCATTATTTCTATTCTCGGATTTATTACCACGCTGTTGTACTTTTTAGGGTTCCGTACCCGAAGGGTGCCAAACGGGACCCTATTACTGAGACTTCGCTGTCTGTCCGTCCGTCCGTCCGTCCGTCCGTCCGTCTGTCTGTCACCAGGCTGTATCTCATGAACCGTGGTAGCTAGACATTTGAAATTATCACAGATGATGTATTTCTGTTGCCGCTATAACAACAAATACTAAAAATCAAAAGAAATGTAATATTAAGGGGGGCTCCCATACAACAAACGTGTTCTATTGCTAAATTTTGCTCGATATTGATAATGGTAGCAGGTAGACGCTTAAAATGTTCACAATATATTGAGTAAAGTATATTATTTACTTAAAAAATAAATAATTAAATTAAAATTAAATTAATATTTAGGGGGGGGCTCCCATACATTTTTTTTGCGGGTTTTTATAGATAATGGTACGGAACCCTTCGTGTGCGAGTCCGACTCGCACTTGGCCGGTTATTCTCATTCTGTTGTACCTTTATTTAGTTGTGCTCACTTTCAGTCAGTCCTTCAATACTCTAATTATAATTGTTATGTAATAAATACAGACAACAAATTAAACAACATGTTAAATGTTATTCTAAGTTCAGAAGTCTTACAAATACAAATACAAATGTGTTTATTTTGCGTAGATATGGTTAAATGCAAGTAAGTCGTAATATAATTTAGAGCAGGTAAGTAGGTGCCCATTTTTTACTTGGTAGCACTATAAGAAGAAATGTTAGTTTCGCTCCTATGTAACTGACTTCACTTACCCGGTCAATGAATCTTCAAACCTAATTTTTTATGTTTACATTTATTATCATAGCATTGTTTTACAGCACACAAAAAAATATTAGATACTTACCCCCCAAAAACAACAAGAAGTAAACACGTAACTCTCATTTTCCTAAATCACTTTACATACAATTGTTTATATTTTAAGAATTAAATAACTAGGCACACAAGTGAACAAAAAATACGCATCCAAAAAAAAACGGATAATGAATGTTTCAAACAACAAATCTGATGGAATCTGAAGTTTGACCGAACCGAAACCGAATTTGAATTTGAACTTGATAAATACGAGTATACTAATTCGTTCGACTTTAGATGACGTGCTGAGTGCGCCGGCGCCTTTCGAATACTGGTCAATAGCACCTGTCGAAGATGCTCACCGACCAGGGTTTGATAATAAATATATTAATAATGAGACTATTTGATATTTAATCATGTAAAGCAATAGCGAGTGAGATCTACCCTAAAAGTTTCTGTTATTATGGTGTGAAATGCGTACTTATTTAATGATACGATTGTAGAGTATTATATCCATTGTCATAAATATTTTTTGACCATGTCTGCGAGATATTTTGATTACAGCGATGATATCATTTATCAAAATAAGGTTCTTAATATCAAAGCTCTCTATTTATATTTATTACTTAAAGATAATTTTAAGGTGGATGTGTTTTAATCTGTAATTAGTTAATCGTGTATAGCAAGCAACTTCTCTACGCATAACATTCTAGTACTATATAAATGGAGGTTTTGGTGACGCTTGAAGTACGGAATGTTCCCGATTTCGTAGCAAGCTCGTAGCATAATCATCCTGCGTAGCACCGATCTGCTACGAAACCTGACTGGGTGGGCTCTTGTGCGAAGATGGCGCTACAAAATGCATAGTGTTATACGTGGTTAAATGTTCTTTATTAACATTATAATTGCCTCTAGGACCTCAGAAATAATAATATTGAACATATTCCCTAAACATATATCGCTTGGAAGACTTTTCTTTCTTTATATAATTTACAGACAGCCTCAGTATTTTCCTTATTACTCACTTAGTCAACCACAATAACGGAAAATCCACCATATAGTTCTGTCGGCCGAGTAGATAGATGACCCCTAGACTCATTAATTCTATACGACACAGGGGATCAGGAAACTGCTTGGCTGACTGTACATACGTACAATATCTAATTAGTGCTCGTCAAAAGTTCAACTCATTCATCAGATGGCCTGATTCAGTACCCGATTTAATCCATGTGGCACATTCATCTGTGATTTTGCATAAACTCTGTTATATAGGGTTTATAGAGACTACTTGAAACAGACCCCTCGATTAATAATAGTCCAAGACTTATTTTATTTTCAGTGATATTAAATTGTCCTGGTTAGTGCTGATTTACCTTTCGTGAACATTGTGTACCCAGAGGGTGCTGTATCGTGCGATTCGGCATAGTGCGCGGTAATTGGATTCAAATATTTTCTGTAGACATGAGTAGCTATATATAACTGTTATATGAAGTTATTTTCCTACAGAGACATAAAGGGACTTGTGACAGTTTTATTAGTATTGTGGTTTTTCTTTGTATCTCAGTGTTGCGGAAATTACACCTTACCTACGTCAGTAACAGTACTCGATATTGCTGACGTCAAAAGAGAATGCAAATATCTTTTGGTTTTTTAAGCACGCATACACTTTATTTGAATATGTATTACCTATATGAAATAAATAAGATCACGCAAAATGAGGATAAAGATGTTGCCTTAATAAATTGAATAATTAAATGAAATTAGCATATAAACTTGAGATCAGCTGATTGGTTTAATGTATATTAGGTATCCCCATTATTGTACCTCAATGTTATGTTATGTTAGTTCCTGGGAACAATTACACTGCAATCAGAAAAGAACCTCAAATGCATTGTATTTGTATATGACTGATATTATTGTACAGTCAAATTCATTAATATATGAGCAAAACCAAGGCTTCAAATATAAATTTTACATGGAATGGTATGGTATCTGAGCAGATTCACATATTTTTTATTGATGAATCTGCTCAGATATTTATGTACCCTTCCATTATGTTCCCTTTCGCTCATATTAATGCACTTGACTGTACTATAGCGCCTACGCAACTCGTGATAATTGTAGTTCGTAGACAAGTTCTCAAAAGATTCACATTTCACGCGCCCTGACAAAGTTGCACTTTCTGTTAGTATCTGTATTAGTATCCGTGATCCTTTCGGGGAATAATAGATGATATTGATGATAGATATGATGAATCAGTATTTCCTGTGTTTTCAAATGTTTGTGTGCATATTAATTATGATCAACTTTCCCTAACAATTTGCACTAGTGATTGGTGCTATCATTCGCCAAAAAGAACAAAATGAATAAAATTTCACCGTGTTTTGTCGGAGCATTCACTCGTCACGCCAAACGTCAACTCTCTACCAAATATAAGTGGTCAGCAATTTACCACACCTACTACAGTACAAACTAAAATATCTCGCATAGCATAATACCAAAAAGCTCCAAAGCTCAAGGGCGGCCGGTCACGAAACTATGTAATGGCACCTACACCCAGAATAATTACTATTTCCTAGCAAAATAATTGAACGCATATCCGTATTTCGTTTTTATCAAGTTCTGACATATGTAAAACTTGATAAAAACGCAGACTTTTTTTGTTTTTATTTGATTTGTTCAGTGTAGCATTAACATCAACAAAGAATAAAAGCCATGTCCAGCTGTGGCATCTCAGGCTGGTATTGTTAAACTGTTCTTAGCTCTTGAGTTATCCCAGTCATATTACAATAAAAGTTTTGCCATATCAAATCTGTCATAATCTCGTGCTTGAGATAGTTCTCAGATCTGAGAGCGGTTTATTATCGGGCCTCAGACCCGGTATTATACAATACATTTTTAAACGATTAGTAAATGTTGCGTTCAATAAGTCGTTACTCTTATTTGTAAACAACCTTCACCTTTGTTATTTATGTTTTACTACATGTATGTTGTTTTACTACAGGTTTTATGCGCTCAGCCCTTCACACGGAAATTAATCTGTGCGGTGATGTACATTGGTCTCTTTTACTTATCCAAATATGTACTGTACACCTTGACCACGAAAAAAATTTACAAACAGTGAGCCGAAGGTTTAAAGAAAGTATAATATTTTACTTTTACTTTTAACGGCACGACACGGGTATCCTAGTGTGGGCACAGATTAATAAATAGTGTGTGGGGCCAGAAGCCTGTACGTAAATTTTTATGTTTATGTTTAAAAAAATGTTTATGTTCTCGTACACCTATTATAATAATAATAATGATAATGAGTGTATAGTTATTTATTTTTACATAATTAATGATAAATATCTGAATGAAAATTTCTTTACTAATAGGCAGATAATATTATATTCATACATCTTTGTAATAACTAATAATCAATAAATTAATAAGTACATGTAAGCAAAGCTCCCAGAAAAACCTGGTCAGCGAGGGAGTTTATGACCACGCCTCACATGCTTGTATGTATATTCAAGCAAGTGAGAGGCCTTTGCCCTCAAGCAGGGATTTGGATATAAATAAGACAAACAATAAATATATCGCATAATCTGTAAGAAATAATAATAATATAAGAATAAAACATATTAATACATATTGGTAATAAAATATAGCTCACAATAATTAATTAATATAATAGCATGAAATGTAAAAGTAATTTAACTTAAGTAGAAATATCCAATAAAACGGCTTATCTAATCTAATCTGAATGAAAATGATAATTTTAGTGATATTAGATCAAACGTCAAAAATTAAATACCTATGTCCTTTCTAACATTCGAGTGAATACTTTTCCTGACCGTGTTTTACACGTGTCATTCCTTTAGTCAGTTTGCGTTTTCATAGTTGGCTACGAAAGTGGAATAATTTTTCAGTGTTTCGTAGTTAATTATCAAATAAGAATTAATTTGGCTTTTCGTAATCTTTCGGAATTGGCTTCGAAAGTGCAATTATTTTCCAGTGTTTCGTTTTATATTTATACCATATACATACATACATATCGGCGGCCGATCGCAGAATTGGGCACATCATGATATCATGAAACGATAAAAACACTGCGGTAGTTTAGGTGAATACTAAAGGGGGCAAGCGCAGCGAAGCCCCCGAATAGTCTTCGTGTTCGTTTGACATGTATATCACAAAGACATCACGTAGTGCTGAATAAAAATGCTTTAAAAATACAAGTTTTCGTTAAAACCCGCCACTTCAAGATGTGCCCAGTAATTGCTTAGGAATATCATGAAATGGCGGGACACATCATGATGTGCCCGATTCTGCGATCGGCCGCCGACATACATAACATGACCCATATTCATGGGCAATTCCGTGAGAACCATGCACTTGATATTATTATGATGTATTGCGGACATGCGGAAGCAACAAAGTTTGTTCCTATTTATTTTACTACCTGAAACGTGTTGAGTTATGCCCTCACAAGGGCAGGACCTCCAGGTCTAGCTTTCGAATATATTTCTATTTACTATCTGACAGTAAATATCAATTCAGAGTTTATCTTACTGTATGTACCCCACGTTCCCAAAGGTGCCAGGTATCAAAAACTAAATAAAATATTAATTTTCTAAAACAAATATCTTTATTCTTCAAGAGATTCCGGTTCTACCTTTTTATGGTGACATAACACAGTTGAATTTTAATTAAACATGTTATTTACATATTTAGACCACGACAACTTACACCTCAATCAAATCTCCATTAAGAACAAAGAAAGATCTATTTTTTAATATTGTTACGTATTTTATTACTCAGTTAAAATATCTCCAAAGTCTATTATAGTTACTAATGATGATGATATACAGGCTGTCATTTAATTAGCTGACCAAATGCACCCACAGCTAATTAAATGTCACCCACTACATGACTGTACAAGGAACAAACATCTATAGCTATACCTAGAATGCATCCTATTCTAATTCGTAAATCAGACTAGATCCTGTATTAGATTATTATAATATGTTGTTATTGATGGGCGCAGACGGCGGGGTGATGTAGTTGAAGTTGATCTGTCGCGTGCGCACAATCTCCCTGTAGTTCTTCGCTGAAAGCTTCGGGATGCGCGTCCGGTCTTCCGATTCAAAGTCCACCTGGTACAGCCCGAATTTAGACCTGTGAAACAAAAAACTTTTAATAAAACAAACAATCATAGTGTACAGCCTTTTCGCATAGGAGGTGGCTGAGGCACAGCTGTACCCACTTTTAGCCAGTTATTTTACAGGGCCAGGCCATCGCCGCAGAGGAAACAATGTTTAATGCAGTTGCTAATGTGCCTCTTCCACCCCTATGGGAAAAATTGCGACTTTGTTTTTGATTTTCATATCGTTGCTTTCTCGTTATACTCATTGAAGTAATCTGCCTTTTTGGGGATTTCTTCCTTCTCGTCACTTAAGTGAGATTTAATCCCATGTGACGTGAAGGACTTGAGATGAGCGAACTATTATTCCCAATTCAAAGTGTCAGTTAAAAATAGATCTCTAATAAGCTGGGTATCTACAGGGCCGAGAAACCAGATTACTACCTCATATAAATAGATTGCTAAATCCAAGGTTGATGCCCGTGCAGTCGTAAGGGGTAAACCCAAGCGGAACCTGCTTTGAGTACGATATAAACCGAACCATTTCTAAAAGTCCCGGTTCTGCGGGAATTCCCCTAATGCAGCGGACATCTATTTAATAGTTACGAAGGTTCTTTTTAGTTACAATTTTATATAGGGCCCGCACGAACAGTGTTTTTTTTTTCCGCGCGATTTTTTTCCCGCAGTTCTGTAACACGTGCCGCTATGGGAGTGGCCGCACTGGCGATTTTTTCTTTGCATATTTCTGTGTACAATTTAGCAATTTTTTTCCGCGAATTTCCTTAGTAAATAATGATCCCTTTTAGGTGAATTTAACTTTGGTGTAAGTAAAATAAATAAAGGAATTATCCCCACATCATGTTAAAACAGGTAGCACAGACCTAAGTCTTATATGGAATCTCTTGTTGCAATTAGTAGCAAAGAAGGACTAATGCCATCGTTTGAACCTCGGCCTTGTCGACCTAGACCTTAGAAGGTCTTAGATCCCACCATTAGCAATCCAAATAGATCGGCATTAACATATTTAGTTCTAATTAAACATCGATTAGTAACGCTTATTACGAGATGTGGTTACTATGTTATGTATGTCCTACATATACATATGTGAAGTACATTAACACAAATAACATTTAAATGTTATGGCAATTTCAAACCCTTTTTATTCTTTTATAGTAAAAATGCCTCAGATACCGGCACGTATCTAACTTACTTGTAGCATCTTGAAGTGTGGTTTGCAAACATTTATTTATTTTTATGAGTCTTGACAACGATGTCGCTAAACATATGTATATCTATCATTTTTACGGCATATTTAAATTGACGGCCTTATTTGTGTAAAATACTCCATCAACAGGCTTGTGGCCTGTCAAGTCGAAATAAATACTTTTTATGAACTGTCAAAACGGAACTTTTGTTCCTGAGTTCTATGAAATAACGTGGAAATAACAAAATAATGACGTCATGTATTTATTGGATTACCTTGGCCACAAGCCTATTGCCACCCCAGGCCCCGGAAGTTAGTATCATGCATTGATAAATGCTGATTTATTTCGTTCCCTCCACGTTTAAGTCACGTAATTACTTCAATACCCTCGTCATAATATACCATCGTGACTCACGACAATAGGAGACTAATCATGGATAACAATAATTCAATAAGTGAACAAATTATGCAGACTCGTACTGATTACAAGATCGAACCTACATTAATTATTAACTTCTAACAATTAAAAGAATACCTTCCTGATGTAATTGCATGAACATGATGATCGCTAAGCCTTCTTAGTTTTGTGCTTATTGTGGTCGCATTTAATAAAATTAGCTAAAATGCAGACTAAATCTAAGTAAAGTAAATGTAAATCAAAGTACATAGCTAATCGAATATTCGCAGCGAGAAAAACCATGCTCAGAAAACTTTAGGCTTATCCGGTTTTGTCCTTATGTAAGAGCAGTAGAGTTTGAAATGTGCAGATGTAATCTAAATGTTGATGTTATATCGCTCTACAATGTAAAATCAATGTATCTATTACCATTGCAATGTCGAGTACGAATAATATAGTCCATATTTATTTGTTTGGTTTTTCGGAACCCTGACATTATTTTAATGTTCATTATTTATTCAGAACTAATAGAGCAAGGTTTTACATTAGCAAGCAGCCGGATTTAATGTTTAAATTGTAATTTAATATAAGTTTCAATATTCAGAAACTAGCTATGGTCGGTTCCTTCGCTATGGTTCTAGTATCAATATCTAAATCGAAAAGTAAGTCGATATTAAATAAGATGATTTAGGTACTACCAGACTGACCTCCGAAAAACTAGCTAATCTTACCTCAGTGAAGTCCAGCCGAAAAAAATGTCCAAACAGCTTGATGATTGGACTACGGCCCCCCTTGACAAAGTTAAACGCTAACGCTAGCGAAACGAAACGATAACTTTTTATGTATGCGATTTGACATTTGGCTTCGCTAAGGTGACGTCACATAGCGATTCCAAATGTCAAATGACATACATAAAAAGTTATCGTTTCGTTTCGCTATCCTTAGCGTTTAACTTTGTCTACAGGCACTGGTTTAGTTAGAGCGCCGTTACGAAGTCACAAACCAGGTACAGAGTTTCACTTGCACATACTCGATAAAGTTTCACTTACACATATCCCTCGGTCCACTCGAAATCGTCCATCAGAGTCCAGGCGAAGTACCCCTGGACATTGCACTTGTCCTCATGGATGGCCAGCAGTAGTTGGTACAGGTAGTCATTGAAGTATTTCACTCTGGTATAATCCTCTGTACCTCCAGTATCTGTCATACCGTTTTCAGTCACTATAATTGGGATTTCCCGGCCGTATTCTCGGGTAATCCAGTTGATGACTTTCCTGAAGCCGGCTGGGTAGATCTAGTAGACCAAGGATTACCAAAATTAATTGTTATGAAAAGAATTAAAATCTCCAAAAGATGTCCGAACGTCTGGGAGTCATATTTATCTTAGACCCAACAGATAGAACGAGAGTTAGCCCTTTTCTCGGATTAACTTAGACAACTCTATACTTAAAATTTGTATAAAAGTTAATCCAAGAGTGGAGCTTATGTTCGCGCTAACTGTAACGCTCTATACTATTAGTCGAGCGGGTTTCTAACCCAAATAAGCAAGGAAATTATACGCAAAAAACAATGCAACCGACAATTGAGGAAAATTTACACTAAAGTTCAGTATGACAGGTATTTGCTGAGTTTTGAGAATATTGAGACGATACCACAAACCACCAGCCAGAGTAAAGTGAAAAATTTTGTTAGAGGGAACTCTACACATTATAAATGCATAAAGATTTTCCCGTGAACACTGTTTGTTAAAGTTAAAAACTTAATTGGATATTTCCACTGAGAGTCAGTAGGAAAATAGGTCTCAATATGCAGAATAGACGGATAGTTCACAAATATCATATCACTCTCGGAATTACCTGCTAATATTTCGTAATTAGTATCTGATGCAATTCGGTCCCCACTTGCAGCATCTCAGATTATATACGAATTGTCATAATAAAGCCTGATAAGTGAGTGAGCCTCGATAGGACTAAATGTCCCCCAAGATGTTGCTGCAACGTGACTAGACTACCTTATCTAGTGTATCTGAGCCTTTAGTTGATACAATGAGATCTTTGGTGTAATCATGAGATATATCCAACAGACATTATGTACTACTGGTATAGGCCGTGTACGTACACAACTTATGATTAAGTTGTTCTATGCTCGTTCTTGAATGGGGTCAGTGAGAGTAAACAGAATTGTTGATTCTGGGAGTTCCAACCTCATCTCAAGGCGTTCGTCTATTCTCAGAATTAATTAGTATCTATTTTATTTCCGTTATTTCCTGACCATGGAATATTTCGCAGTTATCCAAATATAACAAGCATGTGTTGCATTATTGTTGTGCAACAATGTTGTTTTATGTAAATTACATCACATTTAGGCTAACATCTTTTTTACATAACTATAGGCAATCGCACTGACATCAATGGATTTGCTAGGCAACTTTTGCACCACACTGAAACCCTTAGGAACACTGGCTTACTTGGTACCTAACACAGGTTACATATACACTCATAAATAATGAAAGATCGCAAACGAGTCTTCAACCAGTCGTCGCCGTGTTTGTTCCCCTTTTGATTGCACAGGAAGTGGCTCAAAGACTACGTCACAACTAATTTATTTTTAGTAGCTCCTTAAGTAAAGAGCAAATAAGACTTACCGATAACCAGCTGGAGCCCGGGATCGGCCAGGCAGGGTTCTGTGACATCTTGACACCCGTGTCGTGGTCCATCGACGGAACCCTCCAGCCAGGCTCCATGGACGAGGGAGACATCAAAAACGTGGTGTAGTGGTTCAGCCCGAAGAAATCGGAACTACCGCGTAATTCTTCAATCTGTAGAAGAACATTAAGTTTGCATTTGTCTACGTTATCTCTCATTCATTAGTCTTAAGATGAATTGGACAAAAGGGAATGAATATAATCTTTTAGTTAAAAACTAAATGTAGCCCATTAATATCCCTACCCAGGGGCACAGGCCTTTACCCGGATACAAGTAAGATTGAGCCATACTCTTACATAATCTTATATGTCTGTGAAAATAGGCTGTAGTGATAAGAATGATTTGCTTTAAAACGATTCCAGTTTAACAACAACCGGAATGGTTCTCATTTTCAACCGACTTCAAAAAAGGAGGAGGTTCTCAATTCGACCCGTATGTTTTTTTTTTTTTTTTTCTATGTTTGTTACGCGATAGCTCCGCCAATTATGAACCGATTTGAACAAATCTTTTTTCGGCGTATAGGTAATACCTCAAGGGTGGTCCCATTGACACCAGGTCAAGATCTGATGATGGGATCCTGGAGAAATTGAGGGAACTCTTCAAATATTATAGGCAGACCTATAGTGATTTTTGTGTTTTTCATAATAACTCGTGCAAATGCACATGGTAAGCATAATATTGTGATGCGGAACTGCTGATGAAGACCACATATGGCCACCAGATCTGCTCAATACTAGGTACAAATACAATGCGTGGCTGACGCGCAGGCAACGCATAGCCTAAACCGGTGGACCTAGAGCCATGAAACTTTGTACAGAGGTTCCTTAGTAGCGTGGGGTAGCACTGAGATGGGATTTGACAAAATTAATTCCCCAAGGGTGGGGGGATAAGGGGTTACAGTTTGTATTAAACTCAATCTAATCAAATAGGGTTTGTGGAAGTCGGTTTTTTCTAAAGTTTACTTTTTGTTTCAATTATTGCGCTCTATTCAATATTCTAAAAATTAGCGAGACATGGCAACCTAACAAAACCTAATGAACTCACCTCTGATGGATTAAACCGAGGGAGTCTGGACCGAAAGTATCCTTGTTGATAGCTCAAGTTGTCCACTCGCTGTCGGACCAAGTCCGGGTAATCTCCTTTCTCCGAAAAAATTGGATGTGCGTACAACCCCACCTGTGAAAAACCGATTTCAATATTAAAAATATAGATATTGAGTTTGTAAAAGAAAGTTGTAGTAATATTTTGAGTTGTCTTCAGGGACACAATTCTTTGTTTTTTTACTTTGTTTACTTTGCAACTGATTTGATGAGGGGATCTATATTTTTCACATGTCGATTAAATAAGACTGCCTGGCGCAAAATGTATGAAGGATTCTAATATTAAGTTGGTCAGGAGTCCCGTTTGGTGTAAAAAATACTCGTGTGTCATAAATCCTAAAGGGTAAGGCTGAAAACGATTTAGTTAACTAACAGTCATCTGTAGATATCTCTCAGCAGCTTCTCTGTCTTCAGGTTTCTTTGGGTCTTTGGGTTCAGCAAAGAAAGAGTCCAGAGTGAGGCCAATTTTTCCTGGTGACAAAAAGAGATCATCATTTATATTACGAGATAGGACTAATTTTGAAACTATACAGTGGCCGCTGAGAGAATGCGATCCTGACACAAGTATATGTCCCTGTCTGTCCCGCGCTACTTTTCACTCTATCTCACTCCCCCAAGTGAGATAGAGTGATTAGATAGGTACGCATCAATATCACAAACATGACCAGTTTGTATTCGTTTGCATATGCATGAGCATCAAAATTCTATAACACTTCCTGGCAGATAAGTACATTACTAGTCAAGGAGATCAAGCCATCAAAATTTTAAGGATATTTTGGGCATTCATTGAGCAGTGAATTTGCATAAATAAAAGATTACATGAGTGCTTAGAAAGAATAATTACGCAATTACGCAGCTTAATAAAAAAAACTGTGTGTGGTATTAACATTATTTTACCTTGAGAGTGTTGGATTTTATCAATTATTTACTAAAATAAATAACCTATCTGATAATGAGGCACTGCAGCTTGGATAAATGGTGATCATACCGTTTTTTTTAATGAGATTTTTTTGGGTTCCGTTTCTTATTGTAAAGAAAAAAGTGAATTCTTACAGGATCAGAGTCGGTTAAAGATAATAGGTGCACTGGGCCAAACTAAATTCAACCTTATTACGTCAGTGACAGAGACTGTCAGTGCACCTTATCTTGACCCGACTTTAATCGTCATCGATCCTCAATCTCATATCGGCTCCTGAACAGCCGGAATATGACCTCTGCAGACCTTTAAATAAAATGCCTATGCGCATTATTACTTTGGGAGTACTGTATGTATTGGAAAGCCATCGTTGTACGTCCGTCTTTCCGTCCGTGAGTCAAGATTTGTATGTGACCTGCATTATTTATCAAAATCGCCTCACATACATAATTATTACAGGCAAAAAACAAAGTAAAAATTATTTCCGAATAGGAATATCCTCTGCGTATGATAGGACTTAGAGCGGCAGTATAGGCTGAGGTGCGGTCCCCCAGACGGCGGCGCCCTATTCCCATTATGAAGGCCTTGCCCTGCACTCAACAGTGGTGGTTTCGGAGTTATCCTATTTGTTTTTATTCTGTGACCTACAAATGTCTCACCAAACAATCAATAGAACATTATTCGCATGATTGTTACAGCTTTAACATAACCATGACGAATCTGTGCAAATAAAGTTTTGTACTTATTACCATTTCAGTACAAGGTGATTTGGTTTTGTCTGTTAATTAAAATGCAAAATATACCACAACAGTAGGCGACTCTCAAATCTCAGCAGAACGACGCACGACGGAGACGTCAAATTCACGCTTGGTTTATGAGGGTTTATGGAATAACTCTATAAATAACTGCTATCATATTTTTAAAACAGAAATCTAGACTGGCCTGGCGGAGTAGGAAAACTCTCATTTGTTGCACAAACGGTCGATGGAAGTTAATTAGTTAGGCCTACCTCCTTGAAGCGGTCTGAAGAACTTATCGTAGAGGTGGTAGACGCGCGCATGCGCGAGCAGCATATAGTGATCGCACAAGTACTCGCCCAGCCCGTGCGAGACGAGGGCGGGCACGAAGTAGTCGGACCCGTAGCCCTGTGGAAACCGTCATCTCGTCATCCGCATCATCCGTCATCATGTTAATTATCATCTTATCATCATCTCCACAATGTCATCCTCTTGTCTAATCGTCTCATCATCATAAACATAAAAAAATTGGTACCTCTACACATTTAACATTTAATTAGCTGACCCTATTTTGGGGAATGTGACAGTGTACCCATCATTAAGAACAACTTTCCCCAATAAACATATAGTCGCAAATGATAAAAAAAAATTCGTCCCCCAGTACATTGCCCCGATCAGCTGATTTTAAGTTACTATGGAAGAACCAAAAAAAAAATAGTTTGCGACCACATGTTCCTTGGGGAAAGTTGTTCATAATGATGGCTGCTATAGGTATTAATATGATACATTATATAATAATATTATCTATAATAATGTTATTATAGGCTAATATTATCCAACTTATTTTGATATCCTTGGTTACACGATTATTGAACAACACCAATAACTTCTTAATTTTTACGGATCATCATTGAGTGATCATCACTGAGTTAGCGAATAAGGGGGCAGTTCTATACATGACTGACACTAGTTAACTAATAATCATCAATGCAACTATTAACTGACCTAGACCACAGAATAATTAATACGACGCATAGACTACAGACAGATTTTATTTAACCAAAACATTGTAGGGTACGTGAAAAGTAACACCCTACCTTAAGAAATGTATATATTGCATCTCTGTGGAAAATCATTTGTTAGCTATTGCCAATAATGAACATATGTACCTACATTAGATACGAGTATGTTAATTTTCTAACAAATTAGGGAAACGTTGCAATATTTTTTTGAACAATTTTTTAAATAGGTATACCATAGTTTTTCATAGGTGCATTTATTGCTTGCACAATGTACTAAGATAAGGTGTATGCAAGTGCATCTCAGTAGGTACTTAGCTAATCATCATCTAAGTAAGTAATCCAGGTAATTGAAGGTATGTAGACTAGACAAAGATGATTAATGAAAGATAATCACATTTTATTGGTTAAATTAATCATCTAAACGCAAGTTAATATAAAATTATGACTTTATGATCTGATCAATTCTAAGCATATCGAACCGCCACGTGTATAGGTAGAACAAAATCACATTATAGTAATAAAACATCATCTATCACTACAAAATATACATAATATGTACATATCATAAGGATTTCTCTCATAGCTGTAAGTTTAATACGGGGCTAAATTGTCTTGCTCCAAAAAAATTATTCAATTTTAGACAGAAACTACAAAGAAAAATAAAATTATATCGTCCTTTCATTTCACTTTGTCATTTGTCACCTTCATCATCTAATTCTGACATTTATACAAGTTTTATGATTTATTTGTTCAATTATTATCTATCTATTTTCTTTTTCTGTTCAGGGGCTGACCATATTTTAGGGAATGGTAGTACCCATCATTCTGAACAAAATTGCCCTAGGAACATAGCTTAGTTACGAATGAAAACAAACATCCCTGAGTACATTAACCCGATCAGCTAATTACAAGTTACTATGTGGGACCCAAAATTTCAGAAGAATTCACAAAAATAACTTACATTATAACAATGTTGGTGTGGCTCGTTGATCGTCGACCAGATCTTGACCTGGTCTCCAAACAGTTTGAACGCGACCCTCGCGTAGTCCTCGAAGTAGTCCACCATCTGAGGATTGGTCCATCCCCCCAGGTCCATGAACACTTGGGGCAGGTCCCAGTGGAAGAGGGTGACCATAGGCGCGATCCCGTTCCTCAGAAGCTCATCGAAGAGGCTGCGGTAGTAGCGGATTCCGTCTTTGCTGATCACGTTGTCGGTGCCTTGCGGTAGTAACCTGTGTACAATATAGGAATATTGAATATGGGTCGAATTACCTATCTTTTACGAGCAATTTTGTAAATTTTTGACTCGATTCCATTAGTCGTATTACCTACACATTTAAACTCGGTGTACAAATCGTGCCTACTTTCTTTGACTCTGAGCGAGTTGTATCTTTTCTCTTCTCACCCTACCACATGCGAGAGAGGTTACAGCTCGCACAGCCAAAAAGCCCGGCCTAGAGCAATAAACATAATTGATAAACACTGCATTAGACTGACTAATGATGATGACCATACACATTTCCATGCTAAGTAAAGAAACAGTGTATAGATAGCAGGAAAAATTAAGCATCGGAAAAATTACGCATTAAATGGCCAGTGACTCCAATTCATCTGACTGAACTCGAAATCTTATTTACTCACTCATATATTCCTGTTTGTGGCTCTGGATATAGTCAGTACTCACCGTGGCCAAGAGATAGAGCACCTATACGTGGAGACGCCTAGCTCTCGTATTATTCTCACATCCTCCTTGTACTTGTGGTAGGAGTCAGTAGCAATGTCACCATTTGATCCGTCTAACGTGTAGTTGGGATGCTGGTGAAGGTAGTGATCCCACATGCCCTCGCCTTTGCCTAGAAAAAATTGTATTGTTATATTTTTATGTATGTTTAACATATCATCTTCTACATAAAATATCTACGTAATGAATTATATTCCCATTTACATTTAATTTTGCCAAATAGGATAGGTATGCCGCATTAACTGTGTCATATTATACACTTATGACCTTTCCTGTTTCTACCCGGATTGTTCTATTGGCTATCAATAGCTAATTAATTAAGTACTTACGTATAGGTATGTATATTTTAACTATAACAATACTCCAGTCGTCAAGTACTTTCTACCTCGAGAAATTTCCGAATTTAACGAATCTTTAGGAAGTTGTTTGTATTCAATGGATGTTTTTCACTTTTTCCTCTAAAGATGAAAAGAAACTAGTGTAGTAATGTAATTGCAGTAGTAGTAGTGTAGTCTAGGCCTAATTAAAAACCTACCGCCTTCGTTCCATCCTCCTTCGATTTGGAAGGCAGCCGTGGAGACTCCCAGGATGAAGTCTTCGGGGAAGGTGTAGTTGCTCAGCCCTGTAGACCGGCTCGCCGATGCTGGCAACCCACCTGCTGATGACAGGCTGGGGAAACAAAAGTTACCGATACATAATCCTATTGTATCATTTAAGTATTCAATTCTAATACTGGCAGTCTACAATGTACGCTAAATTCGCCAATGATATTACAAAAAAAACGGTCAAGTACCTATACATATGTATGTCGGCGGCCGATCGTAAAATATCATGAAAACACTGCGTCAGCTTAGGTGAAGACTAAAGGGGGCGAGCGCAGCGAAGCCCCCGAATAGTCCTCGTGTTCGTTTGACATGTATAACACAAAAAACATCACATAGTGCTGAACAAAAATGCTTTTAAAAAGACATGTTTTCATTAAAACCCGCCATATCACTATTTGCCCAGTAATGGCTTCGCCATTATCATGTAATGGCGAGGCACATCATGATGTGCCCGATTCTAAGATCGGCCGCCGACATGTACCTCATACAACACACTGTTTCTTAAGTGGCAAATTTTCCCCTAAAGAGATAAAGATAAAGATTAACCTAAACAGACCTAAAGAAAAGATCTATCATATTGCTCACATCACACCGCACGCACGAGCGTTACGCTAGTAAATCCTGTAATGTAATAGAAACTTAGGTACTTAGTTTCTTCGCCTATACAAATACTTGTATTTTTGCCAATCTTTAATATTGTTAACTAATCATTAATTTGCAGTTTCATAAATTAATTATCTTTTGATAACTAGAACAGTGGAGTGATGAGTTGGGTCTATGGGATAAAGAGTGGAAGGAGATCGCTCAGGATCGAATGGAGTGGAGGAGGGGGAGAGAGGCCTTTGCCCAGCAGTGGGACATTACAGGCTCGTAATAATAATAATAAATAGAACAGAAATTAAAGATACTACCTACATACACCAATAGCAGCTCTACATTTTATCGATATTCACTTCTATGACATTGTACCTACATACCTTTTCTTAGCTAACACTAAGCTATCACTAACCAAATCTTAAAAACAAAACTAAAAAAGCACAAAAATAAGCAATTGAACATATATTATCTTCACGCTTCTTCCCACTCGGAGTGGCAGCGGCATCTAAATACTCAAAAAACTTAGAATTTGCACCACTCCAAGAAAATCCTTCACATAACATAACATAGCGTCACGCCTTTTCCCATACGGGGTGGCACAACTGTGCCCACTTTTAGCCAGTGATTCGATACTCCATTTCGCGTCCTTCGTTCGTCCAATACAGGATTTTGAAAAAATCACTAGATTCCTCAGCAGCAATCACTATACGTTCACTTGTCACACAAACTGTTAGCCCTTACGAATTTCCTACTTGTTTTTATTTTCACAAAGTGAATTTAGCCTTGTAAGTATATTTATTTATAGTTTTGTTCTCACCTGATCGCGAGCCATGCCGCTACGATGTGGGCGACAGCACTCGAGCTCAGCATTTTACAAACTAAATTAAGTATAGCTAAGTTTGATCGCTTATTCAAGTTTACGTCGGTTCTTTACGGGTAAGTAAGGTGGGTTGGGGTTTCCCTTAGATTGCTAATGAAATATTACATCCTCAGTGTCATCGGATAGCCGAGTAATTAGCTTAAGCGACGGGGTAGTCGCTCGCTATTGAATAACTGGATAGACCGCCTTTGCCGCCGTATGGGAAATAACGTGACGCAAGTTTCATTTTATGTGGCAATCTGTAGTCTTCATCGGCAGTTCCACGTTACCATGTCATGCTTTCAGCTATGTAAACAAAAAATATTCAAATCGCTATATCTATATGTATGCGTAATTCACAAATCTGGTATATATGGTATATATTAATTCTGGTATATATGTACGTATTTGTATGTAGTTTATATTATTATTATTTTTTTAAGTATATTATTTATTTTTTTACTTAAGTATTTGATGTTGTACACTTGGATCTACCTATTGTTGATTTATTTATCCTTTCCTTCCTGGGTTTGCTGGAAGAAATCTCTCGATAGAGATAAGCTCGCCTTTGTACATGTCATTTCCATTTTTAATTGTCATAATGTATTTTTTGTGTGCAATAAAGTATAAAGTAAAGTAAATCTTTAATTATTTGAAGGGCTTCCTCGATGTCTACATGATCCCATCATCAGATCTTTATACGAAGTTGATAAGTTGTTCAGTAGCACTCTACGGTCTCTCTCACAATCACCTTCACTTCGCCATATAATTAAGCAGGAATAATGCAACGCAATATCGCAACCTGTGGGATAACTGAATAATGATCACTGATGATCAGTGACGGAGGCCATCTGTGTGTCTGTACATTAGCAGTTCCACTTCACAATAAAGAAGTATTTTACTATTAATAATATTATGAAGCCTAGCGAGGGGCACGAGGGGCCGTTACTCGGATTCGACTAAGATTGAGCCAGACTCCACCACGCTGGCTCAGTGCGAGTTGATGGAGACTTGGAGAGGTGTCGGGCTAGTGGCCAACCCGACTGTCAGAAGTTATACTCATAATATACGCTAGTCATACCATACATTACATTAAAATCGCAAAATATCGTTGTTATATTTTTACCCGTTGAATGAGTATTTTCCCCGATTTATAGGTCGGAAACTGACAAAACATAAAAATACTTATCACTTTTTTGGAAGAAAATGTTGAACTTTGTAGAGCTGTATCTCAGTCAATATTGAACCTACAAAGCTGGTTTAGATTTCAAATTGTAGATTTAAGTCGTATCAAAAACGTAGAAGATAGTTTTGTAATAAAACGCATAGTTAAGGAGACATATTGAATATACCAAAAGAAGTGCTAAAATTTCGCGGTTTTTCGAGTGCTACAAAGTTAGCACAGGTCTTTCGAAGCTGCAAACTTGGATATACACTACTGGTAGTGGTCCTAACAACATATAAAAAAATCAGAACTAACTAGCATATGTTTTGCGATTTTAGCGACTTTTGGTGTAATGTATGACTGGCGTAATACATTATTGCTACCATTAAAAAAAAACGCATTAAAATCCGTTTAGCCTTTTGAACTTTCGAACAGCTGAACTGATTTTAACAAAACGTCTATGAACCGTCATCGTCACAAGAAAGTATATAGTACCATTTATAGAATCAAAATCCGTGCACCCGTTTGACCGCTATTATAGCGGTCAAATGGACCGCTATAATAGTGCGATGGACAGAGGTTCCGTGCCCTTATCCACACTGACCAAAACTTGAAATACGCTTGCTACGAAATCAAATCAAAGTTTTGTTTTGTGAAACTTGGACTACAAAAATGTTAGTCTAGACCTGCCGTAGCCATCATATTTAAAAAGGTAAACTGTCAAACCGCTAATTATAATCCGACCAATTTGAAACGTTATCTAGCGGTTTAGCTATCTCTTTTACTCTTGCAAGGCTCAATGCGGTATAATTTACATTTGACAGTTTACTTTTTACTTTTCAATTTCTTCGCGTTTCTGGCTGTCATCAGCTGCGCTGCGTACTCTTCGATCTGTTTTCCAGTTTCCTCCAATGTTTGCTAAAAAATACTCCTAAATTCGTTACCATGATCTTTGTGATTGCGCATTGAGTGTCCAATCATTGTAAGCCATCATAACAATTGCCTAGTTGTGAAGTATCTCGTGATTTTGTGATGTAATAACGTGCGAACCGTTGAAGCCATGAATCTCATTTCTGGATGCTTCTGTCTTGTATGTTATTTTGGAGTATGTCAGGGTTCTGGGGCGGATATTGCCCTGGATGCCAAGGCAACCCTGCTGCACCGTATAGACACCTTGAATCTCCTGATCTACACCTGCCTGTTGGCTCTCACTGTCCTGACTATTTGGGTTTTCAAGCATCGTAGGGTTGCCTGGCTGCACGAAACTGGTTTAGCTGTGATTTATGGTAAGTTTGTACATCCATGTTTTCGTCGCGTTACGCGTATGGGTGTGTCGCATACCTGTAATGGGTTCTATTTACGATGCAACCTGGCTTGCAATTTGTCACTGCAACTCATAGAAATACAATACTCATAGAAACTCATAGGCAGAGAGATAAATAGAAGTTGCAGCAACAGATCACGAGACAGATTGCATTGTGAGTAGAGCCCATAAGACCAAAGTTAGAACATGATGTAACTCTAATGATAGAGTAGGTAGATCTTATGAAATATTTTAGTGGTAATACTATATCCTTAAGCGAATGGGTGTGTTAATTTAAATACATAGTGGGGGCTATTTGGAAGGAAATTGCACTAAACTTAAAAGGCCAATAAGCCCTCTAAACATCATAATGACATCATCTTAGTTGTTGATAACAACTAAAATAATGTCATTATGACGTTAGGCTTAGAGGCTTTGGTTGCCATTTTAGTTCAGTGCAATTTCCTTCCAAAATTCAGCAAATTAATTTCATAAATCCTCATATTCATCATTCTAAGTACAGAAAAACAAACCTGCAAAACTACCGAATAGATTTCAAGGAAAACTTTATTTAATATCCAAATTAACTATACAGCCTACGAATTTATATTGAAAACTCTTAATCTAACAGCTACTTTACTAACATTTCAGGTCTGGTCGTTGGTTGCATCATCAGGTATGCGGGCAGCACAAACCAGGTTACTTACCTTGATGCCCACCCAGCACCCGATACAACATACAACCTCTCTGTGCCACCTGATATTCTTCGTTTCCACTTCCCAGACAAGATACACATTGTTTCTGGAGGTATGTTCTCATAGTTATAAATAATCGGTTAAGTGCGGGTCGGTATCGCACACGAAGGGTACCGTACCATCGTACAACAAATCAAAAGCACTCAAAACAATAAAAAAATAAACAAAAAGAAAATTTAAAAAGTTTATGCCTTCACGAGATTTGAACCGACGACCGGATTGAGAGTCTACATCATACCGGCTAACCACAACCATGTGGGTTGACGCGAAATATGCTATCATATTTAAATATGTAGTATATGTGTCTATGATATTGGTTGCTATGACAATAAATAAACAGTTTCAGTCAAGATCTCCATTTTGAAATGTGTAAGTGTATCTAAACACGTCTCTTGTATCGGGGCCCCCTTTAATTTGCAATATCTCTCGTATTTCAGTATTTGTGGTTGGTGCGGCAACAGATATACACATTCTGTGAAAATTTCAGCTTTCTAGCTATTACGGTTCGTGCAGACGGACCCGGTGACAGACAGGACGGACGGACGGACAGACGGACAGCGAAGTCTCAGTAATAGGGTCCCGTTTGGCACCCTTCGGGTACGGTACCCTAAAAATACTACCCAGGAATCTGTGTTACCAACTATTTAGTTATTAGATTTATTTATTTATTGCCATGGGCTAGCCCTCTGTTGCACAAAATGTAGTATTTGGATATGCTCAATGTGGGCACATATACCTCTGTCTGCCAGCCATATGGGAAAAGGCATAACACTGAAATACAGAGTTTATGTTATGTTATTTAATGTAGATTCCTAGCTCTAACCGTAACATCTGCAAATAGACAGACTAATTTGGCTTAATTCTATTATTGTTACAATAGGCTTGCGTCAAAGGTAATCCAATAAATCTAGGAACAAGTCTTAAGTTGTAGCATTATGTACAAAATGACTTGACATTCTCAGAATTGTATATTTCCAGCAAATATATTTTATAAAGTCAATTTTATGCAATTAAAACACTATTTGATGGATTATTTCATAGAAATCAGGAACAAAAGTTCCGTTTCGACAGTTCATTCATGACATATTATTGTATCCATTTCAGAAGAGCCAGTACTAAACAAGACATATGCTTACAGCTTCAAGGGAGAGATTGACAAGGTGGAGCAAAATGAAATTGATCTCAAAGCAACTTTTGATCCTGAAATATTTTTCAACATTATTCTACCGCCAATCATATTTCATGCCGGATATTGCTTGAAAAGGGTATGTATAGCACTCGCGCAACTGATTAGTTATTTAATTCTATTTAATGAATGTTTGTCTTTTCTACAAACAAATACTTAAAGTAATGATTTAACCAACACATATATGGTATATTAATCTGCTAAAATTACTCTTGTAACATGTAGTGGGTATGCCACGAACGGCAGATGTAGTTACTCCACTTTCATGCATGTGTTATGCTCCCGCATATACCTACATTTTATATTGTGTAGTTAGTCAATAATAGTGAAAAATGTTTTATTATATTTGATATTTTTACCTTAATAAAAGTTATCAAATATAATAGAACTTCAATCATTAAACTTCAATCATTGCACAATCTTCAATATACGGTTAACGGCCTAAACGGTTAATAACGTAAAACGTTGCACAATATGTAATATTGCGCAATATAATTGATTGTGTAGGGGCCGCCTTAATGTACCTCTCCACCATTAGAATTGGTGAGCTCGTCCCACCAAATGACTGAACTGACAAATCCAACTTCATTCCAGAAATACTTCTTCCGCAACTTGGGAGCCATTTTGACATTCGCGATGGTCGGCACGGCCCTCTCTGCGCTCGTGATTGGCTCGCTCATGTACGGCTGCGTTCAGCTCATGCCCGCCACTCTCGCGTCTAGCTTCACGTTCCTGGACACCCTCTACTTCGGAGCGCTGATCTCTCCAACCGACCCACTGACGGTGCTGGCGATATTCTCGCAACTGAAGGTGGATGTGAACCTCTACGCTATGATATTTGGCGAGAGTGTGCTGAATGACGCAGTCGCTTTGGTGCTCAGCGGGTAATTGGGCACTTTTTACAAACATACCATACATTCACGACTTTTTCCTAGGGGGGTAGGCGGAGACCAGGGAGCACTTATCCAGTGGAGAGCGCATAGATACATTTTCCTTTGAAACACAACTCACCAATTTACGGGCGGCGGGGGACGAGGTAAGAGAGCTGTGATTGGTCAGCCGCTGCGAAACTGTCTGGCGGCCCGTCATCGTACATAGTTTGCGTATTCGAATGTTTGTTGAATACAACAAACGTTTGTTGAATACAACAAACGTTTGGCGAGTCGCATTCCCCCGCAGGTGCAGTCATTTGGATATATAGTCTCTGGCGGAGACTAAAGATCTCCACTTGCTTCGATCCTGGCATACATCTCTGGCTTCCTCATCATTCTTAAGTGTCTTCATGCTTGCCCACCGGTTACGGTCACTTGCGCATGTTATACCTACTAATAGCACAGATACCTACTATAATATTATGCTATAATATCCATTATATTTGTTACCCTGCTAAATATTTTAGGATAGGTTTACACGTATGCACGTACCTTTTATCTATAAGCCACGTTCGGTAATACACATTTTACTGTTCAGCATCCTGTTGGAGGAAAAATGTCGAAAGTGAAAACCTAAAACTGATTGGATATCTGTATTCCGAACAAGAACAGGCAGGCACATTCAGCGTTCAAAAGAGCTGGTACCTGGTGAATTAAGAAAGAATATTATTAAGTTTTCCCTGTGAATTACTGTGCAATAAAGAATATCAGTATGAATCATAATTGATGAGTTGCAATATCTGTAATCATTTCAATAGAAAATAGCGATGCAGTGGATGCGGGAAGCTCATGACCTGATTAGATGCCTTAGATGCTGAAGTAAACAAGAGACCTGTACCCAGCAGTGGATGATGCAATGCGGGCGACTGATTGATTGGCCAATAATTAAGAAGTATATTTGCATTTCAGTGCCATTCAAAACTACGAGAAGCGTTATTCCACCGACGGCGGGTTTGAGATCAAGGCCTTCCTCGGTGCTATCGGAGACTTCATCGGAATCTTCAGTCTCTCCACACTGATTGGTGCTCTGATGGGATGCTTCACTGCATTGATATCCTTTTCAAATACACACATACTCTTGCGGCTTATTTCGTTGCGTTCCTTATTAGGTGTTGCTAAAGCTGCTTCATGGTACTACAACCAAATTGAAAATATGAAAAATCTGGTGTTCAAATGGAGAGCAATCTGTCACAAGTTACTAGTTTCCTGACAGATCGTCTTTTTCACATACGGGTTTGCAGACGCACAGTTGTTTTGATCCGCTTCAATACTCTATTTTCGTAACAGGGGGCTAGCCCATCGCCGCAGCTACAGAGTAATGAAAGATATCCAACATTAATGACTCTCCAAAATAAAATTTTTGGGCATTCTCGCCTATTGAAGCGACAGTCGATCCATGGTCAAGGGCCAGTATTATGGCTGACAGCACATCGAAGTACGACACATCGACGCACACACACAGAACTAGAGTCCTCGTGCGTTGTGGGTCCACATCCACAAGGTGACCCGGTAGTAAAGCTAGCTTCCACTGTCCTCCGACTCCGTAAAGCAACTCCGAAGCCTCTGCCACTGCAAGCGTTTCCTTAGCCACAGCTCACATGACGAAGTTCACTCACGTGCGGGACTGGCCGCTGCTCGAGTCCGCTCTCTTCGTGCTCATGTCCTACGCCGCGTTCCTTATCGCGGAAGTATGCGAACTGACAGGTATACTCGATGCCGTATTATAGTTTGCCGACGCGGTGTCCCACTGCTGGGCAAAGGCCGTGGCTTTACTCTTTAACTGGTTCGCCGACACATCTTATATAGGTAACAATAGTTCGCCATTGTTCGGTCATTCGAGCGGTGTGCCTCTGCGAGAGAAGGGGTTAATGTTTATTACACCGTTACACCTCTAATCAGTAGGTAATTTATAACGATTACTTTTCCATTGATATTGGCCACGTTGGCCATTTCCACTGACTAAGGGTTAACCGCTAGGCCACAAAATTTATGGAGTAGCCACAAAGTTTGATAAAATCAATGTTAACTATTACTCAAATTACTTGTAACAAGTTCGCTCTTATAAGCACACCGGTCGAACAATTTTAGTATGGAGAACCATAGAAGCGTTGACGAAAGTGCCGATATACACTCTCATGTGAAAAACCGAGGGCTGATGTACATTGCGTTTTACACACTTATTATAATTCTAATATTGACCGAATAATATTATGAAAACGCAATATTCATCAGTCTTGAGCTGTTTCGCCCGATAGAAATAACCCCATAAAATTAAAACCTAACCTCATAAAAATGTGTACTCTTTGTAACGATGTTTACTTCGCAGGCGTGGTAGCGGTGCTATTCTGCGGTATCTGCCAAGCTCACTACACCTACAACAATCTGTCGTCCGACTCACGCAACAGAACGAAACAACTATTCGAGCTGCTCAACTTCCTGGCAGAGAACTTCATATTCACATACATCGGCGTGTCGATGTTCACCTTCCCGAAGCACCACTTCGATCCGTGGTTCATTTTCGCTGGATTTGTATCCTTTACTAAAGTACATGTTTCTTGTAATTAACTAATTACAGTGGGGACCCCACATAGAGTAATTAGCAGGAAAATTAAAATCTTCAGCACATGGTATAAGTCAAAACAGAGCTGAAGCTGCGGGACTATTTTAAAAGCTTTAATAGCATCAAGGATTGAAGAATATTTCCCTTGAATCTTTGTATCAGATAACATCAGCGATTGGTCGCGCTGTGAACATCTACCCTTTATCGTTCCTGCTAAACCTCGGAAGGAAACCACCCATTCCTATGAATTTTCAACACATGCTTTTCTTCTCTGGTAAGTCCTTTGACAGTGTATCTAAAATTGTCTTCATTATCAATGTTAGTTTTTTTTTTTCAAAACAAATTAAGTTATTTGCAATATAAAAAGCTGATGCTGCAAACCTTACAAAAATATCGTCAATCCTTGCAATATTAAGGGGAAGGTACTTTAACCCCCTGCAGAAAAAGAAAATATTCGGAGGAAGAAATGCAACTGAATACTGCGGGGCATACAATTGAATACCAAATAAAGTGCAACATTTGCAGGTCTCCGCGGCGCCATGTCATTCGCGCTCGCTATACGGAACACGGCCTCGGAAGCGCGGCAGGCGATGCTGACCACGACCTCCTTGATCGTCATCGCCACAGTCGTACTACAGGGAGGCGCCGCCACGCACGCGCTCGACTACCTACGGATCCCTACTGGGTTTGCTACTTTACTACTTTAAAGCTTACTTTACTACCCTACTTTGTTTGGCTTTTTGATAGATATGTTTTTAAGATACAGGCACATATTGCTTGTGGCCCCATACTAGGATACCCTGTGGCGTGGGAACCAGAAACAGCGACATCAAAAACTTGTAAACATCCAAGACCTGGGGGTATTTTTTGTCCCCAGCCGGGATTCGAACCCGGGACCTCTCGCATGGAAGGCAGATGCGCAACCGCTGCGTCACAGAGGTCGTCGATGTTACGGCTAATGTTAGGAGAGCGGCTAAACCTAAGATTAGCCGGCTAATGTTAGGTGTCCATTTACGTATAATTTGTTCTAACATGTCAACCACACGAAGGATAAAGGGGGATTCGCTTAGCTCACCCCCTTTATCCTTCACCTACCCTGACCCACCTCTGCGCCCCGCCCATGTAACAATAGATAAACTAATATTATTATAAATACTATCTAACGTTAGCCGCTCTCCTAACATTAGCCGTAACAATTATTTATTTATAACGTTTATTTTTGAATAAAGCACTTAATTATACAACTGTCGGCAGGTTGGTTACAAATACACCCAAATAAGGAATTAAATCTTATCTATACAATCGAAAGTGCCACAGTACAGAATAGGAGCCCAGAAAGTGATATCCTCTCTAATGTCTTAAAAAATGTTGTTGACCCTGATGTCCCCAGGGACATACCTACTTATTCCATTATTTCCCTCATGCTGTTTTTTTGGTTATTTTTCCTTCTATTTCTTCTTTTCGATTGCATAGGTTGTTTACATAATGAAATCCTTAATTGGCCTCATTTTAAGATATTTTTTTTTAAGATTACATGTAAGCATGGCTGTGGATTTTTGTTAATAAAATAAAATAAAAAAGAAAAGAAGATGCAGTTGATTAGTTTTACGATTATTTAATGCATGTTTTGCTTTACAGGGAAAGTCAAAATGACGAAACTGACACTCTGCCATACCGCGACGTCAGAAGTGTAAGTAGTAATCCCTTGGTCCATTTCAAACGTTCTCGTAGATGTAAATAGTAGTCACAGTAATCAATCTATTCACGAGAAAACTCAATGTTTCGCACAAGTACTTGAACAGAACACGAGATACACTCAATTCTCTGTAATACAAGGTAGATTTTTAGTTTATCTATCAATCAATCAATACGTTGGTCAGGTCAGATCTCAATTCAGTAACGTTTGCTTTCAATAACAAATTGTGTTAATAACTAGTATGTGATGTTTTTTTTTGCTTTTCAATCAATATTCGTTAACGCTTTTTGTGACTTGTGATACCAGAAACGAATTGTTTTCCTATTTCCTGTCATGCTGATATCAATTCACTTAATCACCTGCCATACACATACTTAGTAATTTGGCTTTAGAATATTACTGGCAATTTGCAACCCTGAGTCTTTGAGTGGAGGAAATGTGATACTGTCAACGAAGTGATACACAATCGTTGGTCCGGAATATGAGTAGGGTTGCCATGCACGTATTAATGAGACCTTGTTGTGGGCAGCTCTACCAGGCTACGGGATCAAGCGGCGCGGTATGTATCCGTATACTGTCGCACATGAGGCTTTTGTAGTGTTCAATGTCCGTGAGCTTTGGCCATCGTTGCAGATTTGCTCTACTAATTTCGCCTTCTGAATGTTTGTCGCAAGCAAAATTATTTCATTTTGCGTCCTTACATGCAGTAATTCTGATATTATATTTACTTAAACATACGAGGTTCTAGTCTTGAGATACCCTTAACTAATGACATGCATTTTGGTGCCGTGACCAGGATTGTCTCTGAATTGATTTACTCAAACAATGTGAGTAATGTGTTCATTATTTTGACAACCTTCTTTGAACAAAGTCGACCTTGCCGCGCTATTTGTAAGGAGCTAGCGAAATTGTGTGGAAATCATTATTGTCGTGATTTAGCGGCCAGCAATTTCCTGTGAATATCCTCCGCGCCCCCTTGATGTTTGTTTGCCCCCGACATTCAGTTATAGGCATAACTGTTACCATTATAATCCATCCATAATTTCATATCATTACTGTGTGTTTTTAAAAAAACCCATGTGGAATCACTAACGAATCCCATAAACTACGAAACAATGAAGTGCTAGACTGATGAGATGATTTATGTAAACAAACAAGTGCATTAAATCCAGAGATAACCTACTGAGCTTTATTTATTTTTGTCATCTTGTTTGACTACATCTATCCAATCTTATTGTTGTAACTTGTAACCATACTTTCGACATGACTACTACTACTTTCTAATAGAGTCAGAAATGTATAGAGTTCCAAAACAACCAATTACTTGACGTTTTCCTGACACACAATTAAATTAAAAGTTTAGAAGACACATGTGATACGAGTATATACACACACAAAAGTTACGCGAGGCATTTATTGTACAGCCAGCAGATATAGCGCTCGGTCTACGAAATTTGGACCCCACCCAACCAAACGACAGGGCGACAGTAAGACTAAACAATGTTGATACCCATGCACGAGGAATCCATTTCGCATGTCTTTGCAATAAATAACCATGTAATGAGCCCGCTAACACTTTAACCGATTGGCATGTCTTTTAACCTCGACATAACATGCATAAAAAACATATACGATATTATTATACCTACGTTCATACACGGCACCTATGATTGCCCGAGTTTCAGTAAATAAGAAATACAGTCCATTGGTTGACTTTGACCTAATTCCAAAATTGGACAAGGCCGGTTGATTGTTCCTTGACTTATAATAAGATACCAAATTCTTTGAGATGGTCATCGATTAGATAGACATGATAGATTTCTCAAATTGAAAGATATTGCGATTGATGTCATAGATACAGAATAAAAATACTGACAATCAAAAAGAGACAATATTAAAATAAGAAAATTATAGACGGGACATATTGGATTGGGAATCCTTTGGTGTATTTTCTCTTGTATCTTTTTAGGTGTATGGATGGTGTCAATACGCCTTATTATTATAATATAATAACGGAGTAAAATGACAGTTCCGATGTTACCGCTTTTTGGCAGAAAATAAACAGTGATGGTGTCAAGAATGATTTAGATCATTCTAATGTCTCAATATAGAATGATATTGATATAAATGATTAGAGAGCTAGTGCTAGTGCATATAGCTTGTTCAAACTGAAATGACGCGAACCCTCCTTTGTTTGCGAATAATAAGTAAGAAAAATTGCATTTGCATTAAAATAACTCACAAAAAGTGGGCACAATTTGTTAACAATATATCAAGAAGTGACGTTTGATGTTGTCAGTTTACTTCGTTTTTATAGTAATTAGGGAGTGAAGTACTATGTCACGAGTTTAACCCTATTATATAACTATAACTTCTATTGCAATAATCCCCAGTGATCCATGGTAATGCATGTGTTAATTTCCTCTTATTTTTGGTTCTTTTGCTTCTCTTTCCACTATTATAGATCCGCATGGTAGTTAAATGGGACAAAGGAGACAGTGGAGTGAGATTGCCTTGGAACGTGTATGAAGTATGTACAGTATAATTTACTCTATGGTAGGTATGTAGGTATAATGGCGAACGCACACTTATCGGCATCGGACGCACCGAACGCGCCGCTCGCTCCGTCCGCACCGAACGGATCGACCGCACCAACAGACAGAACCGAGAATGCTGACGATTGGTGCGCATGGCCCGCGCCGAATCTGATGACGTCATTCGTCAGGATTTGGGACGATTCAGTGCCAGGTTCCATAGGATGATGAAGAATTATATTAATCGTCCGGTGCCTCCGGTGCCGAAAAGTGTGCGTTTGCCATTTAAAAAAAAAAACATTAAGTACTTATTCCTTGTAGCATGGTCATACTACTATTTTCATGTACATGTTTTATCTGTTTACATTGTGTACTTAATGCATTGTACTATCGTATTTTTTAAAGGTAAGGTTTTGTTCGGTGCTGGCTGATTATAAAGATCTAACTGAAACATGTAACTTACATTCTCCGTAATAATTTAGTAGGTAGATGAAGAATCATGATCTTCTTGTTCTGTCTTATTTAACGTAACGTGCCAACTGACCTAAAAATATATTGCTGGATAAGACAGACGGCGATCACAATCAATTTTAGTTGAAAACATGCTTACCATTTTCGAACCAAATGACACAAGTAAATCATTTGAGACAAATAGCAAGAGACATGGGTCCCAGTGTCAGCAAATTTTCGATTTAGCAGATTTGTATCCGGAGTCCGGTCGCATACAAGGTGTAAATTAATTAACGCAAAATGGGAAACTTTTTTGTTAGGGACATCATTCTGAGCAACTTTCATTATGAAACCGATTTGATCAGAGCTACTTTATTTTTCACTTCTGTATACAAATCACCTGACCCACCCACTCAGGCCAAAATGTACTGGGAAGTGAAAAATAAAGTTGCTCTGATCGAATCGGTTTCATAATGAAAATTGCTCAGAATGATGTCTCTAACAAAGTAATTTCTCATTTTGCGTTAATTCATTTACACATTGTATAATCCGGAATTCCGGACCCATAAATCATCTGACAAAATAGGTATCATTTTAGGGCGTGTCGTAAAAAAATCTACTTCGAAAGTGTAACGGAATTAACGTAGGTAAACATTACAGATCCCGTCACAAAAAGACATTGAGCGACTGTAGCCGGCGCAAACATATTCCATCCAAGTCGCTCAGTTTCTTTTTACACGACGCGAACTGTAACATTTGTTATTTTTGTCCACTTCAAGCCGGCTACCCAGACGCCTGCCGCAGAGGCAATCTAGGGTGAAAAAGTGTGTTAAACTGGAGCCGCCGCACACACACCGGGCGGTTTAACACCTATTTAACCCCATGTTGCCCTGCGGCCGGCGTGTGAGTGAGTAGCCGTTCTTACAAAACCTGGCTGATTCTGACGCTGAGTACCCGGGACAGGAGACGCCGCGCGGCAGCGGCGACGCGCCCGGCGAGAAGGCGCGGCTGGCGCGGCTGTGGGGCGCGCTCGACTCGCGGCTGCTGAAGCCGCTGCTGACACACGCGCGGCCGCCGCTCACGGACACGCTGCCCGGGTTCATGCGCCCGCTCGCTCGGATACTTACCACCACGCACCAGTATACGCAGGGGGTGAGTTTACGATTATTTTTGTCCCTTAAGGCCCACTACTTCGTGCGCAGAATAGGCTTGTGGCCAAGGTAATCCAATAAATCTAGGAATAGGTCAAGTTGAAACATTATGTACAAAATGGCTTGACATTCTCAGAATTGTATATTTCCAGCATATATATTTTATAAAGTCAATTTTGTGCAAAAAAAGACAGCATTTGATTGCACTTTTACATGACGTCATGACGTCATTCTGTTGTTATTTCATAGAACTCAGGAACCAAAGTTCTGTTTCGACAGTTCATAAAAAGTATATATTTTGACTTGACAGGCCACAAGCCTATTAATCTTATCCCGAGTTAACTTTGAAAGCTCCGCACAAACTCGGGACAATTTTGTATGGAGTTGTCAAAGTTAACTCGAGATAAGTCTAATTCTGCGTATGAACTAGTGGGCCTTAGTCGACGACTCACGCTTGCTGCAGGGGCAATATAGGGTGAAAAAATCTGTTTGGAACCGCCCGCCTGCTTGTTTCCGCGGTGTGTGACTTATGCGTTCTACTTGCGGGTCCATGGTGTGTGTGTGGCAGCTGAGCGTCTTATCTAGCTGTACTGTTGAACAAAATGTTCAGTCAGCCACTCAGCTTATCTATATGTAGACATGTGGTTGAGCGCCGTTGTTCAATAAACGAGATAGCCGCACAATTGGTCAGCTATTTTAGTTAGTTGGCTGCGTGCGACATCTCTATAATTGTTAATGTATTTTCAGGAGAGCTCACTGCGTCGCGCGGACTCGGATTCAGACCTGTGCATCGACGAACCGCAACCTGTTCCAACCACGATCGACCCTCAGGTAATCAGCACTCCGTATTAGTTATATTCTACCTTTTTTAAGTATCTTAAACTTAGCTTTTAGATTTATTTACTAATATACCATCGGGCAGGATATTGGCCGCCATGCATACGCATTTTGTTTGACAATATATCAAATAAGTACGAGTAACGAAATCATAGCGGAGGTTGTAACTTTCTGCCAAAAAAATAATGGCAATAAACAATTACTATTTCCTTTCTTCTCTGGCAGAAAGGGCAGCCTATGCCTGTAGACAATGTTAAACGCTAAGGATAGCGAAACGAAACGATAACTTTTTATGTATGCGATTTGACATTTGGCATGGCTAAGGTGACGTCACCTAGCGAATCCAAATGTCAAATCGCATGCATAAAAAGTTATCGTTTCGTTTCGCTAGCGTTAGCGTTTAACTTTGTCTAGGGGGCTAATATGTTTCTATAATGAGCTATTTACCAGTTTATTCTATACATGTACCTATACTCTCTTTATAATTGTATTGTATTTTATTCTTAAGTTCTGCCTATTTACCTACTTATTTGTAAGTATTTCAAGTGTTTCCTTTTGTTTTGGTTGCAGCTTTCAATTAATATACGGAATGGATATGGGCATGTTTAAACTACCTACTAGCAGTAGGGACCTGTCGACTGTGATATAATATAGTATGAAATTGTATAGGACAACAAAATGTTTTTGATGATTGCACGCAGCAATTGTGGCCTGGACTTGTTGACACGCGCATCTCTGTCGATGGTATAACGGGAAGTAACATCTGAGGTTACACGCACCGCCCTCGTAGTCCGAACCAAAGTATGAGCTCAGAAAGTGCCACAGTGACGAAACACTAAGCCGCTAAAAGCCGCTTTTTGGTGACAATCGGTAATTGTGTCCCTCTTCATGAAACTAATAAATTCAAATTAAGGTTTGAATAAATGCATTTTAAAAACATGTCGTCCAAGCCAATCACTCAATAATAAAATTATAAAACCGTTCAAGTTGTTGTATCAGCATTGATTAGTTTAGGGACTCAATTATCGACTGTCGCTTACCGAGACCGCAGTCTCATAAACGCATGTAAATGTAAAAAGTAAAATTCTACTATTATCATATTGGACGGACGATATAAGCAAAACTTTATATTTAGATGTATAATTGTCATGGGAAGATATTAACTTTGTAATACCTGTAGCTTTATTATGTATCTCTGAATTCTATGAATTTCAGTCGCACTCACACTATTCAAATTGACCAATCAGAACAATCACGATTATTTTACGACTTGTCTTTAGTAACGATCATGATGGGTCATTTTGTAACGATCATGATGGGTCATTTTGTAACGATCATGATGGGTCATTTTGTAACGATCATGATGGGTCATTTTGTAATGATCATGATGGGTCATTTTGTCAATTTGATTACAGAGATACGTAATAAATATGGCTACTGTACATTGAATCGAAATTACACAGCAGTAACGCATATTTACCTCAGTAATACAGCAGAGATATTTGGAAAAGTTAACCAACCAACCATCATACTGTAGTTAATCAAAATATGTTTCAATAAAATTGTAATAGGTACTTAATTGACTCATTGTTTAAAAATCTGTGTGTCAGTTTGTCTACTTGAAGTGAGAAAACGTAAGCCTCAGAAATTTCACGGTTTTGCATTTTAATAAATAAACTTTTAATATTTGGTAGGTATTGCACTCTGAAATTGTTTTTACTCCAATATTATTTTTAATTATCATATTTGGTTTTATATCTAGTGTGTAATAGACAATTACGGTTATTTGAAACATTTCATTCAATATCAAAAATATAATTTTTCGAATTTAATTTGATGTATTAGTAGGTATTGTTTACCTAATAGGTACAATAGAAAAAAATAATTTACTTCAAAATACGTAACGTATCCTGTACCGTAATGGAGTGAATAATGATTGTAGGTTCATAATTCATACATAAATGTCATGTTTTTCAGTTTGAGTTTAAGGAACATAATTTCATAGTTTTATTGGTCCTGTAACTATTGATAAATCATAGTTTCAAGTTAAATGTATATTATAGGTATAGGTAGGTACTTACTTGAGAAAAGCTTAATTTGTTCGTGATCTTCATAATAATAAGGTTTTGAAAACCAATATTATATTTGTATGTATGCCTTTGTAAAAGCATACTTATTCTAAAAGACGAAATTATAAAGATTTACGTTAATAGGATGGTTTTAGCATGAATATTATGCAGTATATTTATTTTAATTTATTTCAACCATTCATTTTTCTGAAACTAGGAAAGTAGTTTATCAAAGTTTTTAACATCAATATTAATTATAATACGTAAAGGGATGTTTGTATATAAAAATGCATAACTACAATAACCAGGTTTTTATATTGATTATTTTTTGTTTAAGTTTTTCTAATGTGGAACAAAAATAAATTTCCATTTGAACTTTCCAAAGTGTACAGTATATTGTGTGACTTAAAATCTAATTATTATGTGGTGCAGAAGAGGCCGTTTTATTGTTATGAAATATAAAGCACTTGTGTTTGACTGATCTTGTTCTTTTATTTCTGTAAGATAGTTCCAGTCAGCATGTGTATGAAGAAATTTATATATATTTTCTTTACATTCATACAACAGCAATTATCCCTTCGTCAAATCGTCAGTGTAAATAGTTGACTTAGGCAGATAACAATTAAAGAGTAATTGTGTTGTTTCCAGGGTAATAAAAAATAAATCTAGGAACAAGTCTGAAGAAGTATTATGTACAAAATGGCTTGACATTCTCAGAATCGTATATTTCCAGCATATACAGTGTGTTTGGTGCATCTGCATCGTTTTCCAAATTAAAATGGCGGATAGAAGGGATTATTTGCTATATCCTAGGTCCACAAAAAAAAGTAATAGCCCAACGGTTTTTTTAATTTTAATATTTTTAACTTTTTTGACAAATCCTCCATAATGTAAAGGAATGTTTCCTTTGAGTGAAATTTGCTATCTTATTAAGAGTACTTTGGCTGGAGGTTGTGTTTAAAATTTCCATCCTATATACAAAAGTACCCACTGTTGAGAAATTATTTAATCAACTTGCCTTTCCAGAGCTTGTCTGATTTCAGTGATAACCTGGAACCTAGGGCCATGACCTGGCACTATCCAGTTAGCTAGTTCAGCAACTTTCAGTCTATTCCTTCTCTGTTGCGATGGGTCGTCACTGCCTGCTTCAATCCATATGTTAGGATCCTCTATATCCTGTTGATTCTCAAAAAGATCACCTGTAAAAACATTACACTACAGTCTTCACAAAATAAAAGGCCCGTTTTGACTGTTCACGCCCATCATGAAGTGTTAACTCCTAATGCGTAGGTAATATTTTTATTTTGTGAAGACTAATGAGAGATGAGAATTGTGGGTATTGAAACAGAATACTGAGATACCAACATCACAAAGTTTAACAATAACTAAAGCATCTACACTCTCTTTATTAATCTGTGGCTTCACCAAAGAGTTTGCATCCTCCTTTCTGCCAGTCTACGTCTACACCTTGGACGATTAGGTAGTTCGTCCAAGGTCTACACCAATACTAAAAGAGCTCTTGCATTTGAGTTGTCAGTTAGTTTGTTTTGTTGTTTTTAGAATTAATATTTTTGCACAAATTAATATATATATATTTTTTTCATTAATATCAAAATGTCTTACCTGCTATTGCTTCTATCTCACCCAGTTTATTTGTTACAAGCACAGTCACATCTGAAAGTGTATGCCCGGGTGTTGGGATCACCTTCACTCCTTCATTTATAATAAACTCTTCACCTGTAAATTGCTGTATGATAAAAATTAGAATAGATCAGAGGTAAAAGCTGTACTTTAGTAGGTACTACGAGACATAATAGTGGTAGCTTTAATCGACTGACACTACTAACCTTCGTCAAATGGATGCAAAAAATATTTTTCCTTGTATGATATGCTGAACCCCACTATATGCTTTGCATTCAGAAATAAATTGTTGTTTCCGATATGGTCTGAATGGCCATGAGTCGATATAACATACTGTATATCTTCACATTTCACACCATGTTCTTGTAAACCTGAAAAACATGTTGTAAGTTATTTGAAGGTCACTTTGCTCGAATGCTGCCAAATCGTTGGGCTAAGAGAACCACACACTGGCTCCCAGTAAATGCAAAGAGAAAGCATGGCCAACACAGGAAGAGATGGAGTGATGAGTTGGGTGGTTATGGGATAAAGAGTGGAAGGAGACCGCTCAGGATCTAATGGAGTGGAAGAGGGGGAGAGAGGCCTTTGCCCAGCAGTGGGACATTACAGGCTCTTAAAAAATAAAGTTATTTGAAATATATCTTGTGACAACACCAAAGAAGTAACATTTTCAATCTTTTGAATTTTTATAAACATATTAATTCATAATTTCTTTATTGTACTAACACAAGAATGACATACAGAAAACTTATAATAGATAGACAATGTACAAAGGCGAGCTTGTCTCTAACAAGAGATTTCTTCCAGCAAACCATTGGGAAAGGAAAAGGTAGATAGTTGAGCAGGGGAAGACCTGCACATAGAATACAACTCTAAAAATCAATAAATACATACACATACAGACTGTCTAGTATAAGTTGGCGTTCCTGTGGCGGTGCCTCCTACAAGCTACCAAGCTTTGAATGAGAACTGTCATCACAACTGGCAAAATTAGTACTTTTTTTGCCAGACGCCAACTTACACTAGACAGTCTGTACAAATAAACCCTAATGACTAAGATATATAATACATACAGAGTTACTTTAGAAATCTAATACATACCTTTCATGATTTTTTTAGAATCCCATGGTGTCATAGTATCGACAATCATATTGTCTGGCCCCTTTATAAGAGTACATGAGCAGTTCGCAATCATGGTAGATATTGAATTCGCACTGGCAGTTTTAAAGTCGTCAACATACGGAAATGAATATCCATCGTAGAGGACAATAACTTCACTCATTATATACAACCGAAAGTGATATAGGTATGTACTTAGAAAGGAGCACAGGTAGAAGAGGGTATAGAAGATAGTTTCAGGTTCAGGTCAGATCCAAATTATTCATCAGAGAGAAAACAAAAAGTTATCGTGTGTGGTGCGCTTGCTGTGCGTGCCACAGAGAGAGAAACTGTAAGTTATCACCAAAGAGCAAAGTAATACTTAGAGTAAGGATGTAAACCTCAAGAGTACTATTATCTCTTCTGTGCCTCAACCTCACTCTCAATGTAAGTAAACACAAGAGTGTGTTCCGCTATCAAAATAAACTAGATTATTACCATTATTACTTATATGTAGTGGATCCAACGATCATAAGAATGTTCTCTGTCTGACAGCTTGTCACTGTGACTTTACTAGGCATGGGGATAGTGTCGATACAAATTATCGATATTCTAACTAAAGTTTCTGAATGTTTCAAGCAAATCAAACAAAAGGATGTTGCAACTTGTTTTCATTCTTGTTAAATCGATTCACAGCCCAAATCACCATCATCAATGTCTGATTCGGACTCGCTGGAGCAGTCTTGTAGATTTATAATCAGTTCCTGGGTAGATTGGTCGAATCGTACGTCACGCTCCCAGACTTCATCTATAATTTTTCTTGTTCTGTCGTTGTCTTCAAAATTATATTATAATTATGTTCCGAGTTCCGAGTCAAGATCGATAACTTGTCTTACGATAAGTGTAGTACGTCACTATTTGCCAATAAAGTATGTTAATTGTCTCTATACATTTAACCGTCGAAAAATACGATACTTCATAGGCGTGTTTTGACACTGACAGCTGTCAGAGATCATCCTATGTTGGATCCACTATAATAACACTGCTTACTTATGTTTACGAAATTATTAACAATGTTATGTTGTCAATCATACAGAAAGAACCAGTGTTTTCTTGAAAACTATAATCAATAATAAGCATAGAAGTATAAAATGTGCAAAAAGCTCAAAATCAAGAATTTTCTTTTCTACAATTCTAGCATTTAACACTTTTTGTGTATGGAACATGCCTATTGCCTAATGATGACATCTATGAAAACTGTTCAAAAAATTATAATTCATTTGGCTCAATACCTATACCGTAATTTAGCAAACCCTTTTTATCTATCGAATAGGATTTTGGTGTGATAAAGAGTAATCAATCTACGTAATTTTGCAACCTTTACGTCATTTATATCTTAAATTTGTAGATTTTGATAATTTAAAAAGAATATAATTATATTTTTTTGCAAAGTATTGCGTAAAATTAATTTGTATTTCGAACAAGTTTTTACAAACTCATCCTGCTATCCAGCCCCACGTTCCGAGTCACGCCAAAATCGATTACAGCGCCTACGAAGCCGTTCCGAGTCAGTTTTGGTTGGCGATACAAAACGATCTGGCATTGTAGACAGACGCTGTTCTGTAAATCGATTATGGCGCTGACGGCGATGTCACGGAACACGACTCAGCTGTCTGCCGGTTTATTTTTGGGTTAGGTAATTCTAAAATAAATTCTGTTCTGTTCAAGTGAAAGCACACTGCGTATAGGTTATTTTAGATTTCAACCTGCGCCAAAATCCTTTATACATGAGATTTGCGCACTTGGATTCTTCAATGCCTCGTGCCCTCGAACTCTTCGTAGGTCCCTTGAATCGCTAGTGTTTACCTGATGGTTATGAAACAATAATTACGTCTCTGTCGCCTACCGAGCGCAGATAAAGCGAAAGAATGTCGGGCGACGTACAGCCAAGGAAACGTAAGGACAAGAAGAAGAAGAAAGGTATGCAACTTCTAATGTATCTATTTCAATGAGATTATATTTCTGTGATTATTTTGGTCTATATGCCTACTTAATTGTTTATTTCCAGACGATCTAAGCTTTGAGGAGCCTCCTGTGACTTCAGCTGTCCCGGTGCATCCTGGTACATCAGCAATATTTGGTGAAGGAGATGTGTTTATGCACTCGTACTCAGATCATGGCACAGGAGGTCACTGGTGTGCTAAAGTCATATTCTTCTCTCTCCTGGCGGTACTGATTACTCTTATTGGACTGATCATTTTAGAGAACAGAGGACTTTCGGAATGTGAGTAACCAGAGCTTTATATTTCCTAAAGAAGTTATTGCTGTCAAATTAAAATGAGCTACATTATGTTGAATTTTATAAAAAAAAAATACATTAGGCCAATTAACATCCTCAACTCTCGGTGGACTTACCTCATTACTATTTGAACTATGCGAAATAAAGCAAATATGTTATGTACATTATTAAAACTGAAATATCTCAGAAAAGGTATAATTTTTAGGACATTTAGTCAGAGATTATTTGTTGTTCATAATTATATTCCGGATGAATTGGCATGTTTGATGATTATACGCGAAAAAACGTCATTTCAGGTACCCCAGGCTCTATGCAAAAGTGTTTGAAGTTTTGAACCTCTTTAGGGACTAAAGTGATTTAATTTTCTGGGAAAAGCGTCAATAATACCAAGTTATCATTTAACAAAATGTATTGTATAGTAGAGGCCATCATTCTGAACAACTTTCACTATGAAAGTGATTTGATCAGAGGTGGATCAGAGCAACTTTTTTTGACATCTCATCATGTCAAAATGTATTTTGAGCCGAGTGGTTATCAGGGCCCGAATTCTACTGTTCACAAGCATACGACAAGCCTGGCACAAACTTCAATACGAGATATTTGGTATTCTACTAAAACCGGAATCCAACTCACAAGCTCCAGCGTGAAGCCAGCATACTTCGTATTCTACTGTCCAAAACGTACTTACGCTGGCGCCAGTTTGACGCCACTGTACTTCGTTCTACTGTCCAAAACGAACTTACGCTGGCTTTGTATAAGTAAGTATAAGTTTTGGACAGAAGAATACGAAGTACACTGGCTTCACGCTGGCGCTTGTGAATTGGATTCCGGTTTTAGTAGAATACCAACTACCTCATATTCAAGTTTGTGCCAGGCTTGTCATATGCTTGTGAACAGTAGAATTCGGGCCCTGATGATTCGTATAGAGAAGTGAAAAATAAAGTTGCTCCGATCAAATTGGATAGTGAAAGTTGTTCAGAATGATGTCCCTAACTCCCCAAAGTGTTTTTTCGCTCCATATTTGTTTATTGTTTGCTATGTATTCTACCTAATGGTTAACGACACTTTATTTTAAGTATTTGAAGGGTCTTGTTTCGTTATTGGCATTTCACAATTTGTTATAATATGTTTTCATTTTACGTTGTAACTGCTGTGAAACAACTAATAAATATATAAATAAATAAATAAATACTCCAAACACCCGGTATACATATATGTAGGTCTATCCAACTGACTAATTATTTGATATTCACAGTGGAAGCAAATGCTGTGGAGTCTCGGTACTCTGGTGTTCTTGATGGCTGGTTGGAGGATCTACCCGATGATGATCATCATGATGTCCACACACTGGAGCTAAAACATCCTGTAAGTTGCAGTATTTTGAAACTGAAATGATTTACCCAAATATATTCAACCAATTCTCCAAATAGCTGTAACCTGATTCTAACTGTGGATAGTTCAGGTCCTTTTTGCCATTGTTTGGTTATTAACCCAGATGTTACTGGATTTTTGAAAATTGGATCGCGATTTTGAACTTTAATACTGATAAGTTTCAAATCCTATGAAACAAAATTTATCGTTTTAACGATGCCTATCTTGAATCAGTCAAGAGAAGTAAATAATAAATAAATAATGTATTGAGTTTAGCAGCAACTTTCATAAGATCAATCAAGTATGATGATGTTTGCTGATTAATAGAGAGTAGGCTTTTCTTATCAATTTCAACTCCAACAACCTGATGCATTTCAACTCATCATCATAACAGGATCATGACGATGAGGAACACGACGACGAGCATGCAGAAGACGACGATGATGATGATGACGACCATGAGGTGCTTTTATTTATTCAGTTTGAGAGTGCTTTTATTTGCTATTTATTTATTTATTTATTGATATTTTGTTTGTAGGCTTGATTTTTTTTTGTAAAAAAATTATTATTCATAAAGCAGACCCTTTATTAATAATTATTGTCTCACAGATATATGCCCATTTAGTATAAAGCCCGTGCGTATGTATTTCATTAATATTTATGTTTGAAATTATTTATGTTTTTTATCAGTTTTACTTTACTGTGTAGTGATATTTCTGCGTTTGTAATATATAGGAGGAGGAAGATGAAATCGCCGATGAAGAGAGTCGAGAGGATGCTGATGATGAGGTGTGATATAAACTAAAGTTATGATGTGTTGTTTTAATGTTAAATTTCATATTCGGAAGCTAAACCTCTATTCAATAAACAGGAGCATGATGATGGTACAGAAGAGGATCAAGAACAAGACGATGAAGATAATGGTGATGAAGATGACGATAATGATGATGAAGATGAGGATGATGACGAAAATGAAGAAGATGAACAAGAAGAACAACTTTCTGAACAGCTCTCTGCTGAAAATGATGAAGATGAACAAGAAGAACAACATTCTGAACAGGACTCTGCTGAAAATGACGAAGATGAAGGACAAGATACCGATGAAGCTGAGGCTGATGAACGAAATTACGCAGATGAAGACAATGAAGACCGCGATGAACTTGCGTACGGAAATCTCAACGAAGACGACATAGACGACGACGACGACGTAGAAAATAACCAACCATATGAAAACAACAACGCTGATGATGACATTAGTGAAACACAAGAGGATGAGGTGGTTAATAACGTGTGATGTGAAGAATTCACTATCAAAGAATTGGCTTTCTCTATCGGCTGAAACTAATCCTACAACATCTAATGCTTTCATGATATTAGTAACAACTGATGCTTTTAAACGACAGTGCGATGCCACGTCTTTAGGGAATTTAACTATGAAAAACAATTATTGACATTTTATAACTTTATTTTGTAGAAGTAGTAATTTTATCGCTAACAAATAACAATTGTTTTCTAAAGACTATCTGCTCTACACTTACCTTGATGTTGTGTTATTTTTTATACTCTATTCTTTGCAACGTTTTTTCATCGAATTGCAGATGTAAACGAATGTCTAGTTGTCCATCAGTAATACTGATTGTGAGCACTGACGGCTACATCTACTAAACATTACTAGTAGGATAGCTTTTTCCCCACGACAACACAAAGCCATTCGTAGTTAAACAATCATCATTCTCACTTAGGACGAAGGTGAACATGATGATGATGATAACGAGGATGACGAAGAGGAAGAACCTGAAGTGGAACTGGAAAGGATAGAGCGCGAGCCGTCTGATGAGGAACCAATCAGCAATGAGCTGCCTGCGCTACCTGAAGCCGATGACGACGATGACGATGATAAGGCTCAAGGTATGATGGTCTGTAAAATGTTAGCCATACTTGGTTAGTTTGCGAACCCCCAATCAACCTCTCTCACTAAAATAGCTGTAATTCGTACCACTGGCAGCAGACGCGTTGGCAGCAATCGACAGCAACCTTAATAAACGGTCAAGTGCGAGTAGGACTCGCACACGAAGGGTTCCGCACAATCGTACTAAAAAAGTACAAAAAAATATTTTTCCATATTTCCTATAGTTCAGTATTTGTTGCTGTAGCGACAACAGATATACACATTCTAGCTATAGGTTCATGCGATAGAGCCCGCTGACGGACAGACAGACGGACAGCGGAGGCTGAGGAGGGTCCTGTTACGCACCCTCCGAGAACTGAACCCTAAAAAGTGTCGACGGCAGCTGACAGCACCTGCTGTCGACGGTTGACGGTTATTTCATTTCATTTCATTTGTTTATTTGCCATTTCACAGCCTATGAAAAATAAATAATACAATCAATATTAAATACATAAAATGCCAATTACGAAATAGTGCAATTACAAAATAGATAGGGTAAGGAAGAAATAATGAAAAATAAAATTAAGTTATACGTTTTAAGGCTGTCGTGATTGCAGGACGTGTATGCTACTCGTGTGTAAGAGCTTTAATTCATATAGACTTAGCAGGAAAATGAATCATTAAATCAGTGCGTATGTAATCTTGAGTCACGGTCAAAACTAAAAATGTTCAGATGATGCTGATGATGACAATTCAGAAGAGGAATCCCACGATGACGATGACTTCCTTCAGCATGATGACCTGGACAACGAGCCTCCAGCGGTTGTTGAACGTATAACGGCGCCATCTGGGAAACCTTTTCAGGAGGTAAAGTATTCTCTTATAGATTGAGGCGCCCGAACATACAGCTGAATAACGTAACTGGAAATAACGCTATAGCGAATATCTATGAAAACGAGAGTGCAACTTTTAGTCCTGTCTAATTTAAGCTCAGCGGAGCTCATCAAAAGCAAACTATTGATGTATTAAATTAAACAGGTAGACGATGACGACGACTCAAACGAGCAGCCTGTGGACACCCTTGCTGATGAGGAAGAGTACGAGAAACGACAAGAGGAGCTGCGCCAAGAGGCAGAGGCAGCGTCGCATCGTAAGTACACTCAATAGCTCTTGTTTTTAACAGCTCGCGGACTGAACATACCCGAGGCTGGTTATTCGCAGATCAGTGGGTCAAGCAGGAATATTCACCAGATCGAAAAAGTGTTTGAGTTCAGATGAAATAAACCTTAAGACATTCTACATTTCCTGCTACCTACACTGATCGCAGGGGTCTGATCGGCGCCCATTGCGAATTCAGATTATGAGATGTTTTTTTATTTTTAACCAAGTTACTATTTTCAAATGCCTGTTCTTATTGAAAATCTCCAACAATACTAAACTGTCGCCCTGAAAACCATAAATGTGCATCTTGTAGACATTAACCAAATACTAACATTACTAATACAACTTACTGCCTAAGTCTAAAAATATTTCAAAAATAAAATGTCTCCAATATCATATCTTTTATTTCTACGCCCCGCACACAAACTGATGTTTACAAATTACGCACTTAACACATCATCATAAATCGCAATTATCTCTTTTCGTTATAATGTTAAACCGGTTCATTGGACGTGGACTCCCGCAAACATAGCTTATGGCAGGCAACAAACCACTTCAACTATGCATTTTGCTCTGATTGGCTCTGAACCAATGCAAGTATTAATTTCCCTGGCATTAAGAATCAGGTAGAATTAACTACATTTTACCTATCAAATATTGGTATCTTTGGGGTATCTTTAGAGGCCCAATCTTACTCGTATCCGGGGAAAGGCCTGTGCGCCTCGGTGGCAACATTAATGGGCTACATTTACTTTAATATTATTTATTTACTTTACCTAGCAAATGCTGTGGGGTTTCTTTGCAATATCTTTGGGTAGGTTGGCCTCAGTTGGGTCGTTGCGTTGGTCAGTTGTCTAAGCGCGTGCGCATGTGTTGCAGTGTGGCTGAAGCTCGGCGTCGGCGGCGCTCTCGTGTTGGCCACGTACGCCGTCGTCAGCAAGTGCGCCGCCCCGCGGGCGGGTTCGTATACCAACCGACACAGCTTGGCCAACCCAACAAACGACACAGCTTGACCGACCCACCAACCAACACTCCCCAGAAGTGCAACTAACACGCGCACTGTGCCTGCTCTCACGGCAACACCTGCCTTAAAAGGTTCTTGAATCAGACTGATGATATGTCACCCCGGATTGAATTTAATTACCGATTTTTTACGACGGAACATGTCTTGCTACACGCTAGGCGAATAAGTCTGCTTGGTGAGGTCTTATTGCTAGCTTTGCTATTTTTAATTATTGTGATATTGACAGTGGAGTTAGGGGTAATTATTGGTTTAACAGATGAACCTGAGGAGGAAGAGGAATCTGTTAGGGAGGAAACTACTTTATCCGATCGAAGAATGACGCTGATACCAGAACCCCAAAAACCCCCCGGTATAGTACAAACAAATATCGATGCATTATTACATTTGCTAATAGTTCACAAACTAAATTTAAACTGTATACTTCAGCGCATCCAAAGCCAACAAAACCAGAGCCGCTAAGAAAAGTTATTCAGGAAGAAGATTTCTTAAAAAAGATTCCATCCATAATACAGTCTTCTCCGACTCCAAAACAAGTGAGTCTGGAGGAAGAAGGATATGAAGACGAGGAAGAGTTTGAGGTTAGTAAGTTAACATTTTTAAATACGTTCACAGTGTAGGTACACAATACATATTCTTCGTAACTATTTCACTTTTATAGGAAGTTGAGGCGACATTACCCGAAGAACCAGAAAACAAAGAACTTTACAGTGAAGATGAAGTCGAGGAGGAAGAAGAAGAAATACCAGCGCCAAAGAAAGAAGTCCCAGTACAAAGCGGTCCACTAGCACAAAAGAACATCCCGAAAGAGCCAGATGTTGAAGAACCCGAAGAAGACAATGGCGATTTACCCGATGACGTCGAAATAATCGAAGACGAAGAGCTCGAAGAAGAATTGGAGGAAGAAGATGATGAGGAGATCTCTGATGTAGACGACGTGGAACTCCTCAGTCGTTTAGAAGCCAAATACGGACGACTACCGGAGCCAGAACGCTACGGATTTGGCCCTCCCAGTAAACGAGCGTGTAGCTGTGTGTTCTGTCAACTACCCCGACTAATCGCAGCATGTTTCTAATCTAACTAATCGGCATGACTAATTTGATGTAAGTTGACCCTTCTACTGATTTTTATGGTTTTCGGAACGCAATGATGGTTAATTTCTGTCGTAATTATGTCGAGTTTGGTTCATCTAAATTGGTTCCGTCTCTGTTAGTGTGAATCTTGTCTGAGTCCAGCTAATCTTGTTATGCATTCGACTCTTCTTGTTTTACGATCACAAAGTCACCTCAAACGATAAGTTGCAGTATGGCATGGTATTACGCTGGATCAAGTTAATTTGAAATTCATTCAGGAAATTGGCTTAAATCTTCTGCTAACAGCAACATGTTAGTCATCTGAAAAAAGTAACTTTATATTCTTAAACACTTCATTTCCCACGTTCATTCTGATCGGACCAGTATGCCTACTGTTCGGGGAGGCTATGATCCCATCTTGTGAGTTACTCAATCAAGCGTCGTGGGGATCTATTTGATTGTGAAGAAATAAATCCCTTCTTTGTCTCTCCGACTATTAATAGTAATCAAATTCTTTGTTGCGTTGTGAGAGGTCTCAAAATATTTCTGTATTTTCAAGCGTTTAGGCGTTGAGAGCGTTTTAGAGATTCTGTGAAGCAAAGCAACATACAGAGTGTAATTTCGTCCGCAGAAGACGGCGGTAACAGCGTCAGCGACGATTGGCCCGGTGAGCCCGGCGATCCGTTCTGGCGGGAGCAGCTAGACAGCGCGGAACAGAATCTGCGCCAGGTACCATAATCATATATGATCATCAGATATACAGGGTACAATCTGTTAGAACATAAATATTTACATACTGGCACATACATTGCTTCTGGCCCCACACTAGGATGCCCTGTGTTCTGGGAACCAGAAACAGCGACATCGGAAACATGTAATCATAATCATAATCATAATAAACGTTTATTGCCAAGAAAATACAGGATAGTAACTAATATTACATTGAATAATTTTGCTGGGGCAATAGGAAGTGGCTCAGCCCTTGCTGACACAGAGCCGGGACTCTGTGTAGCGCTGATTTTCAGCCTCTCCCTCTTCCCTTAGATTTGGAGCGGGGTAAAATGTCATAGAGGGTCACCAGGAGAAGTTAAACTTATGCAAGACAGTGTTAAAAAATTAGATCACTAAATTGTAACAACACTTAATTACTAAATTATAATAACATTGGATAAATTACAATAAAAACACAAAATAGTTATCATTTGGGGCATAGTAGAGTAGTAGTGGTTGGTATTTTTTCTGTTGTACTTGTGTGTGTGTATGTGTGGGTGTGTGTGTGTGTGTATGTGTGGGTGTGTGTGTCTATATGTGAGGGTGTGTTTGTGTGTGTGTGCGTATGTGGCTGTAGCTTGCGGGCTCTTTATTTAAAAATAGTTTTTTTATTTTTATATCATTCCTGTAAGCATGCTTCAGGTTCTCTGTATCGATTTGGCGTTTGATTAGAGCTGCTCTATATTTTATCTTAAATAAGTAAGTACTAACTTTAGTTCTCAGAGGAGGAGGTAGATCATTCCATATACTTGCGGACATAAATCTGAAGCAGCTTCTGTAACGGACTGTTTTGTGTGTTGGTATTTTTAGTTTATTAATTTGACTGTTTCTCAAAGCTCTGTGGGTAGGGTTATTGACCCATTGCAGCTTTTCAAAAAGGTATTCTGGTCTTTTGTTCCATATGATTCTGTGAACTGTGCAGGCGTAATAGAGCTCTCTTCTAGCTTTCATATTGAGGATTCCGTATTTATTTAGGTATGGAGTTACGTATTCCCTTCTCGGTATGTTGTAACAGAAGCGCATACAAGCATTTTGTACACGCTGTATTGCCCTCTCTGTATTATCAGACAGTCTAGGGCCAAACACAGTGCTGCAGTAGTTAAATAGTGACAGAATTAGAGTTTCGCATAATCGTAATCTCAAATCTTCTCCAATGTATGATCTTATTTTGTATAAAGTTTTTAGTTTGTAAAATGCTGTCTTAACTTTGTTGTTGATGTGGTCAGTAAATTTTAGCTCGCCATCCACTATCAATCCCAGATTCCGTGCTGTAGGTACTTGCTCGAGGGTAATGTTGTTAATTTTTACCTCGTGTTGTTGTATTGAGGCCTTCGCTATTTGATTTTTTGTTCCTAAAATTAACATTTGTGATTTTGCGGGATTGAGGGCTAAACTATTGCTTTGTGACCAGTCGTAGATGCTAGTTAGGTCCTTGTTGATTTTAGAGATGGCATTTGCGGTATCTTCAGCTTTGAAAGATATATATATTTGTGTGTCATCGGCATAGAGATGATGTTTACAAGACGTAATGTGTTGAGGGAGGTCTGCTGTGAATATTGAGAATAGTACAGGACTCAATAGAGCGCCCTGTGGGACACCTCGTATAACGCTCCTGTTTGACGAGTATATCTTTTCACCCTCCTTATTTTCGGTCACCACGATTTGCTGCCTGTCTGAAAGAAAGGACTGGAACCATGCGCAGGAGTTCTTTGAGAAGCCATATTGGCTCAGTTTTCCCAAAAGTAGCTGTGGTTCTAGGCAGTCAAAAGCACGAGAGTAGTCCAAAAGTATCATAATGCTACACAGGCCGCTGTCAGTAGCCTCTGTTAGGTCGTCGGTGATATGCAACATGGCCGTTTCCGTACCGTGCCCCTTTCGGAATCCTGACTGATGTTTAGGTAAAATGTTGTTGCTTTCCACGTATTTAGTAACCTGTTTTAGTACTACTTCTTCCAGTATTTTAGACAGAACGGGTAAGATCGATATCGGACGGAGGTCTTTTAGCTCAGTTATTGAGTCTTTTTTTGGTACTGGTATAACTAGAGCTTTTTTCCAGCTGGATGGGTATGTGTTCTGTCTAATAGAGGCATTAATAATTTTTGTAATAATGGGAAGTGTAACATCCAGTGTTAATCTAATCATGTCTATGTCAAAACCATCATGACCGGTTGCTTTAGTTTTGATATTATTTATTATTTTGTGTACGTCTGTCATTGTCGTCTCTCGAATATCAAAAATTGATGTGCAGTTAGAATGGTTTATAGACGTGGCTTTTTCATTAGATACAGTAGGCGCCGGCAAGTTTAAAAAATGGTTATTTATATTGTTAGGATCATTGAGGTAATCTGGTATAAAATTTGGATGTTTGTTGTTGATTACGGCGGTTTTTTTAAGATTGGACCATAGTTCTTTGGGTTTGTTTATATTGTTGTTGATAAAATGGTTAAAATATGCTTTGTGTTCTCGTTCAACTGTAGTCGTCACTAAATTTTTTAGATTCTTATAATATTCCATGGAGCTAACAGTTTTAAGCTTTTGAGCTTTTCTCAAGGCATCATCTCGTAAACTCATCATAAATTTCACCGTATCAGTAATCCATGGTTTAGGTTTTCCTTTTGAAATGTGTCTTTGGACCGGTGCGTGTTTATCGAACAGGGCGTTTATATACTTATTAAAAGTCATAATCATTTCGTCTACATCGTTCATTAGGTAGATGTTGTGCCAATGAGTGAGATGTAAATCTGTAGTAAACTGTTCCATGTTTATAATGTCTAGCCTACGTCTAAATCGAACTTGTTTTACGTATTTTGGCTTTTTAATGTTTAACTCTAGCAACACCATTCCATGGTCACTTAAACATCGGTTATGTATCACTTTGATTTCTCTAATTAGCTGGGAACTATCCGTTAATACAACGTCTAGTAAGGTACGGGTGTTTTCGGTAATTCTAGTAGGTTCTTTAACCACTTGTACTAGCCCGTGTTGGTGGCAAAACTGAGTAAGCTCTTTTACTCGGGTTGATTCCGTGTTGAGACAGTTAACATTGAGATCACTCATGACAAATGTAAACATCCAAGACCTGTTTTTTTTTGTTTTCTATATCCTCAGCCGGGAATCGAACCCGGGACCTCTCGCATGGTATGAGTTACAACCCCTGCGCCACAGACAGAGGTCATCTAGAAACTCTCCCCAACGTGGATTTTGAAAGACCTGATAATGAGATTACTTATTATTCAACCGGATAATTTCTGTCCGTTCATGAAATGTCCACTGTCCAGGTTCAATGTTTCCCAGCTTTTAACTGGTAATCCTATCAGCTGTCCAATATCAAAGAGTTAAGTGCTGGTGTATTCTAGCTAGATAAATAGTCGTTTTATGCACGTGGCATGAAGTTTTCTACGATATGGATAACACGAAAGTCAACTAGTCCCGCTTCAATCCCGCTTCGCATGAGAGTGACGCAATAACGTAAAACGAATACACCATCACTTTCCGTCGCCCCTGCATGCTGAAACAACTCTCTTACTCTCTTTTGTAATATTCTAGGACTGGCTGGAGTAAAACTGTACATTTTGCAACTAATCAACCACCCTCCACCATCATACTTTGTTCGTTGTGCCATTTCCCCTCCCCCGGCCCGCGCGCGGCCGCGCTTGCACCCGCCCCGCGCGCCGGCCCCGCCCCCTAGTATAACCCGGCCAGGGTGAAAAGACCCGCCCTAAGCGGTTTTCCCGCCCGCGTCGGGGTTTAGTCGTGTGTGTAGTTTAAGTGTGTGCGTGTCACTAACCCGGTTAGGGCTCCTGGATGGCCGCAGCCGCGCTGGCGTCGAAGCCCCAGCTGTCTACGTCTGCGAGAGCGAGATGGGTCGTCGCGAAGGCGTATGACGCGTTGGCTGAGGCGGAGAAGCACAATAGCCTGCTGAGTCGCGCTATTGCGGCTTACTTGGAACTGCTCAAGATGAACGAAAGCCTCTCCGACAAGAAACTCCTGGATATCACTGAGAGGACACTCAACAGGATTAAATTTGCAGGTAGGTTGATGGATCCTAAATTATGTATTATTATGTGCATATCAATCGGTACCAGGCCGACATCCTGAACTCATTAACGTAAAACTATAATCTGCTTGGCTGATTGATAAATTGTGATATAAGAAAGTATTACGAAAGTATTTAGACACACTACATGAGGACTACAGGAGTTTTGGGCCTATTAGACTACGCTGTCGGCAGGGCCCTGTCTGGTTCACTGTCTCTTTCTAGTCGTTCCATCAGAGTGAGACTTCTATACAAATCGTGCCCTGCCGTAATGTAATGTAATAAGCGCTTTTGATAGAATATTTCTGTTGTGTTAACTTACTGATTTATTAATTCCAGGAAAGTACTTGAGCGCAGAACCCGTCTACAGGCTACTGATTCGCAGATTTCCTAATGATCCAGCGTATCGAAATAATCTGACTATATCATTCCTAATGGCCAATAGGTATGTACCCGTGCCGTATTATAAATCGATTAATTTGAATCAATGACATGATGTATTTAATTCTATGGTTTCCATTTCAGAGGCGACCTGGCAGTGGAAGTTCTTAACGAAACCCTGAAACTGTGGCCAAACGACGCCATCGCTCTCGCCCACTATGCCTTCGTGCTGAAAACGCAGCACAACCGGTTCGGAGAAGCCGTCGAACTATTACAGAAGGCTTTGAGAGGCGACAACGGACCAGCCCACGAACCTCGCTTCTTCTACCACCTCGGAGATGCCCTGCTGCTCTTGAACCGCTTTGCAGAAGCCAACGAGGTCCACAAACGTGGCGCCAGTCTAGGACATTTTCTATCTCCCTCCCAACGCTCCCTTTACAACGTCGACAGACTGAAAGCGCAGCCCTGGTGGAACGTTGAACAAACGCCGTACTCTCGAATGGCCCGCGCACTAGAGAAGTCCTGGAAGGAAATCTTAAAAGAAGGCGAAGCAGCCAGAGCTCTGTTCGAGGGAGAAAAGGAAGGGCTAAGAGAGCGGGGCGAATGGTCGCAGCTGGATCTATTCGCTCGCGGACGAGAGATCCCGGAGCGATGCAAGAGAGCTCCGGTGACCTGCGCGATAGTGAAGGCCGAGCCGGCGGCCTGGGGCTGTCGCCGCGGCCAGGTCAAGTTCAGCACCATAGAGCCGGGGACGCACATCCGGCCGCATGTCGGCCCGACAAATTGCAGGCTGCGCATGCATCTAGGCCTCAAGAATACCAAAGATACGTTCTTGCGGGTCGATAAGGAAACTAGGTTGGTATCTCTTTGGATCTATTGTATTTTACTCCAATGAATCTCGCATTCGTAATTCGTATTCGTATGCCCCGTGAGTGAACATTCATCATCAGCAGAGTATATTTTCTGTTTGTCTAGCTAGTCTTTAATTTCGTTGCTGATTATTTTCCAACTTCCTTGTTAGAATTTTACTTGTAAGTTATAAATTTATATATGAAACAAAAAGTAAACTTTAGAAAAAACCGACTTCCATAAACCCTATTTGATTAGATTGAGTTTAATACAAACTGTAACACCTTATTCCCCCCTCCCCCCTCCCCTTGGGGACTTAATTTTGTCAAATCCCATCTCAGTGCTACCCCACGCTACTGGAACCTATGTTCAAAGTTTCATGGATCTGGGTCCACCGGTTTAGGCTATGATACCCATCATCAGATCCTGACCTGGTGGTCTATAGTACCAAAGGGATGGTTTCAAACAAAAAAATAATTTTCCAAATCGGTCCATCCGTCTAAAATTGTAAACCTCCTCCTTTGGGAAGTCGGTTAAAAATAAGTTAATTAGTTTATACGTGTGCTTCACAGGCAATGGCGCGCCGGATCGGTGTTGATATTCGACGATAGCTTCGAGCACGAGGTCTGGCACAATGGCACCGGCTCCCGGCTGGTGCTCATTGTAGACGTGTGGCATCCCGACCTCACGCCTGACGAGAGGAGGAAGCTGCCGGCCATCTGAGCACAGAACAATATTACTCACGAGCAGAGATCGGATATTCGGATGCATATTTACCTAAAGTTTGTTTTTAACTGTAAAAGTATGAAAGCGGCTTCTAAATTTATTTTTTTATCTAGCCCATTGCGGTGTCCCACAGCTGGGCAAAGGCTTCACCGGTTCGAGCCCACACATCTCTGGCTGCAGTTTGTTCCATCCACCCCGGCAGGAACTTATCCAGGTTGTCCCTCCATCTCCTACTGGGCCTTCCCCTTCTCGGGTGTATAATAAACTTTAAACTTTATTGCACAAAAACAGAATACAGACACTTAATAATGAAAAAAACATGTACAAAAGCGAGCTTATCTCTAATAAGAGATCTCTTCCAGCAAACCTAGGATGGACAGGATTAATTAACAAAATAATAATAATTTATCTCAAAAAAAAAAAACCGGGTAAAAGGTATCTCGATATTGTGTAACTTATCGGATGCATATTTATTTAGCGTTAATATTTGATCCCTGATGCAAATGTGTATTGTGTATGTAAGGGTACAAGAAGGTCTGAAAAAAAATAAAAACAAAATATATGTTTTGATAACCCCTCGAGTGTCCAAGGGCACTCAACGGGTTAAATTATGTTTCCATATGTATTAATTATCAGTAACTAGCATTTTAATCACTATCTATCACTATGATTTGATCACTTAAATCAGAATTGTTTCGATAGCAAAGCGCATTCCATATTAGCCAACACCTGAACTTTAGGTAAATATGCATCCGAATATCCGATCACTGCTCACGAGGGATGAACAGAGTCACGCCGCTTGGGTCACGTCACAGTGACACTACAATGCGTCAGTCGTTCTTTCCTTTTCTAAGTGAAACACGGAGATTTACCTTATTAATTGTTCTGTGAGATTTACGCATAGCTCTGTCACTTACACGGTGACAAAAATGCCGTACGCGCGCGATCCAAGTAGATAGCAAAATACACTTCTGCCCCTTACCACAGATACTATAATATTATACTAATACAGATAGACCAACTAGAACAAAATATGACACCGGCGTAAACTGAGATTTATTTATTTATTATCACAGGTATTATTTGTGCCATAACAGCGAACCAAATCGACACAAACATTATTTTAAATCACATTACAATAAATTAATAGTACAAATACAGATCAGCACATTAATAATAAATAGATACCATAGTAATTAAATTTCGATTTCAAATTACGAATAATTCTAATAAAGAGAGGACAGTTACAGATGCTACGGAAGCTTCTTTAGTTCGAGGCCATTATCGCTTGGTGCAGCACCATCGAAAAATTGCAAATACCACGAGATGGCGCTAAGATATATAGGATTTATTCTAAGATTAGCGCCACCTAGAAGTATGTTAACTTTACTGGAATCATGACGTCTAAAGTACAAATGTTACTCCTCACGCTATCTCTTTTTTACGAAGGGTTACTAATTCTAATTTGTATGGGATGAGCACCCTGTGCCCTTACTAATAAATAAACAGTTGTGCAGGGTATACGGGTGGCGGAGCGGGACAGAGCTATACCGTATAAACCTTGTACAGTGTTTTATTAGTAAGGGGACTGATGTATTAAGATTTCATACACTGCTGATGGCCACATTATATTTGATCTGTCGGTATTCGCTCTTTTCAGTGACTATCAGCGCTGTGATACGTACACACATCATAACACTTGAAAATATTTTTATAATTTTAAATAATCTCATTTATAAGTATAATAATTAATATCCCTGCTGTATGGAACCAAATGAATCTAGTTATGAATCTGTTGTTGCATTTTATAAACTTTTTTGGGTTTTGATGAGTTATGCAATATTATGATTTCGATGATTGTGATATTGTTGATACTCGTAGTCGATTTAAATAGAAATAAGAATTATGTACCAATATGTTAGCTAAGATATTTATATGATTGTTTATACTTACATAGAATAATAAACTACAATGTTCGATCTCATTTTCTTGTTTTATTCACCTATATTCACTTAGATTATATACAACACATTCAAAAGACTTTCTAAGACAACCATTGAACTACTATTACTAGCGTATGGAACCGACATCGCGAACAAATTTTTTGCGCCATGCGTTGAGGTTCATGAACCTCAACGCGTTTAGTTGCTCGCCGCCTCTCCTACGGAACGCACGTCGACACGGCGAAAAAATATAAGTCGAAAATGCCAACTTGCGTGCTACGATACTGTCGCAATTCAACAAAATGGAAGAAAAAAGATAGTGGCGTCACTTATCATCGGTAAGTAAGCAAAATATCAACTAAATCCAACCCAAAACTAATTTTCTACATTTTTTTCTACTGCACCCGACTTCTGTTTAAAAACCATAGATTATAAAAGTGAACCGTATGCAGATAAGATACACGTAGGTACTAATGGTGGTACGAGTGAGTACTTCACACATCGGAATTCGGAATGGGGCTTCTACCCAGGAATAATTCCATTGTGGAATTCCAACGTCAACGTCACAAATAATTCCAATAACGTCACACCTAAATGCGAAAGCGCAATAGTTATCTACCTAACCATTTTCTTACTTAGGTAGGTTATTTTATTACATTTTGTAATAAACTGCACTCAAATGATGTGATTTAGGTACTAAAGCAGTGTCACTTCTGCGATGTACAATCTATACGTGCGCTCGCCCCCGCCCGCACCCCGCCCCCCGCTTCCCACGTGATCAAGTAGCGAGCGACACGCATTTTGTTTGAGACAGCGCCTCTACGTAAAATACGTAGCAATGGTAGCACAATGAAGACAACCTGTGAAATCTAGCTACAGTCGAACAACGGGCTTTTAGCGCGTGACTGACTTATACAGTCGTCGTCCTTTCATCTTTCCAACATTACATACAAAATATTCCTCGTATAATGTTGTTATGAGATGAGTTTAAATGGGCTGCTAGGAGGTACTTATTCAATCTTTTTCTCGTCGTCGTCGGTTCAAGATATCCTTCCCTAAAGTAC